>OU342634.1:44995483-45377383 GCA_910589415.1 Malachius bipustulatus | reverse complement strand
TGTACCAAGTTTTGTGACTTTTGCTAAACACTTCAGAGCCGCCATATCTCGTCCTCGGGAGTTTGAAAATATGACTCCTTTTAAGTGGAGCGAGGTCCAACGAAGCGTATTGAAAATTAACTAAATGAGCGGTATCCGTTCCCGGGAAGTAGAATCTCGGCTTTCTTCGGGAAGAGCGTAGGAAACACTCCCAAGTTTCTGAAATTTTTGATCGAAATTTCATAGGGGGGTAACTTAGCGCTCCCGAATACGGTATTGAAAATGGACCGTATCGTGAAATTTTAAGGCCCCCGTTAAGGGATGAATTTTTTTCGCCTAATACAACCTATCTGGATTTTTTTGGTAACGATACGACGCAGCGAGATTCTTATCGGTGACGTTTTTGAAGCAGGTAGCCGAATAGTGTGTTAAGAGACGTTTATCGCTTCCAAAAAAGATAAATACCTATATTTTGTAGTTTCTACATGAAAATGACTACATCAAAAAAAGATTCCATATTTGGAGGGGGTCCACAGTTATGCTCCGAAAAAAAGATGACTCCTCATGCGTCCGCAGTTGTAGACGAAACTTTCGGGTCATGCAAATCTCCATGCAGCACGGTAAAACAGCCCGGAATCAATTATGATTTCAGTTGAAGCCCGCCCAGAAAGCATACTCACATCAATAATTAGTTGCCCTTTTTTCCCGAATTGCAAAAAAGATAATTTCTCTTCATTTATTTTACTCTTCTTGAAACCCCTCGAGGAAATGAGGACATAGATATACATAAACTCCATTACATTTTTTATAACATTTATTTTCCACTAATTCCTATATAATAAATGTCTGTCCTGTCCATTCACCACTATATATGGAAATAGAAAATTGAAGTAAAATGATCTCCAACAGCTTATTGTCTATGAATAGCAGCGCATTGTGACATACAGAATCCTCTGCAGATGAAGGAAAATCACTTCCTTTAGGAACAAGCGGAGTTAATGAAACGCATTGTAGCAGTCATTATGTAAACGGGGCGAGTCTTTGTGTACCACGAGTGAGTCCAATGAGACATGCAGGAGCAAATATCGAAGGAACAATAGTCCCTACTCCTGTTATTACTGTAGCAACGTGGTATTATCACTGATTATATCATGCTTCTTTGTAATCATCGGGTATTTTTAATGCCAGTTCGACATTCATCTCTCAACCTTTGTTCGTGAGCGTCATTGTGTGCTATTTAATCGATACGGCGTTAGAATCAAAATAATTGTATAATAACACCGACGATAAAAAATATTTTAAGTTATTTTCTCTCTAAAGGTCTAAAGCCTAAAGGCGACCTTAGACTGCCAGTTCTAACAGGTCCTAAAGGAAAGTGGCTTGGGTTAGCTGGAGTGATAGAAGTTTTAAAATTGTTTAAAATTGGCGCCCAACGTGGGGCGCATATTGTTCATTTTACAGGGATGCCACATTGAAATTTCGGTATTATGTTTTCTGTACTAATGAGTTTGTATTTATTTAGAGTCTCTTATTGGTAAAGCTCAAAAAGCTTTTTAGATTTGCAATAATATCTCAATATCAGTACACCCTCTCCTGGTTTTGAAAAATTACGTTCGTTTTTCTTGTGATGAATATGATTTGCTGTTTTTTGTCAGTCTAAAATGGGTTATATCACAAAATATTCAGGTCGAAAAAAGTTTAATTCTTTGAGTTGTGAAATTTTGAGAAAGCAAGTTAGCTATAAGTAGAAGGCGAGGAATTCCAGCAGCTTTCATTGTATAAAAGCCATCGCGTAAATCCAGCCTCGAGACGAATTAATCGATCATTTTTTTTTCATTGTTGATATTTTCACTGGCATTTTTGAATAATAGAAACTTTGAACTGGTAAAGTCATCTAGTGTACTATACAACCTGGATGAAGGGATAGGAGCAATATGCGAGCAGATGACAATTGGTACAACAAAGTAACCATTAAATTTTATCGATAAGGTTAATAACTGCAGTACAAAGCTATTTTCTAAACGCTTGCTCAATGTCGTTTCAAGCATGAGCATTGAAAAACATTTTATTTTTCTTATAAGTAATATAATCTGGAACAATAAAAGTTATTATTCAAGCCATCAAAGATCCTAAAGCGTTGCCAAAGCTATGTCATCGATACTTTTGTGGTGTAAGTTGGCAAGCATTACAAAGTAAAGAGTCAGGAATCAGACTTATTCTCTGCGAAATGTCTATGTTCTAAGTGAGTTTTGTCTTACAAACAATTGACGAGCAGCTCTTGTTAAGGTGCATCTCCACTGCCGGTTAATTATTACTTTGCTTAATTATGATAGTAATTAATTAATAAAAAAATAAATAAAAATTGAAGAAATTAACAAGGCTCATAGATTTTATTAGATTTTTTATTGGTGCCTGTGTAGGAACAGAAGAAAATAAAATGCCCTCAATTTTAATGGTGTTTTAATTAGAAAAACTGATAATTATAAAATACCATAAGTTCGCAAAACTTTAATTAAATAATTAATTAATTAAGTATAATTGCTTAGAAATATCTGTTTTTTTTTTCTTTTTGGTGCACTGTTACCAAAATTTTCGGACCGTCTTCTGGAAACTATGTCGTCTTTTTCACAAACGTTGTCAAAATGTGTCATTTATAACCAATATGTTGACATTTCGGGACAAATCTTTGTATAGAATCTTGAAAAAATTGCTCTATTCCACCAATTGCGGGATAAAATATGGAGATGCTTCTTAGGAAAATGGCAGTATAAAGTCAAAAAAATTATCAGAAAGTGTCATTTATACAAAAAAAAATTTCAATCTTGTTCATATAATTATTAATCGGATAATTCCAGATCATAATAACTTCGGGCTGCTGTCAGAAAAGTCGATTGCGACATAGATTCAGAAAGAAATCTTAATTTGACAACCATGTCAGGGAAATCGATAATTGGGTGGGTAGGGGGCACGATTCTCGAAACTCGCATTTCAAATACTTGAGTCAAAAATTGTTACTAATTGTGTAGGCGTGCAAATAAGACTCGTATATAATGCTACTCAAAAGTTTGATAGTAGGAACATAGTTCATTGTGCTCCCTCTACTATACATGCTTTCCCCTGGTATGGAATCATATCCCATTAATACCTCAAATTCCGTTTCTTTGAGAAACTTGAGAGGATCAAGGTCGGGTAGAATTCCCTGCTTCCAGCTGATGTTCTTCTTTTGAGTTCTAACTTTCTATATTGTATATGCCTAACTTCCTCAGGTGTTCGTCGAGCTTACAATACCCCGTCAGGAATCTCGTCAGAATTCTGAGACTTACTGAGGTTGAGGAGTATCGTCGACCTTTCTCGGTTGAAGTTCCCGAGGAGTTCTTTGGCTTGTTTCAACCCTGAGAGGTTCCTCCAATGGATTTCTCTCAGTTTTTCTTCTTTCTTTCGGAGTTCTGCCTTGAAGAATGTGTCTTTGAAGCCACAGAATGATACTGGTCCTATAATAAGGATGTTGAAGCTCCTTTTCTTGCCAATATGCGGGCACCATTTCCCTCAATTCCAGTATGATCTCTGGTATCCATTTGAGAAATAGTGCGTTATTGCAATGAAAAGGGACATTTGCCACAATTTTCATAAACACCTGTTTAATACATTGGTTGTGGATAAATGGAATTTATAGTCTTGCAAACGGCAAGGGCGGAAAAAAATGGTACATTTTTTTACTCTCGCCTAGATATAACTTGAAAATGGTTGAAGATGCGGTAGAAAAACGGTTTGGATGTCACCATATTAATTTTTCGAGTTCTATTATTACCAATACCAATAAAAATCGGATGAAGTTATCTGTGAATTTATTTTTTCCCATACGTTATTCATGCCAGGCTAGAAAATGGTGCATGAGTATGTGTATGTTGTTTTTTGAGCACTCTCTAAAAACCTGACGATTCCTCTTCCTGAAATCTTTAATGGAATTTCATTGAGAAGATCGGGATAGAAATACACCTTAACTTTGGAATTGCGGTCACTTAAGATATTTTAGTCCCTTCTTATTATAACTTCTTAATACGACGTTCGGTGCTAATATTTCCACTCTTATACAAGACAATGTATGCGCGTATATTTAAATCGGTTTTCCTTCACGGATTATCTACTAATAATTAATCACGCACACTAATTTGACGTAGCCAACTAATTGTGCGAGTCTAATGACCTGGAAAAACAATGGAAGACTTAAAATAAATGGCTGTAAAATTTTAAACATGTTCACTTTATTTTCATGTAGCCCGTCGTCAAAAAATAAACTTGCACTTAGCAGATTACATCGTGTACAACATTCTTTTTATAGTGTTGTGTTGTAGCCCAAATTTGGTTTGAAGTTCGAGAGAAGTAATTATTGATCATAAAAAAACTTAGATATTAATATGAGTAAAAGTGGAACACTCTCCTGTATACGATACGGAAGGTTTATTAAAAAACAAAAAAATCTACCTTTGTTGAAGCTGATCGGAAATAGTAGTAAATTACGTTGAAATTCCTGAAAAATTACAGGTAAACACAGGTTCATTGAACGATCGATGCGTTTGTTACGAAAAAGCTTTTAATATGATCTCAATCTGTATACATAACACGATTTGTATACATATGTAATTTAGTCTTAATAATAGGCAATTATTTAAGCTGTATTCTGGGTTATATTATGCGGTACAACAGGTAAGCCCCATTCAGTCGAGCTTTTTATTATCTTAGTGGAATGCTGCTCCATCGAACTAGATTAATAAATGATCATTAAGATCAAGTTCACACTTTTCAATGTTTCGAAATTACTTATTGAATTAGGTATACGAAAATCTAATTTTCATAAAACGTAGAACGCCTTTTGACAAGCAAGGGTTAAAATTAAACGAATTTCATTCTAAAAACTTTTTTTAATTAAAACTTTTACATGCTGTATTGGTCTCAGGATAGACCAGCCCTCACGTTATTCAAAAAATCCTTTGCTAGAACGCTTGATTGAGAAAAATTTACTTTGAAAAATAATGTAGGATTTGTTTCTGAAAAGACAATAATAATTCTACCATTCTTAATATCTTTCAGACTTCTATCTACTGAAAACTCCAGTAGCAACAGTAGATTTAGAATTTGAAGTAGGTACATACATATATAAATTAAACCTCTCAATCACAACTTACAGAAACTTAAAGTCTAAACGGATAGAGTTGCTAATCTGTTGGAATAATTTACCTCCTAACGGCGTGGAGGAGGTCAATTTGCCTATTTCTGTATATTCTGGACTGGGAAGATGATAGAGTTCCTGATGAATCAAAGCAATTAATCCTAAGGAGGAGCTGTGAGGACCGGGAAGATGATCCGTACAATTTCCGTACACAAATGATGTCAAATTGCATTTCAACTAATCACCTGAAAGTCAGAGTCCATTTCACTTCACTCGGGAAGATATTAACATTTACCTTCATTTAATCGCGTTTTGTAAATGCGATAAAAATTATAATTAAAATAATTAGTCAATTAATCGATTCCGCTTTGTTACTTTGTTTTCTTGATTTTTACCTTGAAAATGGAGCTTTGGTTATTATCCATAATATAAACGTACGTATGATAAGAGAGGTGAAGTTGGTTATGGTTCTTATGAAATATGCATGGCTGATCATCAAAAAATACATTATTTATTTTATCTTTTTACTAAAATCGTTATTTTTAAAATGCGGAACTGCGCAAACAAATTTTTGAAACGATTTCGAAAAAATCTACCTATAGAAAACAGATTATTTTTCAGGAAGCTATGCGTAATCGAAAAATTGATTATCTGAGACTGCTGCTATTGGTATATCATCGTCTATGGTAGACCTATCAAAGTTCAAAATCTATTACTGTGAATAAAAAAAAATTCAAGCTAGAGAGTATATAAAAAAAAAATTTGCCGTCTTTTCGATCGTGCATGCATAGAGATTTCGGTATGAAAAAATATGAAATGTTAATATACCTAGTGCATGTGGAACGATTGTAGGTAATGAAAAACCTCCGCTAGACCAAAATAGGAGAGGTCGCCTGTTTCCAAAAATCAGTTTTGCGTCCTTCGCAAGTGCGCGCGGTCAAGTGACCAAAAAAGGGGAAATATTTGTCAAAAATACATGCAGTTTTGGTAAAATGTTTTGAAGAGCGTTGAGAATTTCGCAATGCGATTAAAAAATACGTCCATCTCTCACATTTTGGTGCATAAAGGAATTTTAATTTTCCTGATCTCTCCTCATTTTCCACACCTATAGAACGTATTAGTACAAAAACTGCCTCGATTTCGCCACTTACTCGTTATCCAGGCTGTTCCAGAATAACTATTCCATAATTTCCAGGCATGATAAAGGACGTCAAATTTTTTTTTGTTAACTATCCTAAAATATCTCATTTTTAAGATACTTACATGGTGTTACAGTTTAAAAACTAAATCGTTTCTTTATTAATATCTCAAAGCTCCTTTTGCTGACTTGGTGAAATTCTCACATGTAATACCACTAGAGGTCAAATTATTTCCGGAAATTTTTTCGAGCTCACGAATATTTTGAAAATTATCGCGAGCCGAAGGCGAGGGATAATTTTTTTTAAATATTCGTAAGCGAGAACAAAATTTCCTGGTATAATTTGATTTCGAGTGGTATTTGGAAAGAAAATTTCACAACAAAATTAGTTTTGAATAGAAAAATTACAATTTAATATTGTTGAATAAAAATATGACATGGCGGCGTAACATAATCACGTGACAACGCCAAACTGACGTTTAATAACTGAGCCGCCATTATTAGCGCTGTCAAACACAAATTTTAGTTTCTAAACTTCACCAGCCGAGTGTGGTTTTTGGTTATGATAAGTCGACAATTGTGGTACAATAGTAATTATGATTAGTATTGTTTAGATGCCATTCTTTCCAAAGCGCAAGGATTTGCTCAGCACTCTCAGCAGATGGATTCTATCAACAAAAAGTGCCATATAATTAATTATAAAGATAAAGTGGTCGAACCCCCATGAATTAGCCGTGATTTAATCCGAAAAATTATGTAAGTACCTATCTATTTCACATAGAATTACTAAATTAGGTAAATTAGGTTTCTTCAGATCATTTTTTAGATAGTGAATCCGTGATTTCATACGTGGTAATACGCGAAAACATCACTTTAATATTAAATTATAATAGAAACTTTAACAAAACGCATTGGTTGATTAATATTAATAACAGCAACAGTTAACAGTTGACGTTTATAAAGTTCCTAGTTGTCACTTTTAAACGTCAAAAAATTTCCACTATAATACTCTCCAGCTTAGCCCTGGAGGAGAAAATTTCCGATATAATACACAAATAACCATGGCAACGGTAAGCAATGCTCGTACTTTATTGGCTGAAAATTGATGGCGTGAAATTTTCATAATTATGAGTTCCAGATGCGACCCGGGGGGGGGAGGGGAGGGGGGGCAGTCTCACGAATAATATTTACAAAACGCGTAATTACAAATTATTTTTTCTGGTTAAAAGTATAGCTAAAAATAAAACGTTTTTGTTTCTTGATTTTTTTCGTATCTTACTTTGTTTTCGAGGAAAAAAAATTAAAATCCGCCTTAGTGCAAGTCGAAAAACTTATAAAATAAAATCATTAAAATTAAAATAAAATTTTCGATATGCATTTAAGCGGATTTTATTTTATTTCTCGAAAACGAAGTAAGATACGAAAGAAATCAGGAAACAAGAAAAGTTGTATTTTTAGCTGTTTAACCCAAAAAAATATAAAGTTTGTAAACAAGTCAGTGGCTTAGGTACATTATTTTGTCACTATTAATCGTGAGACTCTCCCCTCCTCCCCCCTGGGACACCACCGGAACTCATAATTATTACCTAGTTACTTTGCGTCTTATATATCACAACGAACAACACTGCCTAATTTTACCAAAAACGGCAAAAAGGATCTTTGAGATATTAATTAAAAAAACTATTTTTATTTTTACTTTCACATCCTGTATTTCTACAACCAGACCTTTCGGGGCACATGTTATAGGAAAAAAAAATTGGTTTTAATGTTCCCTGCATGTCACGCCTGAAAATTATGAATAGGTACATAGTTATTCTGGGACACCTATATACCTTAGCTATATTATGATAACGAAAAAAGTATAATTTCAACCCCCTCTCCCAAAACTACCCCTAAAATTGCCAAATAGTCTTTAAAAAATGGGCGATTTTTGGACCCTCACTTCTAGCAAAACTATGCTAGATAAACTGGTGGTGAAAGCAACCTTTTCTTAAGTTTTCTGATCTATTTTCGATATCAAAAACCGCATCCCGAAATCCGTAACGATTTTCGAAGAGCTATTTCGAAAAAGGATAAAAACACGATTTTCGGGAAGAGCGCCCTCGAAAACACAGTAACTTCTACTATTAGGGTCGTTCGACGAGGTAATTTGTGAGTTGGAAAAAAAAAGACCTTCAAATTGGCGCCCAACGTGGGGCTCCAATTATATGCAGCAGGAGTTTATCTTCTTTAAGTGGGTCGAAACAACTATTATTCGTTCCAAATATCTAGTATGTTTATTTCACAGGAGGTAGCATTGATTTAAAATAATATTGAACATAAAAATAGTGCATGAATGCGAGAAGAAAATATTATTTTTATACATAATCGGTTTGGTACAAAAATTATGAAGATTTTTCCCAAATTGCTTTAAAAAATCATAAATATTATAATGATGCGTGTTCAAATCGTTCAACTGGTCCAGGGATGTTGTCTCTATATGTTAGATAAAATAATAACAAATATGTGCATTTTAATCATTTTTTTATTACCTATTAAACAAAATTATACATATTATAGATACGTACTTACTTATATTATTATATACCTACTTGGGTATTATTTAAATTATTCTTGTACACTTTTTGCATACAGTTATGTAATAAATTGGATAATACTTACACTCATTATAGCTCAGCGTGTGTTAATAATAGGGAAAATTACAAATAAAAGACGAGGTTTATAATGAATTAATAACTTATTTGCTTTGCCATATAGAGTTATTAACTTCTAGACTCTTCAATATAGACTTAATGACTCAAAGCTCAGTGAGGCCCATTTTCATCAAAATTTCTTGTTCGATTTTATAAAACAAATAACGGGTTCTTGTAATCGATGCGCGGCTCGTCGAAGAAGTAGGTCTAGTTATGGCCGAATAAAGAGGAGAACCTCGTGCACCCGCAAGATAAGAAAATGTCCTCAACATGCGCAATAAGACGTTGAAGAAAGCCGTCTTGTCCCAGGCCTCGTAAGCGTTGTATATGCTCCAGACGAAGTCAGCGCTCTTTCAGATCTGGAAAGCTCATGAGGACATAAAACTGATTACCTAGATTATTAAATTTCAACGATATGTCAACGATAGTGACGTTTTTTTGAAACTCAGCTTGATTTGGCTCCTTGAGAAGTTCGGTGCTTACATTACCCTCTACTTCTAACATGCATAATAAATTTCACTAGTTATAGTATAGTAATAATTCATTAATGATTGCCTTAATTACATTATATTATATTTGTTTCAGAACTATGTCATCAAAACGGAAATCCCCCCCAACAAAATTCCAAGAAGGACCAGACACTTCCGCCCCATTACCGCCCACGATCGTCGGCGGCAGCAGTGACGGCGGCGGCCTAACTGACCTAGACGAGACCAGCAGCGCCAATCTGAGCGACATCGGCGAAGAAGACGCCCATTCAATGGTCAACAATTCCACCCCCTCGTTCTACAAGCTCTCCGAGTCCTCAACAAGCGCCTCGAATAGCGAGGATGAGGACAGGATCCCTCCAAAAACACCCCGGATATCCTCCAGCGATGTCGGGAATAACCTCCTACCTCCGAGCAGTATCTCGTCGTTGTCGTTGGAGAATCAGGGGAGCAGGAGGAATTCGTCCGAATGCAGTAGTCCTGATTTGAAGAGTAGTTTTCATAATAATAATAATAGTAGTTTGTTCAATAATAATAGTTCGTCACATCCGTTGAAGAGGAGTATGGATAACGTGTTGAAGAAATTGACGTCGAAAATTAACAGCAGTACGATTAGGGAAGAGAAAAGGCCGACACCGTCTAGTACACCTAATTCGATCAATAATTCGTAAGTATGAATTTTTTTCCTTAATTAGGTATTATGAATTTTTTTTTTTTGTTAATACTTTCGAAAATGAAACCTTGTCGAAGAGGAGACAATGTTTCGCTCACCCTGTACACTACGTTCAAAATGTTGAATGTACAATGGCCAATTTTGTGGAGAAAAAATGGCGGCTCGTGGATTTCAAAGTTGGTGAAGCATAGATTCTAAGCAGTACAAGATCCAGAACCTCTTTTTTTGCAGTGTCCGGTTTGTCAAAGTTCGGTCAGCTCGATTTTTTTTGTCCTTTTAGACGAAGTCCAGTGGGCTCTAAAAATAGAATTAGACAAAGTCCAGTCGGTTAGAAAAATCGATTTTTGTACGGTCAGCTCGATTTTTTGTAAGGTTTAGAGAAAGTCCAATTGGCTTGAAAGAAATTGTTTTTGTAAAATCCAGTCAACTCGATTTTTTTTAACTCCTTTCAGACAAAATACAGTCAGCTCGAAAAATAGATTTCTGCAAAGTCCGGTTAGAGAAAGTATGCAGTCAGCTCGAGAAATCGATTTTACCAAAGTCCGGTCAGCTCGATTTTTTTTTAAGGTTCGTTCAGACAAAGCCCAGTCAATTCGAAAAATCGATTTTTGTAAAGTCCAGTCAGCTCGATTTAGTTTTTTTTTGTATGTGCGTTTAAACAAGGTCCAGTTAGCTGGAAAAATCGACTTTTGCAAAGCCCGGTCAGCTCGATTTTGTTTTTAGGTCCGTTTAGACGAAATCCAGTCAACTCCAGAAATCGATTTTCGTAAAGCCCGGTCAGCTTGATTTTTTTTTAAGGTCCGTTTAGACAAGATCTAGTTAGCTAGAAAATCAATTATTTTGTAGGTAAAGTTCGGTCAGCTCGATTATGGTTTTTAGGTCTGTTTAGACGAAGTCCAGTCAACTCGGTTAAATAGGTTTTTGCAAAGTCCGGTTTGACAAAGTCCAGCTCGAAAATTCAATTTTTGTAAAGTGCGGTGAGCTTAATTTTTTTGAATGACCGTTGAGAGAAAGTCCAGTCAGCTTGGAAAAATATTATAGCTAAGTCGGAAATCCGGTCAGCGAAAATTCGATTTTTTCGAAGTCCGGTCAGCATGATTTTTTTTTTTTTTTTTTGTAAACCGGACCTTGCAAAAAATCTAATAAAATACTATAGATACGTATAAGAGGAGACTAAATCTTGATTTTTCAAATTTTAAAATATATTATTTATTGACGCGTTGTGATCATTGTCGACCCCTGATCCCTGCTCCCAAGAAAAAATAAATAAAAAAAAATAAAAATAAAATTAAAAAAAATAAAAATAAATAAATAAATAAAAAAAAAGGATTAAAAAAAGAATTAAAAAAAAAGAATAAAAAAAACAAAAATAAAAAAAAAACTAAATAAAAAAGTAGTAATAATTTTAAAAAAAATCGCCCATTGCATATATCTTCACTGTATTAAACGTTGTAATTTTCTTTTGTAAGTGAGCCCGATTCCACCAAATCTTTCAAAAATTTGTCAGGTCAGGTCAAATAGCGAGCGTTCTAATGCCAAAAATTTCACATACATACATACATTATTTATTGAGAAATAACTTTTGCAGCTCAATATTTATACAATATTAAAATAATAATTATTTTCAATATCTATTTATTTTTATTATTAACCACTTCTTCTTCTTCAACCACTTCTGTTACAATTCCTTCATTCATTACACTAACGCAGCTCTACTCTAATAATAGACTTGCACAATAATTGTGCTGCCTCCTATCTGTATCTGGTCATTTCACTTGAAACCAGATTGGCTGATAGCATTAGCATTCCAAACTAGACTCAAGACTCCACTGTTTACTTACTAGCTTAGCTTACTTCCGTGATAATCCAAACTATCTTGCTATCATTCACCAAAAATGATCTTTCCCTGTTGGCATTCAAAACTCCACTGGCTTTTATGCGCGGAACTGGCGCTCAGATGACAGGTGACTTTTAGCGAATTGACTAACACAAAAACAATTCTATTCAATTATGGCATGTAGTAGCTATTAAAAAAAATTTGAGTGAGTGGGAAAAGTCTTATTACCTACAAGAAAAAGTTCTTGCGGCGTAATTATTATTGATTACACGAATCTGAATTCCGGAACTTTTGATTCTACAGCGCAATAATTGAGTCTTACAGCCAAAAATAACAGTTTATGATTGACGAAATACATAATTTCAATTCACGCATGTTTGTACCAAGTATGCAAATTCTGCTGTCTGGACTTTATACTGATCGAAATCATGCAATCTTGGAGTTTTAAATTAAGTGTGTTCGATCTTATTTAGCATTGTTACCATACCATTACTTATTTTTGGCAAAAAGTGTCTGAAAACTGAGATAATAATTAAATGGGAAAAAAATTCATGGGTTTAGTAATGATTTCAATTTTTTTTTGTAAATTAAAATAATTATAATACAATTTAACAGAGTCACATAGTTAGTAAGTGTGGTATGCTAATTTTACCACCACAATAATAATAATGATCATTATATGAATATTTTCTGATTGGATTATGTAAAATAATGTAAAAAAAAATATTGTGCAACTTCTGACGAATCAAAGAGATGTATTTTACTAAGATGATCTTTCAGAATGACAACCAGTCTTCCTTATGCATTTTGAATGAATAATTCAAGAATGCAGGTATTATGAAGTGCGATTTATATGGAAATTGCAATTTTATCGCTGCTGACACTTCGTTATATGAAATATATTGCTTTCGGTGCAATTTTCATAAACATTATCCAAGATTGATGCGCATAAGGCATGTAATCAAAAAGGAACTAATTTTGTCCTTGCTTGCAAAGGAAATAGAATCGATTTCAGAAGTATATATATTCATATAATTTCTTTAACACTTGGCTTATCTCATCTCATTATAATGTTAATATGTATCTATGTAATTCGGTTAGTGTTAGTGAATATGGTTAAAATAACATCGGCGTTACAAGTAGGTACATAGTAAGATAGAATCCTGTCTGTGATCAAATCTTGCAATCGATTTTAAACTAATTTCTCGAAGAGCCAGAGGCTCGAAACTTTCAGCATACCTCAGAACTCGATGACAATGCAATACTAACTAGCTTGTCTATTATTATTGGAATAATAAAATATGACTTACGTTTTGTTCTGGATAAGTTTATAGGTCCCTAATTTAAGCATGGCACATTTTTTAAAAATTAATATTTTTTAAAACTGATGACGAGGGATTTTCGAGCTATTTTCGAGTTTTCAATGGTATTTTCGAGCTCTCTCTAGCTTTCACCGTTTTCCGGAAAATCGCAATTTTTTAATTTGTAATGCTTACATTACACCTGACTTTTTAAATTCAATCTGTGGAGAAACCCAAACAGCACAGGAATTTCGAGCTATTTTCGAGCTACTAAATGAGATTTTCGAGCTGTTCCTAGCTCTCGTAATTTTCCGGAAAAACGAAAAAAACCGCTTTGTCGTGCTAGGATTTGACCTCAATTTTGAAAGTACGTAGGTACTCACGGAAAAAACGAAAAGCACAGGAATTTCGAGCGATTTTCGAGCTACTCAACGAGATTTTCGAGCTGTTTGTAGCTCGAAAATAGCTCAAAAGTCCTGTGCTTTTCGTTTTTTCTGGGAGTATGTACTTACTTACTAAATTTAGGTCCGATTCTAGCACGACTAAGCGGTTTTTTTCGTTTTTCCGGAAAATGAAAAGAGCTACAAACAGCTCGAAAATCTCATTGAGTAGCTCGAAAATAGCTCGAAATTCCTGTGCTTTTCGTTTTTTCCGGGAGTACGTACTTTCAAAATTGAGGTCAAATCCTAGCACGACGAAGCGGTTTTTTTCGTTTTTTCGGAAAATTACGAGAGCTAGGAACAGCTCGAAAATCTCATTGAGTAGCTCGAAAATAGCTCGAAATTCCTGTGCTTTTCGGTTTTTCCGGGAGTACGTACTTTCAAAATTGAGGTCAAATCCTAGCACGACGAAGCGGTTTTTTTCGTTTTTCCGGAAAATTACGAGAGCTAGGAACAGCTCGAAAATCTCATTGAGTAGCTCGAAAATAGCTCGAAATTCCTGTGTTGTTTGGGTTTCTCCACAGATTGAATTTAAAAAAGTCAGGTGTAATGTAAGCATTACAAATAAAAAAATTGCGATTTTCCGGAAAACGGTGAAAGCTAGAGACAGCTCGAAAATACCATTGAAGAGCTCGAAAATAGCTCGAAAATCCCTCGTCATCAGTTTTAAAAAATATTAATTTAAAAAAAATGTGTCATGCTTAAATTAGGGACCTAAAGTTTATTGTATCTAAAGCTATAAATAAGTATAATATGAGACAGATTATTGGAAAAAATTGGAACCACGAGACAAGATTTTGATCTGGAAACCCATATTAAAGAAGCGATAATAAAGTACTAATAATAATAACGGTAATATTATCAAAAATCTGGTGATTTTTTTTAAATTTCGATTATAGTAATATTCCAAATAACAGTTTGAATCTTTGTATTCGGGAAGTGACCCATAGAATTTGTGCCATTGTTTTCTTAACTCAGTTTCCTTAAGTAGATAACAATAAAACATTATCGCATTATTATATTATTACATATTCTTATTGTATAAACATATGAATGGAAGTTTAAGTGATAACTGATAACACAATACATACTTTGTATAACTTATATAATAAAGTAGGTCATTCGAATAAGTAACTTATCCTTAATAGGGGAGAGGTCAAGGTAGCCAATTATCAAGAAGCTCCATTAATACGAATTTCATACTTTTAGCAGCAAACTTGAATACCTACCTACAAATCTCATTAGGTATCGGGAGGTAAATAAAAAACTGCTGCCGGTAACTTCTTCGCGACGCTTCACGATGAGTCGAAATGAATCAGTCGAAATCCTCCCCTCCTCGAATTATTTGTTAATATTAATGCAACACGTAAATAATAATCGGATGTTAGGATTAAAAATCCGCTGTTTTGACACGTGGGGAACATTAATGATGTATCAAAATTGTGAATGTTCCAACGCCAATATTTGAAAATAACAATTAATCTGTGTAATCATGTGCTGATGTGATGCAATAAATATGAACGCAAAGCAAAATTAATTATTTATAGTCGTACGTGTCGGTCGATATTTTTTTGTGATTTTTGGTGGATTTTTATGATTTCAGAATTCCTTGATGTTTTTAATAGGTGAAGAATGGAATATCGATATAAAATTTATGGCGACTATAAAACACTTTCGGAAGTTAATACAATCAACTTTGTATCGCGTTTTCTAAACAATACATCAAGAAAATTTCAATTTATCACCAATGAAATTTTCAAAGGTCGATTCCGAATCATTCATCAATGAAATAAGTAAATGAAAAACAACTCAATAAGCTATTTTTAACCCCAATTGTTGAGTAAATGCGAATAAACAATCCTCAGATGAATCATTTCAAAGCGAAGCGCATTTATCCATGTCGATTAAATTTTTTTTAATAGTGCTCCAGAGAATAAAAAAACGATTATTTGAATTCAATACAGATTTATAAAATAATCTTACAAATTTATAACGGAAAGAGACCTAATAAGTATACCTAGTCCCTTTTTCACGGATTCCACAACCATGAGACTTGCATTCTTATTTTTATGTATTATTGCATTATTTTTTTTTAATTTTGACATAGGTACTTAACTTTTTTTGGAGGGTGTAGACAAACGAAAATTTTTGTTGGGCAAACGTGGAAAAAACGTGGTCAAACTAATGCCATTGCGTTTTATAAAAATTAGCTCTAGAGAAGAAGGTGACTACCCAAGAGTCGTTCCGGTCATGATAAAAATATGGGAGGGGTCGTTTTTTTCGACAGAGCAAAATCATTATCCAATTAGTTAAAAATCAGACGTGGTGGGTGGAATTGTCACAGAAAGCTGTTGAACGATAAAGCACACTGCGAAGAATATAAAGATTTGAGAGTGAAGTTCAAGCGAGAAGGAATCCTAATGCAGTGGCAACTCGTGGATCGTGAATTGTTAGTGAATTGTAGATTCTACACAGGTCAAGGTCCTGGTCGACTCGAAAAATCGATTTTTACAAGGCGCGGTCATCTTTCAACACTTTTTTGCAAAATCTGTCCAGGTCGAGTTTTTTGATAAAGTCCGGTCAGCTCTAAAATTCGATTTTTTCAAAGTCCGGTCATCTCGATTTTTTTTTGAAGGTCCGTTTAGAGGACGTAAAATCAGACCTTGCCGAAAACAAACAAAAGTTCCAATCTGACCAGCCTTGAAAAAAAAAATTTAGGGCGGTTTGACAATGCTCGAAAAAACTCGAATGTTCCTTTTTGACTGAGCCTTAAAAAAATCGAACTGACAGCATTTTTTAGATCTAACCAGATCTGGGGAAAAAATCGGAATTTGAAAAAAATTGGCATGACCGAACTTTGCAAAAAAATGGGCTAATCGTACCTTGCAAAAAAAATGCTGAATTCAAGAAAAACATTTTTTTTATTTAGAAACAGTTGAACTGGCACAGTTGAAAAGCCGCCACTGTCCTAGTGGCAAAAAAGGAAATGTAGATAGGATACAGATACATACCAAGGAAGATAAACGATTGCTTTTTTCAAGTATGGGAAATGAGGTGATGGATCATTATCTAATTCTTATGTCATAAACTCAGGAGTGCCCCAGGACTCGGTTTATTCACCCACTCTGTTCCTTCTAAATACAAACGGCCTGCTTTGTTTAACATCAAACCATCAGATTCACAGTTTCGCCGATCAGTATAATACTCCATACAAAATTTACATTTTCGAAATCTGCCAAGTCCACGGATATCCCTACCAGTTTAGAGACAGTTTAGCGTGGACAGAATCAATTTTTTGTTAATAAATAAAATAATGAACGTAGGTCGAATGAGTATAAGTATAAAGCACATAAAGTGCAATTACTAGCCTGTTAGATGGGGTCGGAGAATTCCTCCATCGCCCTAACAGTTGTCATGATGGCAGGGCCCGAAACTTAAACGTAGAGAGTTTCCACATCCAACAGCAGAGCCAAGGACAGACACGTGTTTCGCTCTACTGGAGCTCATCAGTGTGCTGCATCTGGAGTATCCGGAAGGATGCTGCTTAAGCCAATCAAAAAATCAAAGCGAATCAATTTTGACCTAAGTGCAATTTTAGATCGGAGCTCTGATAAGTTGGCTCAGTTCAATGCTCTAAAAACACAGGTTAACAACTGGTCCAGGTATCATGCACTATGTCCGGGAAAACCGCAAAGTACAGTCCATCTTTCTCCAACCTTGAATACTGACTGTTAATGGAAGCTTTTCTTGGGGAAAGCATGCTACTGGTCTTGCCAAAGTAGTAAGAATTCTCAACAGATAACATAATATTATGCACGCATAGACCCACTGACACTTCATAAGACAGAGATATCATCCTTAGAAAATCGCCAGCTGTTCAATCGGTACTCCAATGGAAACTATAGGGAGTTTTTTGCGGCTCTAATTCCGCCTGGAGTTGTTTTTGAATCATGTATACACGTCAAGCTTTGGGTGCTCACCACTGTATAGTTTGTTGTTGGTCTCGCTACATTATACTAAAGATCTTTCTCTCCATATTGGTCCATTTCTTCCATTTCCCTCCACCGCCTTCATGGAAAAATGTGACAAAATGTGCATATATAGTAAACGCTATAATGCTTTATTTTATTCACACTGCCAAACGAGGTTTGATCGCACCATAATGAAAAAAAAAACACGACAAGTTATACGACATCCATTGGCACGATCTCGTCCAAAGGATGCCTGAAGAAAAGATACCAAAGCAATCTTCAAAGAGAAGAAGTGAACGGCTATTAAGGAGAAGCTGGATCGAAGATTTGACATAAAATATTCAGGGGTTGAGAAGCGTCATGGAGCCCTATTAGCCGAGAATTTTTTTATATCTTATCGCATCCAGTATTATGATAGTCTGATGCATCTGAATACTGAGCTAAAATCAATTAGGTCTTAAAACAGTCAACGTTTTGTCTATTAATGAATAATAATTAATATAAAAGTAACATTCATTATAAAATAAATGCAAACGTTTCCAGGGACTTTCTCCCGCAGTCAGTTGTCACACAGAGAGAATTCCTTCCGGGATTATTACCGGACCAAAAGCCCAGCGCATGCCCAAACAATACACACACAAGAATAACACCCACACTTACACAAACATATGAAACAATCCTACAATCCTTGATATTCCCCCTCTCAAGGAGGAGTCGTCCTGGCGCACAATACCCTCCAATGGCCGGGTAAACACTCGCGCCATCTGTCGGCACACAGAAGACGATGATGAGAGATAACCGGGAACGGGCAGGATCACCGGGAACACCGCTGATTACACACCGGAGATCCGCGTTGCGATTGTGGCCGGAACAAAGCCCGCCGCCGCCTGTTATCGGGACGATCTCTCTTCGCTCTATCCTTTGACAATGCCATGCGCCTTTGCTGAATTATTAATATTAGGACAATCAGAGAGCTATGTGCTTGTTCTGTGGGATTGATGTTTATTTTGTGGATGGATGGATGTATGCGGATGATGTGTGGTGTGTGTGTGTTTCTGTGGTGTGTTTCTATTACCCAAGCAGAGCATGTACCTATAGTATATGAATAGGAATCTCGTTTACAACTTTTATACACATATTCTGGTTACTTTATATGTATGCCGTGTTAAAGTAAAATTATTGTATAATTACATAATTATTTAATAATAATTAATAAAAATAATAATTTCATTCACCTAAAAAAATGTATTGTTAAGATCAACAGATTTGTTCCAGTTCTTGGAGCTTTTATTTAAAAGCTCGTTTTTTTTTCAAAATTTCCCATGACCCAATGGCGCTGCGTGCGTGGAATGATTGTAATAATTTGACTGGCTTATAAGAGTTCGACATACCATGTAAATTATTTTTGCTTAAAGTAGTGTGTACTTTATCCTAAAAAACTTGGTCAGGCTTTCAACAAAAAATTTCTTTTTGCGTAAAAGTAAGACGTACGTTAATATAATAGTCGAACGAATAGTAAATATACCTTTAGGTTGTCATGTCACTGTAATTTTTTTGTTAATTTTTGTTTAATTTTATTGTTACAGAGACGTGGAACATGCGGCGACAATCCATCTTTCCGGGGCTCTTTCGGGAGATAACTACATGGAAAAGGATCGAAAGTTATCCGAATTGATATTTCAATTGCAAATGGTTAGGGAACAACTTTTACAGCAGCAGCAGCAACAAGACACTAACAAGGTATGTAAAGTTTTACCTATTTAGTTTTGTTAAAGAAACGTATTTGAATAACTTTGGCGGAGCGCAGCAGCGTGCGACTAAGCCATTGAGGCTGCCACCGACTGGGTTCGAATCCCAGTCTCACTATATGGATGTTTGTGTTTGTCTATTTAACTATTTAAATTGTAAGAATAGGTCTGGGTGGAATGAGCTACAGTTATGCGAGCCCATGATTACCACAGTGAGGAAGGAATAATTTTTTCTTGCCGTCTAAACAGAGAAAGAATGGATGAATAATTTGAATAAAGACAGTTCTGAATTCTGCTACATGGTAACTGTTTAATTATATATGTAACTATGTAACCACTTTCCAGTCACCATGCAGGATTATTTTTATTAAAGATGGACTTCGGACATATTTTAAACTTTAATGTCAAATTTAAATTGAAATTACAAATTACAAGACAGACCTATAAATACGAAATTAGATTTCGGTTTCATGCACTTATAGCCAATCTAGAAAATCGTCTTTTTGTTGCGGATCGACTATTTAATCCTGCAAGTTAAATCCAAATTGCTAGTTAACCGTATGAATTCATAAAAGTTTTATTAACATCAACCCGCATTTATTTCACATCTCGGAACTTTTCCCAGCGAAGTTAAAGTTGAAATAATTTCCGGAATGCCAATAGAAAAACCAGAAAAACCATCTCTTTCGACTTATATACATAAAAACTTTATCAAGGTTTCCCAATCATAATAATTTAGAATAGAAATGATTTTGTTCTCCACAGATGGACATTAACAATGTAATACCATTAATTTTATTTAATTTCAACTGCTGTTACCAAGCGACATTTCATATATTGATAATAAAAAATGTGGAAACTTCTTCATATTAAAGACGTAACGAGTTGAAGCGCAGCAGCTGACGCGATTATTATTATTGATCGCTTATATCTAATTACTGTTACGTTTTTCTCTTCCGTGGGGGTCGATCAATCCATATCACTAGCCATAGCGCTTTCTGGAATCAACTTCGAGAAGAAGTTTGTTCTTCACTTTATATATGTGCTTCTAAACCCCCTTTTCCAAAATTATGCCCTGCCTTCTATGGTACGGCACACTTTCTTCGATGACATTCACTACGAATTCGGTACCTTCCCAATCCATCCTCTTCTCTCATGTCCTTCTTTCTTGAGTCTTCCACAACACAGTCCACCTTTTTTTTCACTTTTTCACCAGTTTTACCACCTGCAAGCTCATCTTTCTTCCAACTAGTCACCTTCTCGCATACCTAACGAAACCCATCTAGTCTGCTCTTCTCAATATTTTTCGGGACTCCTCACTTTAATCGTCTCTCTTATAGTATCATTTCTAATTCAAAGGGAGGGGAGTCTTCTTTTGGCATTCTCTTCACTGGCCTCACTGTATATTCAAAAAGACTTTCTTTTGTGCTACAAGACAATTAATATCTCCTACAGGTCCCTGTGCGGTAGTCATATCCATCACTTTTTATGGCCACATTAGATTTGAATCCTCCAGATATAACACTACAGTTTTCCTCAACACCCTCTCTGCTGTCATCTATCCACAAATACCCACTGTAATACCTATCCCTCCCCAAAGGCCAAAGGCTATCATGGGACGTGTTCTGGTTCTGGTAGTTCCTCCGTCATAACGATCAATCGCTTTATCAAATAGATTAGGATGAGAGAGGATCCTTCATTCACATCATACTGAGTGCCAGTAGAAACATTTACGTCAGAACTATAAATTCGGCCTTACTCTAATTATGAAGAAGTGAGGCGGGTGCCTAGCCTCTTGACACCAGTTTTTGTAGTCTCACCTTCTTTCTGGCTGTCAAGGGGTTGGACCGCTATCAAGTGGGCCGAGCGGTTTGCCAATGATAGTGGTCAGAGAGGTGTGAGGCACGTAGATTCGGGGGCTGCTAAGAGTAGAGCCCACTTTATGTGAAATTCAGTGTTAGGGTGGTCAAGGGTGATAAATATGAACACCAAAGTTGATTAAATCTAAATCAAAAATAAAATTTCTTTAAATAAAAAAAATAAAATTAATAAAAATCTTTCGAACGGAAAAACAGTAAAGTCCTAGTGTTAGTCTCATCGACTTACTACTTAGATGTAGCCCTTGGATTGCCCTTTCTGTAGCTCTGACTGCAGCTCTGCTGGGTATCTCCCCCTGAAAGAAACAAATCACTCACTCGCGTTTACTTTAAATTCTCGCGCGAACGCCCTGACCGTCCTCTTCGGTCCCCGAAACACCACTAACTTTTTGGTTTCTAAACCCCTTTCCAAATCAGTTACTCTTTCTCGGGTTTCGAAATGTGATTTTCACTGGAGTGTTGCCACTTTGACTTTTATTTACCGGTCGTCCAGTTACTTGACGTAGGTAAATAAAAGCTAGGTGCATTCTGATAGGAAAATGATAACCATGCGAGTTGTTCCAGTTTACCAATCCTTCTGCAGTCAGCGTTACATTAAAAAATTCAGCTAGCGTCATTAAATTTTTGCCGCGGTGGTTGTTTCTTGGCCTAGTTAAATTGTTTTTGCTTTTCGTTCACGACGCTTAATATTGCTTAAAAATTAAACATGCAGTATTTCGAAATTGTGCAATTTCATTGACTCCTGATTAAGTATAGGGTGCCATAATCGAATAGTCACCAGAAAGGGAGACAGAAAAGATCTTTGTTTAGATGTATCCCCATTGATACAGTACAATTTCATGGATATTTGCTCCAATCTACAAGTTTCTTAGCAGCCGTAACAATTTTTTTTTTCTAATCTGCTCATACATATCCACATTTTATTTCTATATATTCACTGTGTCTTGGTTGGTCTTTTTGAGGACTATTTTTCGCAAAGAATACCTCCCCAATCAAAGCAGCAAATTTTTATTTTTTAAAAGCTATGTTCAAATTTATCCCGTAAGTAGTTAATAAGGTCTTCAACAATAATAATTTATATACAGGGTGTACCAGCTCGATTTAGACAACGGTAAGGGCCGTGTAGGTCTCGTCAAGACGAAACGTTTTTTTATTTGAAGTTTTTGGATTTGGACCTTCGTTGCGGAAATATGGCCGACTTCCGGTTTTTAGTTTTTTGGCTCCAGTTTCGGCATTTTTAGGTTCTCGCCCAAACTGCAACTAGTTTTGGAAACTCCTTAGCTTTAGTTACAACTTTCATATTAAAGTCAAGGTTCTATCTCTGTTGGATTCAAAATCTTAATTTTTCAATTTGATTCAATTTGAATGGATTCAAAGACATAAAATTTAAAGTCTTGGGCATGTCGCCATTTTGAATCCAACAGAGATAGAACCTTGACTTCAATATGAAAGTTGTAACTGAAGCTAAGGAGTTTCCAAAACTAGTTTCAGTTTGGGCGAGAATCTAAAAATGCCGAAACTGAAGCCAAAAAACTAAAAACCGGAAGTCGGCCATATTTCCGCAACGAAGGTCCAAATCCAAAAACTTGAAATAAAAAAACGTTTCGTCTTGACGAGACCTACACGGCCCTTACCGTTGTCTAAATCGAGCTGGTACACCCTGTATAAGTTTGGGCATAGTTTGAAGCAATTAAACTCTAATCCTGTGTATATCTATACATAAACTAACGTATAATGAATTTTTTAGTATATGGTAAAATATTATTGATCGCTCTGTTGAAAAAAAAATTGTTTATATCGATCGATAAGTCGAAGATGACTTACGTTCTACTAACACCCGTTACAGTTCACATTATCATCTACGCAGCCGTAGTCAATTCTTGTCTCGGGATTAATCGACGAGAAAGTTTACTTCAAAGACAACGATAACAAAACAATAAAACAACAATAACAAAAAAATATTATTATTATCAGGCAATAAATTTAGGTATATTTATACTGACCATCATCATTGTCTCCTGTAGCATATATTTTTATGTGCTTTCTTGTGCCGGATTAGAAAGTTGATTCTATAAGGAAAATAAAACATTTAATGAGCATTGCTTAACTGCAACAGGTGTTTAGAAATCACTTAAAAATCGTTTACAAATTACTATACATACATATGCGTATACCTTCGATCAAAATGTGCACATAATATGTGATAGAAATCTGAGTGCAAATATATAAATCAAAACATAATCATTGATGTAAAGCATAAAACATTTTTTCTGTGTTTTACCATTTCCGTGTATACCGCTATAAAAGTTGTATCTCGACGAAATTAACACACATACTTAGATGACATTTCTTAAGAGATTATTATAACTGATGCTAATACTAATATTGATAATAATTTATTTCTTGCTAATCTTTTACATGCTTTGAGAGAAATTCGCATCAAAGAAATTATTCTCATTTCTGTGTTTTCTCGTGCATTTTTTTATTTTATAAATAAGTACCTACCTGCTGTCTCTACAAATTTTAGTACTTAATTCAATTAAAAAAAATTTGTCAGTGACCAATTTATTTTGTTATATGAACGTAGGGTAATTCGGGTAGAGATGACTCATTTTTTTTTATTAACTGATGAACACTGGAAATTTAAACGAAACTCCAAATTTTTCACGAAACAGATGAATTTGGATGGTGCATCAACAATTATATTCTCGAGACTGGAAACGTAACTATTCCTTTTTATTAGTGCCAAAACTCTCCCGCAAAGATCACAATAGTTAACAAACGTCCTTCGTGGAACCACTTTTGACAGTTTATATACATTCTCTCCACGCCCCACGCATCATAACTACCACCAGCTGTTTTAATCTTTTCCATACGTACCAAAACCAAAGGATTTTCCTACCTGTTGTTAAAAAATCCTCTCTTGAAAAACCTTTCTTTTTCAATGTTGTCGGATGATGTCTCAAAAGTGCTTGCGACTTGTGTCCAACGTTTCATGTCTTCAGCTTGATGTTCTTCAAGTTGATCTGCAGATTTATTATCTTCTTCAGGTTGGTGATCTTCTTCGGATTTTTGAACTTCTTCTCTGTTGATTGGTATTCAGATTGGTATAGTCTTTATTCGAGAAGGCATAATCTTGGGTGGCGTCGGTTTTGAACACTTGAACTAGTGCGGGTTCCAGTTCCGCTAAATGATGAAATTATCTGCAGTGGCTCGGAAAATTTTGAAATATTCGTCATAGTAATTATCTGTAACAGAATTTTTTTTTCTGTTCTGAAAATTCCTGGAATGTTTCATCCTAAGTGGCCGTTTTTCTCGAAAACGGCTCATTTTAGCAAATATGACCAAGAGTATCTTTTTTATGTAGAAAATTTAGGCGGTAAAACTTCCGCTTTTATAATATCAATTTTCCAAGTAAGTGTCGTAGATATTATAGGGGCAAAAAACCTACGCAACCATAAAATCTCCGTCACTGAAAAGTAGCTAAAATCATTGATCTGTACAAAAGCTGAGTTCTGTAGGTATCTTATACCTATACGGCTTCCGAGATATTTTCAAAAAACTGGAAAAATAATCATTTTTTGTGTATTTTTTATAAAAAAATCTGCCTTTTTTCGCAATATTATAGATACACCCCGTATACAAAGTTTTGGTTCAATCCTACCCTTATTTATGTGTAATCCTGTTCTGTCTCAAAACGCATCGGTGTGTGTTGTCTGTTTACAACACCTGCAACTAGACCGGGAGGCGAGAAAATGGCAGCAAGAGAATATTTTTCCCTTCAAAGATTCAGGGAGATTTAAAGATTCGATTCCCGTGTCGCTTACCCCAATTTGATACCCGCAATTTGAACTCATCCTCATTTATATCTCAATAAATTCTCAAAGACAACAATATGTAGTTTATTTAAGCTTCACACACTCCAACTGTCGAACAAGTCGTCAAGCTTCGTCATCACCCGTTAATAACATAAATGTAAGTACACGCATCTTTTTTTTATTATCCGCAAATCCTATTCATCTTCATCTATTTATTGTCATTATGTAATTCGAAATTACCGCAAAAAATACGTTAAATGACTGCTGATCAATTCGGGTAATTGATGAGGTTCCGGGGATGTCTCGTTATCGATCCTCGATTCCTGATATATAACTTGAGGAAAAAAATAAAGGCTTCACTAGCTCGGATGCTGGGTGATTCGAGGTAAAACTGGACTCAAATGTAAGTAATATTGTTAAAATGTTGATTTCTTTAATTCGTCAAACGAAGAGCTGTTCCAGAGAGAAATAATCCCACTTCCATCGTGATATTTTTCCGCGGCACCGGCAAGGTATTAAATACACGGATTTGAAAATAACCCAAATGACACTTCTGTGTAATATAACACTGTCGTGGCGTTAACCGTAAAGAAGCTGACAACTAAAAAAACTCCACTCTATAAAAAGCCCGCGTTCATCTTACATGTTTAGAATAATTAAACGTGTCGATTTTTCAATTTCTACATGCCGTTGATAAATTATCTCTCTGCGGTATTTTTCATTATCTTAGTACAACGGAACTATGTAAAGGCTATCAATTAATCTTGAGCCTGATAATTTATCAAGAACTTGTGCACGGCGCACGAACCTAATTTAGAACGAATAATTTTAAATACATAATCAAGATTAGGTACACATATTTGAGCTTACATCGCGTTATAAATACGTTCACGCACGCCTTATTATACCGATGCCTTTTTAATCAAGGTAGTTTCGTATTAGGCACTTTTAGGTAACCATTCTTACTCCGAGAGATTCCTGACAGGTATAGGTAAAATTTAATTTTTGTCAATACCTAGTTTTCCCGAAACTTACAGTTTTCACCAAGACTTTTTTGTAGGTTTATTAGCGTTGTTTCAAATTCTCATGCAGAGTTACAGAACAAGGCAGAGATCTCTGATGATCCAACCAGCCAGATTCTGCAAACTTATATGTGATTTCTTTCTATATGCATTTACAACGAGGACTCGATATTTTTTGTGAGACTGAGCCTATTTTATAAACCTCCTTGAATGTTTCGACAACTGCTAATTACATATAATAACATTAAAGACCTCAAGAACGGTCAGTTTTAAAGAGTGGATTAATAAGTTAAGACAAACCTCTTTGCTGTCAGGGCCTATCGTTTTCGCACATCCTTTATTATTGAGTGCTAATGCTATATAGAATCAAGAAATCATCCCCCCTTAACTTCCGTCCAATTCCCTTGATCTCTTGAAATCTTCCTCTCGAAAGAATTACTTAACTAAGATGTTTGGAATATAATACAAATAGTGGAATCTATATAACACTGATCATTTCAGTGTGAAAATAATCACCCAACAATCCTGTTCCTGGAGCAGGACGTAAGTCCTTTCATGGATCCCAGTGGTTTTGCGCTTGACAGGATTGTTTGTATAGCTTACACTTAATGATCTGTTTATAACAGATAATAGTGGTCAACTGTTCAGATGACCGGTGAACCATTATGTAAGCGGAAATTCTATACGTAGCACGTCCTATTTTGCTGCCATTTCACCTGATTGGAACGGTAATATAAATAAATGTATTCCTATTGTGTATTTATTTATGTATTTATAGAATCAGTTTTAGATCAAAGTTTTTCTTGAAGTTGTTTGCTGTTGCAATAATGATTGAAAAATACTTAATAACAATAATTATTAAAGCCTTGTTTGATAGAACTGTTATATAAAAACGTATAATAGAAAATTAATGGTAATTGTATGTTTTCCAACTACGCATAGGTACTTACTAATTAGAATACTGAAAATATTCGTCCTCGTTTTTTATCACCTTTTTAATTACACTTCTAATTTTATATAAAAAAAATTAGAGATGCTCTCACAAAAGAAGTTGAGTCTTTGTATAGTACTGCATTATGAGGGTGTGGTACTGGACCATTTTGCTTTAGATTGCTTTAAATTCGACACCATGATGGGAGGAATTTTCAACTATTGGACCGGCGACTATATGAAGATATAGTAATAGTTAGTCACTAAAGATTCTTTACAGAACAAATTAGAAAACTTTCGTACAGCATGCGAGGAGAAGACTGAAGACATGGACGGTACCGTTTCGTCCTTATTATGGACTCATCAGCATATCATATCAGTCAGATCCAAACCACACATGCTATACGAAATTTGGAAGTTATATCTATTCTAACTGGTGTTTTCGTTTTGTAGTGACTTTTAATTTTTAATGAGAAGTAGGCAAGCAGAGAAAGAATCTGGTAAGAATCTTTAGTGGCAAAATTAAATTAGTGGTTCAATAAAAATAATTATAAATCTAAAAAGGCCAGGGTGAAAGAATGTGCCATAACAGCTTAATTCGTGTATTAACATCTACTTAATAAATACACTAGTAAAAAATTCAATAAAATTAGCTTGAAAATGAATGTAGGTAGGTATATACTTATGAGAATCAATGTGTAGTTCTTGAAATAATAAAACCTCTGCATTAGTAGTGTAAAAGTTCATAAATCCATGAAAACTCTACTGTATAGCGAGGATAATACTATATAAAAGACACGCACGTTTCTCTGGTTGCCTACTTGCTCATTAAAAATTAAAAGTCACTACAAAACGAAAACACCAGTTAGAATAGATATAACTTCCAAATTTCGTATAGCATGTGTGGTTTGGATCTGACTGATATGATATGCTGATGAGTCCATAATAAGGACGAAACGGTACCGTCCATGTCTTCAGTCTTCTCCTCGCATGCTGTACGAAAGTTTTTCTAATTTGTTCTGTAAAGAATCTTTACTGGCAAATTTAAATTAGAACCTAAATCCCAATAAAATTCATCAAATATTATATAATAATATAATTAGTGGTAGTGGTTCAATAAAAATAATTATAAATGTAATAGTTAGTGATATCTATTTCAACTGGAGTTCCACGGGGGTCAATATTTGAGCCTCTGTCGTTCAATCACTAGATCTGTGATTGAGCTACCACCAAAAGTAAGGTGCCGTAAAGATTTGCACAGCGATATTTATTTAGTGCGTGGTGGTTCAATTCTTGCATCTTTGCTTTTCACGATACATATTTGCTTCTTGTTTAAGATTTCCGAGAAATGTCGATTATATTTTTTCTGGTTACGGTTGTCATTTTAAGCTCTTTTGGGATATTTACTTTTACAAATTTTACAAACTCTTCAAGTATATGCCTTTAATATCGGCTGTCGTCTTTAGATGCCTTGCTAAATTTTTTAACCTGGATATGTCATATAGGTAGGTATTTAAGAAAAAAATAGAAACTAATTTATTCAGTAAATAAATCATGGTGATCTTTTATTATTCGGTCAGTCTTGTGCAAATATTATCTTTGGCAAACAAACTTAAAAATAAATTTGCAAATAAAATTTACTCGGACGGGGTTCACTACTGATACAGCACAGAGAGAAAAGACTTTGTGTATGTCCTTACCTTTGTGCTTTATCCTCCGATGCGGTTGTTCCTGCACAAAGCGCGGCCTATCAAAAGAGCAAGTCAACAACGAGGTGACCTGAATGCAGATCGAGTCCCTTTGTTGTTCGCCCTTCTACGGGTTCAGCAGGAATTAAATTTGCATCTGTATCGGACGAGCCTTGAATCTTTCAATACCTCTCATGGGTTTACGTCTCGGCATACACAATACTCCGATGCTAAATCATATCATCTCCGCTGAAAACATAATAGCTTTGTTAAAGAATACCAGAGTATAAAAGTGATATACAAATTGGATTCGTGATTCGTGTGTGAAAAAATTCATTGAAACGTTGAAGCTGAGAAATATATGATAGCGCACACGTCAAATTCGACGTACAATGGGATTTTGACATCTTATTACTCGATGAAGGCTATTTTATATAAGATAGGTGTATCCCTGCGCAGAAGTCACCATTTACAAGAATTCAGCCTACATAAATTAATATATCTGCGATACTACCTAATACTCCCTCCTCTTATTTCGAAGATATTATGAACTCAAGTTGATTAAAAAAAATTCCGATGCCCCTTGATAAAAATTTCATTTAATAGGTCGATTTTCAAACTTATCTGATAGATTGATCCTTCGAGCCGGATCTTATAAAATCTGCTCATTTTGAACCGTTTAAAATTGTCTGACATGATGATAACTGCAGACCTACCGTTATGTCAGATGAGCAACGAGGCGCTAGGAGTATCACCCGCTCGAAGATGAGTTGCTCTCGATTCGCTTAAAATGATGTTTTTTACATTATTTTAATCTTGCCTTAATATTAAAATTAGGTAGGTCCAAGAAAAAATCAAATTCTACCCACTTCCAGAGATTCGGTCACCTTATCAGCGATTCCGGACGCCTAGATAAAAGTTTCCAGCAACATATGACCCTTCGAGCCGGATTTTAAACAAAAGGCAGGAAAGAAATGGATATTTTTTCACCAGTGGCAAGTGGCTGGTGCTCGGAAAGTGTACATGGGACGTGCGCTGTCCGCATTCAGACAATAGCGCACTTGGTCGGCGGTCGTCTATTGTTTCACGGTGCGTGACGGGCGGCTACGATTGGCCGAGGTGGAGGCGAAGGCGGCTCGCCATTGGCCTAGCCTCGACTGATGAAATGCCGTCATCTGCTATCTGACAGGTGGATAACACGAGAATGGCGTGCGATACCGGCTGATATAAGAATGCCGGTATAGTGCCAACAATAATTGCTTGTTATTAATGCCAGATACGTTCGGAAATTTATGCCGCATAAATTGCTGACAATAAAATTTTGAGTAATTCTGATTTGAAATAAAGTCTGCTGTGCCGAAAAAAATACAAGAAAACTATCAATAATTAAGTAAGTACCTACCACGGTCAGAAGAAGTTATATTGTGGTCAGAAGAAGTTATATTGTAGAATCGTTCAGTAAGGGGCAATATCGCTATAGGTATAGTCGAATAAGAAAGCGCTTTTAGGTCAGATTGGCATAAAAATATAACGGAGATTTACTAGAATTTCTATAATTGATCGAGAAAAGTAATAATAATAAAACGTGTAATAATATATTAAGACTTTCAATTAGATATATCTTTTAAATACCTACAAGATGCATCCTTCTACCTGATGACATGACATGACATACATAGGTATCGTGCGGTAACGAAGATTTCGCACATGATAGAAAAGTACTAAAAAACGAGTTGAAACTGAAGACGATGTTGATTTTGTTTCATCAAGGTGTATGGTGTTATCTTGATGGAGAGGACGCCTGCGGGGTCACACAATCAATCAACGCATTATTGAGGTCTATCCTAACTAAAAGTTTCAAGAACGAGTGTTTGCAAGTGGAACAACTAAATTAGCGAATTTTATTTATATTACGACGATAACGCGCGAATATCTCTCTTTGGGTGTTCTCGAATTTCACTAGAATGTCAAAAAATGATTGTTGATTTTTTTTAAATCCGGTAGCATACCTACCGAAGCAATCTGAAATTGACCAAAATATCTAATATTTGATATCCTGTTTATAGAACATTTATATTATTCATTCTTAATACTTTCATTTTCTTTTATACTGAGAGAATATCTTGTACTTATACTAACTGAGAAAATATATTAATAAGAAGTTCCCAGATTTGACCCGCTTGCGCTTGAATTGCTCCATTGAGCTAACCTGGGACAAACGTGCGACAGGATTGGGAGACGATGTACTGAACAGAAATTGTGATAATTGTTGTTACGGTTGTTCTTATTTATGGGTACTTGGACCGAATTAATAATTAAAGCAACATGTACGTCATCAACTAGTTTTACTTATAATAAATAAATGCCTACCTAAGTAAGGCTATAATAAATCAAATATAATTATGTTCAATTACGATAACCGACGTCTATGAAATAATTAACTTCAACCTGTTCCCCTTTTGATTTTTTCAAAACTGGTAAATACCGATTAGTATTTCTGGGAATCTATGACGTACATGTTGTATTCATTCCGTATTCGGTCTACCTATAAGATGTCTTACATATCAACAAGGTTAGGTTATGTTGATTTATTGTCTTCTCGGTTTTTGCGCTTACAAACGAAGAAAAATCAGGTGATGGGTTAGGGTTTTTTGTAAGCACATATATATACTTAGGTACATTACTGAACTGTTCTTTATGTCTTCAAAAAATTACAAAAAATTCAGCATAATTAGTAATTTTTTTCAATAATTTTTGGTACCTACTTACACATCATTGTGAATGACATTCTGATGACAATCCACCATAACACAAGGAAAGTAAAAACCAGATTAGGTTTTTGGAAATGGTGCAGAGATAAGACAATTCTCTCACATGGGCCTGAAATAATTAACCTGACCTTGACCTACGTCATACTCAATAGATGAGCATGAGAAGTTGGCATTTGTAAAAATAACTTTTTATTGAAATTTTCCACAGGGTAAGATTTTCTTCTAATTTTCTATTGGAACAAATTCTGGAGATCTGTTCTTATCTGATGATCTAAAATTACCAATTTTCGTTTGACAAGCATATTATAGTTTTTTTTATATATAATGAGCAACAGCGGTCTTGGTCTTTCCACAAATTGGAGAGATTCCACAAATTAAATGTTTTAAGAACATAAATTTTATAACTTTATGGAATGAAAGTCTAATTTTCGCCGGATTTGAGACTTCTTTTTTTTCTTTTTCATAGCTACATGTTTCGGCCCTTAGGCCATCAACAGACTAATATAAAAACTGTACGTAAATTATGTCGTATGTGATGAGTGTGAACTCAGTCAAACGCTCGGATGTTAGGTTGTTGATAAAAATGGTATCTGATGTCTTGCAGAAAAACAGAGACCGCGAACGCAAGACCAAAACCAAGGCTCGACTTGCAAGACCGAGACCATGTTCAAGATCACGTTTGAGAGACTTGGACAAGAACAAGACCGCGAAGTACGAGGATCTTGCTGACTTAAAAACGTTTACTGATTGAAGATATTGTACCTATACATATTGTTCTCAACCAGTGTGGAAATGTTGGACCACAAGAGTTCCAAACGAGACCAAGATTTGACAGCCATTACCAAGACCAGGCCTGTTGATGCCGGACCAAGACCCCATGGTCTTGGTTGCTTATTTAGTACCTAACTCTAATAGAAATTGTCAGCTGTCAGTATCTCGTCAGGAGTATCGGCACAAAAATCATTCTTCCCTATACTCAAAGTAAAAGGTGATGGTGGTGAGCTTTATACCCATAGTAGGGTAACGATTAGGTAAGCTAAAAATTACGGATTACGCACAACTAAACATATTGATGGCGTACAGATGTAGAAGGAGCCTTTGGTTCATCCTGCTTGAGTGTACCTGAGTGAGCGAAGGCCACAATCAGGAAAATGTAATCAGAGCAGCAATTTCACTTTGCTGAAAGGGCTTGGTGGATATTTTGCAGGCGAGATAGTGTCTACTCGCCTGCTAACTACTGTCAACTAAGATTTCTAAAAGTTAAATGACTTGTCGTAATTTTGCTCTATGACTCTTATTCTGGAGACGTGAAAAATTAAATTTTACTTACCTACCTTAACGTATTTTGCTTTAATTACTTGAATAAAAATGTGTTGTTTATAATATGTTACTTAGAATAGGTTCACATTAAAATTATCATACGTGTCATAACTCTTAACTCCATTTACATAATGACAAAAATAGAACATGAAAGATTATTTCTAACTACTTTATAACACTCCATCACAATGATAGCGCTCAGATTGCAGATTACTCTTGCAATAACAACAATCCTCTACCCGTTCTTAGCAATTACGCTTCTAGTTCTTGTCTATAAATTATCAACCCCATGCATTAACATATCCTGCTACATGCACTTGCATACCTCCCTTCTCACACGGTTCAATCAGGCCTTGTCTACATTACCCAAGCGGTTATCAACACCTGTTGTATCTCCTCCAAGTATCAAAAGACAATTCGAAAAAATACCAAACAATTGATGGCAAAATCTTACACATTACTTTTTCGAGTAAAGTGTTTTTATTGAGTTTTTTTGCCATAACTCTCAGTTTTTGTTAACCACAAAATAAACATTTCTGAAAATTATGTCCTATGGTATAAAACATTGTTATAGGGAAGTTTTATTTTTGTTACGTGCACCCAAAATTTTTTGAATTTCTACTGCGTTAATTTCAACAACAATAATTGAACTTTAGACCGAGACGCGAACTGATGCTGCATGCAGATAACTGCGTATAGGAGTATGCAATGTAGACGAGGTCTCAAAGAAGACCCGTTGGTAATTATTCAGTGATTAATATTCGCCGGGATGGACGCATTGGAGTCCTGCTGCTTGTCGATTTTGTCCTGTAATGCGCGGTTTTATGGCAGTCGTTTGTTATTTTAATAGCAGATCTTGAATTGCGCCAGAGCTGGTTTACCGACACAGGGTGAAAGACGTGCGTTAGAAAATACACATACGGTCGTAAAATGTAATTGTCTGTAATGATTTTTTCAGTCTTGAGATTCATTTCATTTAACTTTGCAACAATCTTTATAATTATGATAGGTAACAGTTTCGTTACTGTTCTTATTTGATTTTAATTTCTCAGTGTAAGGTTTGTGACGGTAACTGCTACTACTTATTTTTACAAAATTCTTCGCGGTAAATATTGAAAATTAATACCAGCAAAGTTAGTAAAGAAAAATTACTATTCTCCGAGATATTTGTTCAAAAAAATATGAGAAATATTACCAAAGCCTTTTATTGGTTTGGTTCATATAAATATAACTACAAATTTTCTTTTTCGGTAACCTGACGAAGTAAAATTAACGGATTCCCAATAAGGTCTCATTTATATACAAACGTTTAGACAGACTATAAAGGCTCTTTCTACATGTATAACTTTCCATCCGCAAGTTAATATTAATTTCTCGGAATTGTTTATCAACTAAATACCGAAATAATAATTCCAAAAGCCTCATGTGCAAACAAACATTCCCCCACATGCAGAGCGTTTATATAGAAGAGGAATAGGAGAATAGAGATAGATACTCTTCTCGCAAACCAAGAGGACTAGAGAGAGAGAAAGCGAAGAGATGAATTACCCCGTTTCAATAGCTAGAGTATCTCTTTGTACGGTTTGTGTTTACGTAGTTTAAAGTCAATATCAAAGCTACCATATCTATCTCATTTCCATGTCCTTGCGTCTTGAGAACATCTTGGGGAATTGTAGTTGAGCTGATTGGATCGTCTAGCACAGACAAAGCTGAGGCAAAGAGGCCAGTAAGGAAATTGGACCTCGAGTTTGTTCATCTACATTTAAACTGGACTTTGAAATGGGGAAACTTCGTCGGATATAGAAAGGCTTACGGGATAGAGATAGTAAAAGATTTGTTACTTCGGGCGATATATTATATTACTGTAACGGGTTTATGCTGTGACTTATTGTTCATAAGCGACCTATAGTCGATACTAAGCACAAACCTTGTTCATTACGAAGAAAAGGAAAGGACTAAAGTTTCCCTTCTATTTGTAACAACAGCTCATATTTCAGGTGTTCAAGAGATCTATTACAATTTCACAATATATATATACAAGAGAGACGGGCATTATTTTTGATTTGGTAAGATCGAGCAGTAGACACCGGTGTGCCCAGAATTGTCTTCTTCGCCTTTAAACTTCACGCTTTTGAAATGGATCGCACCTAGGTAGGATGATAAGGAAATTATTTCCATCGCCCTCATTAAATCAGCCCAAATCGAAAAAGCAAACAGTGCGAGAACATAGGTACGTAAATACCTGAAGGTAAAATTGTTAGAAAATCAAAACGCAGCCACCCGCCGTTACATCAAGTAAACGATCCCCGTCAGCTCATTAAATATTCATAAAATAGAAGCGCTCTAGCTAGTGGAGTTCCAGCACTTTTAACAACATCGAAAAGACGGCGAAGCTAGGGTAGAAGTTGACCAGATGGTAAGGCAGGGTATTGTAAAAGACACTCTCGAAACGAGTGACGGAGAAAAGGATGACCTAGATACAGACCGGGTGAAAGAATGTGTAATCATGAATCAAACAATAACTTCATGCAAGGACAATAGTAACTCGTTAGGTATCACACATACGATAATGAAACTTTAATCAATCCATAGGGCGAATTAATAAACTGCAATAGCCGAAGATTCGCTGCGGTCCCGAAACTGCAAGTAGGTAGGAACGCAAAATGAAGGTGGAACCGGTGTAATTATAATAGCTAGACACAAGGGAAAGGTACAGAACGCGTTGACCGATTTGAAGGAAAATTTAGGTAGTTCAGGTTTAGGACAATTCAGTAAGATAGCCGCGAGGTCAACTCGCCAAGTCTTAAGATAAGGGAAATATGATAAGGAATAAAACACATAAATATCACGGTATAGGGCAGTGCCAATAAGGTGCATTGTTGCGTGGTGTTTAGAAAGCGGACCACCGCTTCTATAAAAGCAGACGTCTTACCGCAGGTCAAAACACATAGAGATCAGCTTCCGAGCAGGTCGAATCTGACTTCCTAACCCTTTATACGGTACCCAGAGATGGCATAGCGGACTCCGGGATACCTAATCCTTATCTATACCCGAAAATTCGACCAGAGATGGCAGCGGACTCCGGTCGAATTTCCCTTATCTGCCTTGAAAAAACTCCAGTTAAAAACCCGAAAAGGGCAAAACAATCGTTTCCCGTCAATTTCTAAACACAACGTAAACAATCACAGCGGTCCTATTAGGGGAAACCCAGAGGTAAATAGACGATCACACGGTGGCTTTTCGCTACAGAGCGGGGGGCCCGGGTACTCGACGTTACACTTTTAAGATCCAGTTGTGGACCAAATGGGATGGATTCATAGCGTCTTTCCGTTTTGAACCACCCTGAAAATTTCCCACGCGAATTTCCGGTTTTCGGAGTGTGTAGAGGAGTGTGTCGAATAGAAAGAAAACTAACATACCTTAAGAAAATTATTTGTTACGAGTTTTAACTTTTAGGGGTAATTTCTTGCCTCTAAGAAACAAAGTTTTGACATGGACGCTCACTTTTCGCATTCTTTCTTGATCGGTTTTTTGACTAGCTCAAGAAGTTGAGTGTACCTTCTTTGGTCTTAGAAGTAGAATTTTTCATCTACACTACGCAAAAATTAAAATGTCGCACTCAAAAATTTTGCTTGATTTTGATTGGGGATAACTTTCGATGTTCCCATGCAAGGGATTTCGATTTTGTTCTTGCATGTCAGCAGCCTTGTTCTTTATTTTTCTGCTCTATTTGATCTAGACTCGCACAAAACTGCAAGCAAACTTTCTACAGCAGGGTGGTATGTGAAGGCGTGAAAAATCACTCCGTTGTTTTCGTACCCCGGTTTTCAAATGAATTTTTCTTGCAAGTTTTGATGAGAAAATTTTGAAGTTTAATGTCTCACTTCAAGACGCTTTTGAAATTTTTGGTTCAACTTTGGTCATCAACCAATTTTAGTAATTTTGGTATTTACATTACATAGATAGGTACATGGTAGCCTCAAAAAATGAACTGTTTGCTCTTGAAGTTCATAACTTTTTCCTGGCTAACCGATTTTGGAAATTTAAGCCTCGTAACTTCAGACAAGAAAATCCAGAGGCGAAAAACATTAAAAACAAAAGACTGCATAAAAAATTACTCAAATTTATATTTCTTCTGAGAACAGGTTTTGTGGGAAAATTTAATAAAAATAAACTTGTCTCCAAACAAAACTGCAATTATTCTGAACAACGTTCTTGCTAACACGAGATAAAAAATGTCGATGACAACAGTCCAATCCAATTACATCTGCGCGTTTTCAGTTGAAAATCAGAGCTCTTTCTTGCAAATGATCTGCCACGAAAAATTCTAACAATCACTAGTACTAGCTCGTTTCAGTCAAGTAGTGACTGTTAGAATTTTCGTAATGATGGTAACGACCGCATTCTCAAGTAAGAAAGAGTGTCGATTGCTCCTGAAAACGTGCAGATGTAATTTGACTGAAAAATTCTTAAAATATTCACAAAATGAAGGCTGGTTCACAAATGATTTTTCTGGTTCACAAGCTGATTTTCATTCAATTTTTCTCCCAAAACTTGTTTCCAGAAGAAATTTAAATTTGAGTAATTTTTTATGCAACTTTAAAAAAAAAAAATTTTTTTATTGTTTTTCGCTCCTGGATTTCCTTGCCTGAAGTTTTAGCTTCAATACGAGGCTTAAATTTACAAAATTTGTTGGCGAGAAAAAAAAGTTATGCACTTCAAGAGCAAGAAGTTGATTTTTTGATGTCACCACCTCGAAATTTTCTCATCAAAACTTGCAAGAAAAGTTTATTTGGAAAATGATGGTACGAAAGCCGCATAGTGATTTCGCGTCTTCACGCATATCACCCTGTAGGAAATTTGTTGACAGTTTGATTGTGTTTAGATCCAATAAAGCAGAAAAATAAAGGAGAGAGCTGATGCTGACATGCGAAAATAAAATTGAAATCCCTTGGGAATATCGAAAGTTATCCCCAATCAAAATCAGGCAAAATTTTGAGGTGTGTAACTTTAATTTTTGGGTAGTAAGACACAGGAGTTTCTTTTTCCTAGTAATTCCTTGACATGGTTTTGCTTTTGCTTTCTCCGTCATATCATCACCGATCTTGATATCAGAATTGTTGTCGTTGGGATTTCTACCACTCTTAGGTTTGATTGAAGATCTACAAAGCGCAGTCCCAAGCATCTCATGGATACCGCGGTCTGGGCAGTTTTGCATATCTAGCCGATACAAGCCGTTTCCAAAGATACAAGCAGCAATAATTAAGATTTTTTTGTATAGGTGAATGGTAATATCAACAGAAACATTTGCCTAGATTCCATTGCTTGGGCTAAAGCGGGGAACATGAGCCAAGCTTCGTACCTATAGAAAAATTGGACTTACCGCTTGTGGATATTTATATTTTTTTATTTTGTTTGAAAAAACAAATTGAGGGAAAAACTAACGGGTGGTGAAACGGTGGTCAAACAAAATTTTTCATGTTCAATCATGGTCACTTCTTGGTCAATCATTTAATTGAGCGATTTCCATTATGTTATGAGTAAGGAATTTTACTACCTATATTTTCCATCAGGAAAATGCATGATCAGAAAATTAGACATTGAGCTTGAAATGTACAATTATCACTTGCGATTTTTTGTTAAATCCCATTTGTAGACAAGTAGATTAGTGTGATTAAAATAATTAAAAGAAGAAAAAAAATAATGAATTTAATTCGAAAAGTAAAGGTGTCCGGGTTTTTTGTCCATCAGCAGTGTATAAAAAATTGATAGGTAGGTACTTTTAAAATTAGTTTTAATTTTTAATGTTTAATAACAGATATTTTTTGTAAAAACTGATAATTCCTGAAAAACAATTAAAGGAGTAGCTAACTTTTTCTGCCTGTTTATATTGGGTGCAAATATATGGAAACATTTAAATAAGCCCTTTGAGTCGAATTCGACGGCCCAACTATAATTATATATTTTTTTATGCGCATTCAGAGCGCAACTATGTGTGAGAATCAAAGCGCTGTTGTCAAAACGGTTACAGTTATAAAATATCGAACCAAAGCATAAAGGTGTTCCATCAGACATTTTTTTATAATTTCTGCGCAAAGATTCTATCAACTCTGTAAGTAGTAGGTACATATAGTTAGGTACATAATATTATGTAGATTGTGGATTATGTATTTAAATTCATTATAGCCCCCATATGCGAGAAGGTAGATTGTAATAATAATTAGAGTCTAAAAAAGTACGATCGTTTTATTATTATTTATCTTCAACTCTTTGGATGTTATTTCATGCCGAAGCCACTGTTTTATGCGATTACTTCGACTACCTACATGTATAGTTATTCTGTTGTAAAATTGATATAAATATTTAATTTATGATCTCCATTTACCCTTTCTTATATATGATTCGAGCTACGTTGATCACTTCGGCATTTAATAGTCCGCCATAAAATACCAGCTGAAAGTTCCGACAAACTGCTCACAGGTATTCACAAATTGTTGCATTTTACGTCGGTTATAATTTGCATAAAACAACAATTATACAGTAAGTTAAAGCCAATTACTGAAAATACCTATTCAAACGTCTTCCGATTCGGTATTTCTCTACTTCCATATAAATTTTTCCATCACGAATAATAACCGCTCGACTCTCACGAGAAGAAGACATTAAAATGTTTATCTGTTCATAAAACCAGGAATTGAAAGATAATAACAAGGCGTAGATCAGGCCAGGAATGAATCTAGAAAAAATTGTCTTATTTCCGAGGAAAATAAATTATCCGGTGAAGCGTTTAATTAAATGTAAATATCCAGCTTGTTTTTAGAGAATAACAAGACCCATCTAACGGGCGACTAACACATGTCTGGTATAATTTCTTTAACTACGGGCTACATTGTTTCCAGAAAGGCATGTCAAACATTCCTATTTATGTTTTCTACCGAACCAGAGAACACGTATTGTTTGTATCAAATTTAATTTAGAGGAGGCCGTAAATCTTTAAATGAAACTTGGAAAGTACCACCCTAGACATTTATAATTTACTACTACTGAAAGTTTTCATTCTGACTTGATAGATTAATCCAAGTGTTTGTTTGTTGATGACGAAATTCGAATAATTTTAAGAATGAGCGAATTTGATATTTTTCAAGCGATCTGACAACAGAGCATTGTCGCTGTATATTATTAATCCCGCTGTGGCAGGATTACCGGTAATCGTCCTTTACAAGGATTTGCTGCGGACAATGATTGTAATATTCTGGGAGCTTTGTGGATTCCTCCCCAAGCTTCTATTTGTGATTACACTCTCGCTTTATCTCTCTGATTGCTTTCCAGATATACACTGTATTCAAATGGGCATTATAGAATATGTACTTTGATACATGTGATCCTTTATTTGATTGAGAGATACGATATTGTAACAACTTCCCCTTGTTACATTTCAAATAACGAGTAAAACAGTTTCTAGTTTATTATCGCTTATACAAAGATCTGCCTTTGAATCCAAGAAGAATTAAAATTAATTATACATTTTATACGTATATTTGCCTACTCAATATTCGAATTATAAAAAAAAATATAAAATATATTTTTTAAACGCAGGAATTTTTTTAATTTCTCCTTATGATCATTAAAAAAACCAGTACTGGGGATTAAAGCTTGTAAAAATATGTGTCCTAAAGAATCAACAACAAAACAGGTACCAAAAAAATGTCTACTCGTACATTTCATAGATAACTTACTGTTTTATCCCCTCCACAAAAATCCCCTCCAATTTCCAATTGTATTATTTACATCCGCGGCTCCTAAGTTTTATAAATTTTTTCGGGACCGAGGAGCGAAATAGGGGTGCTGGGTGGGTAAGAAGCTAAAAACAGTCAGTGCAAACTAATATTAAGGTCACAACTAAGGCCTCTTTGGCACTACGGTCGAATTTCTATTTTTTTTTTCACTTTCAGGGCAAGGAAAATCTTCGAGATTAACAGTAACACGGTTTTTATTTTGAATTTTGCATTTATTTTGCATTTATATTCCAAAAATCATTGCATCAATCCCTGTGGACTGGACACGATATGTGAAAGCGGATATCGCGCCAGTCCGGTACTGTAAGCTTCCAAGCGCTTGGCATTGTGTCGTGAAGTGGGTATATTCGTATTCGCGGTATCTAATCGACGCCTCTTGTCAGGACCGCATTCTCTCCGCACTCTCAAAACCGAGTTTTTAGGCCGTTTTTTTTCTTTCCCTTTAATTTGCAAAGCAAATGAATGCCTTCCTGGTGTTACTATAGGTATGTTCTCCACCCCTATATAGGTGCCATAGTGAAACTTTAGGAGCCGCGGATGTAAATAAAGACCGTAAAAAGTTCTAAAGACATCATTCGTATAAAAAGACGCAGCATAATATGTCCATTTTTACTCGATGGCCATACTAACGTAAATGGGATTAAACTTTTTATCGATGCACCCATACTAAAGATTGACCATTTTTATACCTGGGGTCAATCATCAGCAATGATGACACGTTGAGAGAGACATAACCAATAGAACAACCATGGGATGGATGAAGTGGAGATCACTCACGAGCGTAATGTGCGACAAGAAGCTTCCCATCAAGCTTATTAAAGCAAGCTGTACAAAACAGCAATAGACCTGCAATCCTGTATGGTTCAGAATGCTGCATAGACATCTACTAAACAACACCTCTAAATCCGCACACAATGGAAATGCGTCTGCTACGGTAGGTGGGTAAAAATAGGCAAAACCCACATCGGAGGAAGCTGCCCTTATTGTGAGAAGGTCAAAAAACGACTACTTCGATGCTATGGGCGTGTGCTCCACCGCTTGGAGGACCTTATATTTTTTCTTCAGAAAACCATACGCCACCTGGCTAACAACAGTCTAGATATATTTTATGGAAAGACAAAATAGACGCCGATAGGAATCCATGGAGAAGATGACAAGGAGAGACGACTCCAAATAATGGGGCGAGGCTAAGAAGAAGAAAACGATCCCAGTATTAATAATTCTAAGGGGTCAATTATTCTAATTCCAAGTCAGCTAAATGCTTCGGTAAAATTTCGCCAAAAACAAGTATACGAGTGGTAAGATGCTATTTCATGGGCTTTTCAGCAGAGTTTGACAGAAGGTGTGATTCTTTATCATTTTCACTATTATAGCGTTGGAGAACCAAAATTAAAACGCTTTTATGGCGTTTAAGTTTCCACAGTAGAATCGAGGTTTGAACGTTCCCGTAACAAAAAGTACCTGGTTGAGGATTACTGGTAATCTTCTTCCTCGTGACAAGACATAGATGGCTATATGTGTAGCTTTAGTTTTCAGCTTCTGATCAACTGGGTTTTCGTCTTCTCAGCTTTATGCCAGCGTTTTCGAAACCGTCGTACTCCATCCTTCGAGCTATCGAATATGTAATCTCCATGCACCTCTGAACATCATTGTATTTGTATTTGTATTTTGAGGGTGATTAAGTTACTGCGACCTAAAAGATCTATTGTATCCCCTCTACTGTGCTTCGCCTGGTGTGGAATCCCTTTAGAGAAGCACCCTCTCCAAGTCCGTTTCCTTGAGAAATCTCAGGATTTTGAGAGGATCAAGGTCGGGTAAGTTCCCTGCCTCTAGCTGGTGATGGCCCAGAATATTACTTCTTTTGAGTTCTATCGCATCTCAGTTGAGCAGCAGGTGACGTGGTCTCCTTTCCCGCAGAATCTGCAGACGCCATTTTCTTCTATGTCTAGCTTCCTCAGGTGTTCCTTGAGCTTGCAATGTCTCGTTAGGAATCCCGTCAGTGTTCTGTTAATTCTCTCGGTTAAAATTCCCGAGAAATTCTTTGGATTGTCTCAACCCCGAGAGGTTCCTCCAATGAGTTTCTCTCAGTTTTCTTCTTCCTTTTGGAATTCTGCTTGAAGAAAGTATCTTCGAAGCCACAGAATGGTTCTGGTCCTATGAAGGGTGTCGATGCTCCTTTTCTTGCCAATGAGTGGGCATTCTTCTTGCGCTCGAGGTCGTCTCGAGCACAAGGATTGTTTAGATTGCTGACTGTCTTGACGGGTGACAAGCCCCGCTCGGTCAGCAGTCTGTTTTGCGGTGATGTCCCGCAATTTCTTGGTTTTTTCATTTCTTACCATGGTTGATCCCACGAGTAGCTAGGGAAGGGTGTTCCACCTATGCAGAGCCCCGCATGCAAAGGTGAGGGGATTGATACAGTGGGGTGCCCCCTGGTGCCCCAAGGTTGAATCCAGTAGGGCTGGTCTTCTATCCAGTCACGCATCCCATCAGCCTGGACCCCCGCCTTAGGATTTAGGTTTTTTTAGTGAGGTTGTCTCCTCTTGGTTCCGGCGATCAAGCCGAGACCCCCGCATCTCTCTGTGCGCGGAACGTGACCACGACAACAGATGATACGGTATATCAGATAGTCCACAGTCGGACATCTCTGGCGCCGTTTCCCCTAGTGCAGACCTTTAGTCACGACACGACAACCAGGTTAGGGGAGGTGGTCCGCGGCAGGGTTTTGAGCTACCAGTCTAGAATTTTACCTGCTCCGATTTTCTTATTCAAAATTTCAAACATACAGTATTTTTCTCTTGGTTTTCCTCTTTTGTCAATTGCTTTTCTGATGTCAAATGATTTTCTTATTTTTCTATGCATCAACGACCATTGTATCGTTTTGATGTTTAAAATAATGAATAAGACCAAAGCAAGGCAGTAATAATGGAATTACCTTGGAGAGTGAGGTGCCAGTCGCTTGAAATCGCTGCTTGCTGCTGCTGCAGTGGACGAGGGCGAATCACTTTAATTACCGGTTAACGAGATAAGAGTCGAGAAATTTTAGTTTGAATTTGAGTAATATTCACGAAGGGCTGTAATAATGGACACCGACTTGACTGAGCGAGATTTTACTACCGATGTTGATTTCTTCGAAGCTGGTAGAGAAGAGAGTCGCCTCGCGTCTAGACGTATGAACGCTTTTCTTCGTGAAAACTTGAAGAGGGTGAACACCTATGTTGTCCTTGCTTATAGTTTTGAATTTTACGCAAAGATGATGCTTCTTATTCTTCTACTCAATTTCCCTTTTTGTCAAATTAGTTTCACTTCATGTCAATTTCTTTTCCTATTTACGTGCAGTGACAGTATCATAAACATTGGAAAAGCATTTCGTGTAAAGGGAATTTAATTTGACAAAAGGGGAATTTAAATTGAAAAATCACGCACTGACGTTTGATAAATGGGAAAATCATTTGACAAAAGATGAAAACCAAAAGAGAAAGATTTTTCGATAGGAAACAGCCGGTCGAATGTAGCCTATTTAAGCTCGCTGTAATACTACAGCGGCTCGTTTCAAAGTATAGAAAATTTTCTAGCCCGCTAACGACTACTTTCTAACCCTGGTGCCGTCAAAATTTCACGGTAGTAGGTATTATAGTTGCTCATATAACGGCAGGTAAGAGTTCCGCAGTTAAACAACTCCAAAGATCGACACTACGATACACGCGCATGTTTCAAGCAAGTCGAAGCGCGCTAAAACAATAAAACAATAATAAATAAATCGATTTGATTCTGTGTGATTTTCTTAATCTTAGGTACCTAAACCTACGTACAGAAGCCAATTTAACTTCGTACCATCTTTCTCTTAAGGCTCGGGCCGATATGACGTGATACTCGCTGAAGTAGACTTTGTTCCGCCATTGATAATTATACGAGTGTATTATTTTTATATACATATTAATCAATGTAGGTAGTTATAATAAACATTTCCCTGGTTGCTAAAAACTTAATTGTTGATTAATTAATAAATGATTCATTTTAAGTGATAACCTATAAGTTTTTGAATCCAAAATAGATAAGAGTTAGGTAAATCGCGTTTTAGATTTGTTTTCATCTTCATTTAGAGGAATTATTATTCAATAAGTTTACACGACTTTGACCCTGCATGATTTTACTTATAAGTAATCAATCTTACTCTTAATTAAAATCAGTTTTTTAAATGGAATAATTTATTGTTGTCTTAATACGGTTATTCCGACGTATCATAATGAGCTGCTTTTCACTAACTATCTCGAGTTTCGCATTTCTGGAAAATAAAGACAACGACAATAGATAATTATTCCTCGAGCGAATAGCTGGAATGACAGATATCCTGGGTTTTAAAATTAAACACTTATGACAGCTCGTCGAAAACAATAAGGGGAACACAAAGATGAAAACATCTGGTGAAATGAAACTATTTTTCAGTTTCTAAATATAAATTTAGAGATTCTTCCGCAATGCTGAATATATTCATATACTAAATTTCACTTCGTACCGATATTAAAAAAAAAGTATATTATGAGATCATAAACTGTATAAAATACTGCAATCAGTTCCGGAAGAATAGCAATTACTTCCAACTGATTGATTTAGTGCGTGCGTTACCAAATCCTTATAGCTTTGCGGTCAAATTAATAAACTTTTTGATAAATAAATAATGTAATCAGTTTTGGAGGATCAGCTCCAATAATAATTAGCATTAAAAAGGAGCAGTCGAACGCTGCAGATAAAGGTGTAGTACGAGGTGAATGTCACTCTGTGGGTTCGAATCCCATTCGGATGTCATGTATGTAGGTGTATTAATTGCTCATGAAAACCTCAGACTGGATAATCAATTTACATAATATAACTCCTTCTACATTTTTTGTAAAACCCAATAATGAGATTCGGAATTATTACTTCGAAATTAACATCTTTGGATCTCTTCCTTAGTGATCTATCGCTATTTCCATGGCGATTCCTTCTTCTGAAGCGAAGACCTTATTATTATCACGCAGTCATTCGATCATAATAAGAACTAATCAAATTTAGGATCCGGTGCCATTCCTTGGAGCTGAAAAAAAAATTGATAAATATTTAATTTTTCATATTTATTTAGTAAAACTAATAATCATTACCCGAAAATTAAAAAAAAAAACTGAGGTGAAAGTAATGACGAAATAGGATCTTAGAGTGACACTTACATAATTTTTTTTTTAGAAACATTACTTAATAATACATAATTTAATTTATTTTCATTTCTTGTTTCAGGTGAGTCCTTCAGCAGAATAATTGGGTAAGACATACGTACATATTTCAAATTTTCCTACAAGAAGCATAATGGAGGGTTTGCTTTGAAGCTCAGAATTAATGATTCTGCACCCTAGTGCGAAATCAAACAGTCGTACAAATTGGTAGTAACTGCTAAACAAATAACTTTGTCCGGAAGGCAGGCAGTACAACTTTGATTCCCATTACTAAATTACACAGAAGTGAAGGGGCACCGGATCCTTTGATATATCCAACTTGATCAGACACTGTTAATGATAACAAGGTTAGATGCGATTACAACTCAGACTTTGCATTTTGTGCTGGCTGCTCTACCTACTAGGCACTATGTAGAGCATTTACCTGACGAAGAAGCGCCGACGCATTTAGGATTTAATGCATTTTACTCATTTCGTTTAATCAAGGAATCTCCTCTTCTTTTAATTTGATAATATGTTCCTTCTAAACTTTTACTTCTTATTTGATATTCCCTTATTCCTCTTCAACCTAAACGTGATGTAAGGAGTAAGGAGTTCATACTCGGGTGAAGTTAGCAACGAAAACTTAGCAACGGGAGTGGCTAAACATCCGGCTGCGGTACGATGATAATTTAATTACATAATCTGCTATTATTGCTTGAACGGGGTTGATTTTTCTCCTTCGTTTGGAAAAATAAATACCCCAGCAACGCACCAAGGGCAATTTTTTAGCCGAAAATCTAAAATTACAACACCTGAATATGCGGATTCGGAATTTCAATAAATCACTGTGGCCGTTCTGTGCCCGGGCAAGACGAGTTTTCACGAAGGGATGATAGGGTGGATCTTTGTCCTTGGTTTGAAAAAATAAAAACCCCAGCAACGCATCAAGGGCAGTTTTTTAGTCGAAAATCTAAAATTTCAACACCTGAATATGCGGATTCGGAATTTCAAAAAATCACTGTGGCCGTTCTGTGCCCGGGCAAGACGAGTTTTCACGAAGGGATGATAGGGTGGATCTTTGTCCTTGGTTTGAAAAAATAAAAACCCCAGCAACGCATCAAGGGCAGTTTTTATAGCCGAAAATCGAAAATTACAACACCTGAATATGCGGATTCGGAATTTCAAAAAATCACTGTGGCCGTTCTGGGCCCGAGCAAGACGAGTTTTCACGAGGGGATGATCGGGTGGATCTTTTTCCTTGGTTTGAAAAAATAAAAACCCCAGCAACGCATCAAGGGCAGTTTTTATAGCCGAAAATCGAAAATTACAATACCTGAATATGCGGATTCGGAATTTCAAAAAATCACTGTGGCCGTTCTGGGCCCGAGCAAGACGAGTTTTCACGAGGGGATGATTGGGTGGATCTTTGTCCTTGGCTTGAAAAAATAAAAACCCCAGCAACGCATCAAGGGCAGTTTTTATAGCCGAAAATCGAAAATTACAACACCTGAATATGCGGATTCGGAATTTCAAAAAATCACTGTGGCCGTTCTGGGCCCGGGCAAGACGAGTTTTCACGAGGGGATGATCGGGTGGATCTTTGTCCTTGGCTTGAAAAAATAAAAACCCCAGCAACGCATCAAGGGCAGTTTTTATAGCCGAAAATCGAAAATTACAACACCTGAATATGCGGATTCGGAATTTCAATAAATCACTGTGGCCGTTCTGTGCCCGGGCAAGACGAGTTTTCACAAAGGGATGATAGGGTGGATCTTTTTCCTTGGTTTGAAAAAATAAAAACCCCAGCAACGCATCAAGGGCAGTTTTTATAGCCGAAAATCGAAAATTACAACACCTGAATATGCGGATTCGGAATTTCAAAAAATCACTGTGGCCGTTCTGGGCCCGGGCAAGACGAGTTTTCACGAAGGGATGATAGGGTGGATCTTTGTCCTTGGTTTGAAAAAATAAAAACCCCAGCAACGCAACAAGGGCATTTTTTTAGCCGAAAATCTAAGATTACAACACCTGAATATGCGGATTCGGAATTTCAAAAAATCACTGTGGCCGTTCTGGGCCCGGGCAAGACGAGTTTTCACGAAGGGATAATAGGGTGGATCTTTTTATTTTCGATTTTCGGCTATAAAAACTGCCCTTGATGCGTTGTTGGGGTTTTTATTTTTTCAAACCAAGGACAAAGGTCCACCCTATCATCCCTTCGTGAAAACTCGTCTTGCCCGGGCCCAGAACGGCCACAGTGATTTTTTGAAATTCCGAATCCGCATATTCAGGTGTTGTAATTTTAGATTTTCGGCTAAAAAATTGCCCTTGGTGCGTTGCTGGGGTATTTATTTTTCCAAACGAAGGAGAAAAATCAACCCCGTTCAAACAATAATAGCAGATTATGTAATTAAATTATCATCGTACCGCAGCCGGATGTTTAGCCACTCCCGTTGCTAAGTTTTCGTTGCTAACTTCACCCGAGTACAAGTTGAGGCAACATACCTCTTAACATTAGTAAAATAAACAATGATCAAACAAACTGAACTCCCAGATAATTCTCATAGCTCTATAAATGTCCTAATTGGTACTAAGGTCTCTTATTATATCGAATAGTAAGAAAATTTAATTATACAGAGTGTATTGTAAATACACTCACAAACTTTGAAAAGGGTTTGTGAAGATTTGTAAAGATTTGTCCAAAAACGCTTTGTTTTCAAGATTTAAAATTTATGAGAGCAATAATATAAGATACTGAGATCTGGTGACCTTGACGACCTCAAAAAACCCTCACCGTGAGTTTAATTTTCAAAAAAAGATATTACCAATAATACATTACATTTACATGAGTAAAAAATATTAAACTCAGTATATTCTGAGTAATGTTTGACATTGGACCATAACGTTCAGACATTTTTTCTAATCCCCTGAACACACTATTCAAATTAGGGGGATTCCTCACGAGATGTTTTTTGGTGCAATAAAAAGAAGCGATCCTTGTATGAATGCATCCAAGATTCAGTTTCATGGTCCAGTTTTAGTTTATAAATTAATGACAGAGAGCTGTTGAAGAAAAGTTTAATAATTTTCATTTAATTTTATGCAGGAATAATATAATATTTGTTATGGGAAAAGTTGTTATTTAGTGAAAAATTTCTAAAAAACTTCATTTTAAATCGTGTATCTCTCTGGTCCTGATTTATTTGCTGGTATGGACGACTTCAATCGTTGACAGCTTTATGGTTTTACACTACACTGGCAGTTACAATTTCCCAATTACTATTATATATTACATAAAAGCGTATATGTGTCAGGGAAAGATAAATAGTTGGGCGTACTACACCACATTAACCCAATCAAATAATTGTAATTTAAATAGTTTAATTTCTCGTTTAAAGCGGCGTGTAGAAAAAATACTGTCCCATATCTCGAAATAGCCTCGCTAATTAAATAGCTAGAAGCAACCTCTGACAGTTACTTGGAAAAAACAACTAAATAGTTCACGAATGTTTTAGCCGTAAAAGATTATCACGAACTGTAAAAGATGTAATTGTTAGAACTACTCCACAGTTATAGTATCTTGTAAACAAGACTTTTGTATACATTGCGGCGATGCCAAAAATAACAGAATTTGTCATGACTACACTTTGTTTTATGAGCGGACTTGATGACAAGTCTTCTTGGCCGTTCTTGCATTTGATGGGAGTACGCTCGTATAAAACAGAAGTGTTATGTTCTGCAAACTGCACCACCAGTAAAGAATTTTTATAGTATGATAACAGACATTGTGGTTTCTACTTATTACTTAAAAGAATCGTAAACTGGAAAATTGAGAAATACGTTCACAAGACTCATATGAAAAACCATTCGAAACCTATTATCACCGTACTGAATTAGTTTCTTGATGTTTTCTTCTCACGAGCTCTTAATTAAAAATACTTACAATTTATCACCCTTGGATGTACTCTCAAATAACTCTTACAAATATCCAGTTCAACTATATGTCCTAATACCTCACCTTACGCAACAGTTCTATAAATTGTATTAATGAAATTTTCTATTTTAATGCAATTCTTGAAACCAAAAATTAATAAGCGTCTATCTCTATACCTTTCTCTATCCTCTCTCTATCTCTCTTCCCTCTATCCATCTCTGTATTCTTCGCTATATCTCTTCGTCTCTCCCTCCCCCATTATCCCTCTCTCTCCTTCCATATCTCTCTCCCTTCCACTATCTCGATACGTCCTTCCTACTCTTCATCTCCCCTCGTTTCCCTCTCTTCCCTCTTTCCCCCTCTATCTCCTATCTCCCTTTTCTTTCCTATCTCCCCTTTCTCCCCTATCTCCTTTATCTCCCCTCTCCTGTCCTCTCCCCTATCTCCACCTCACCCCTCTCTCATATCTCCCTCTCCCCCCTTTACTCAAACCTTACTGATTTCTCTCTCATTACTCCTCTACCCTTTTTATATCTTTTTATATATCTGTATCTCCTTCTGTGGATCCTCATCTTCATCTCTAATACGTCTCTTTTGCTTCGAAAGCATAGTGAAGCTAGGCAAAGATAACACGTTATCTTTTTTTCGGCTATTCCGAAACGGTTTTAGAATTTTTTTATAAGTTTGAGTACTCCAATAATTTTACATTAACCTGATAACACCACCAACAAGACTCGCAAACAAAGACCAGGCTAGTCTAAAAAGAGAAAAGAATGGTGGAACAAAAGTATTATTTTTTGTAGATTCCGGCCACTTAATTCGGGAATCTATTCTTTAGAAATGAACGGCAACAAAAAAATTAAAGCAGTCAGAAGTTGATTCGTTTCCTCTTGTTGCGTCCTTCCTGGCGGGTTTGTCCTAGTCGCTGCAGTGAAGACTGTAATTCTCCATTTGTAGAAAAGCTATGAACACGAAGCAATGACCACGAACCAGGAAAACAGATTCCAGTTAGCGCCAAGCGATGTCCACTGGCTGGCACATATCCAAGCCCCAGGACATATACTACGTCACTTTTGCAAAAAATCCATTACCTGCCTGCTCTTACTTACCTAGCTGGTGAGCTCGATGGCCAGGGATTCGTCTTTCTAATGGACACCGCGGTGCTGTAAGGTCGATCGTCAGTGGTCGTGCGCTGAAACACCGGGAAGTCACCCCTACAAAAATACTGGTTGTCGACATCGTAGACGATTTTATATTTTATCTGGATATTATGCAGAAGTACGGTTTCATCCTAAAAGCAGACGCTTAAGCTAAGGAACATTGAAATCATGCTACTCACTTCGACAAGATCTTCCGAAGAAATCCAACTGGTGGCTGCAGAAACAATTCGTGTGAGGATCAAATCTGAACAACTCGTCCGAGCAAAGAGGGATCGTGAACCTGGCAGGATTAATAAAAATGCAAACAATTTATCATGAAGACCATGCAACGAAGATTGACAATCACTGCAAGAAAATCGAATTGTAGCAAGAGGCCCTGAGTTTAAAGTCAATCACCGTTGAAGTCCCTGACAATTGGACAGCGGAGAAGTTACCGGGGTAGATCAGCGAATATGTACAGGCTCTCAGACAGCTAATAGCCAGTTTGGAGGAAGATCACTCTCGTGGTCTCGTGAGTGATCGAATGATGACTCGCTACGATATTCTACAACCCTCAAAGGAGGGGCACTCTCCAAAACTTCATCCCTCCTGGAAAGGACCGTATGAGGTAAAAAAGAGAATAAATGACGAAGTCTACTGCATCTAGAGGATCCCGAAGCTAAGATAAAAGTAGTCTGTCTGGGACGTACAGATTTAAGAAGGGGGCAGTATTACGACATCTCAGTTGGGCTTTTGCTTGGATACTGACTGAATGGCAACGTCAGGCTTACCGGAGCGTGTGGGACGTGACGTTTGGCCGCATCTACAGCAACAGGAGTTCCCGTATACCTTCTGTTACTCCTGATTCCCTGATATCAGCGACGGCATCTATTCGGGAAATTCTCGACCATAAAAAGGAAATTTAGAGAGCTAATTTTCACAATTAATCTGTCAGAGTGTCTTAAGCTACTCCTGACCAAAATCTTGAAGAAATGGAAGATTGGGAACTCTAGAAAGAAGTTCGGGAAAGAAACAACTCTCGAAGTGTATTCCAGAAGAACACTAAGGATGTATGTAAGAGGAGGAAGCAGGCAGAGAGTCAGAGAGTCAATGTAGACTGCGAAGTATCTAGTAAGCGATAATAAATTAATGAGCTATACAGGGTGTTTCAAAACATGTATCGGAAAATGAAAGGTGTGATTCCCAGCCTCGTTCTAAGAAACAAGTTTTCATTAACATGGGTCCGCAAATGTACCGTTTTCGAGATACGGGTGTTCAAAAATATATTTTTTTTTTTTTTTGGCAGTATATCAGCAACCGTTTGAGATATAAAGCTGAATTTTTGTATACATCCAATCATTATAATGTATTTACTTTTTGAAACATTTTACTTTAAGAAACACTTAAATTTCCTTCGATATGGCAGTGGTATCATACATTTTAGGGTTGCTTGAAAATTTTGAAAATTTTTTGCCCCTAATTTCTACTACACTGGGAAAATCGGCATTTTGAAAGCACATTTTACACTGTCAGTAGTTTCCTTATAAAAAAAGGTGCTTAGATCAAAAACTTTAATGCGAGCTGTTTTCGAGAAAAACAGCATTTTATGATCAAAAACATAAAAGTGGCAACGTGTTTTATTAAAAACATTACTTGTTTATGGTAATTTTTTGTGATTTATTGTTAGATAATATTAATAACAAGAAGTGTACAACAACTTGATTCTGTATCTCAAAACGTTCCTGAGATATCCTCAAATAAGTAAAAAAAAAAACATTTTTGCAGAAGAAACATTCGTAACAATATATAGGGTGGACTTTTTGAATTATTGTGAAATAGCAAGAATACCTACCCAATTAAAAAAAAAAAAAAAAAAAAAAATTGCAAGATTCTTGATTCTTGATTCTTGAGATAAAAAGAATAGTACAGGAATAAAAAATACCTTCTACAAAAACGCTTCCTTGAAATTTAGTCTTTCCTCGATTAATCAAAAGAGTTTTATCTAAACACAATGTCGCGATGGTGCCTCCCGGATAACATATTACCTACACAAGTATGAAGGGATTATGAATATGAACATATGTTTTTTACTAACTAATATTTTAATATCTCCTAAATTTAGCTCCTAACTGTAGAATCCCGAATGCACACGTCATCGGTGTTATTTCTAGTAATAACCCTTCTATATTTACACGGGATAGATATGAAAATATCCAAGTCGAGCTATTTAAATTCTAGCTTCTGATATCTGTGCCAATAATTGACGTTTGCATTGTGTACTGTTTACGCTTATTCAGCATATAAATAGTTCCCAACAGAAAATCACCAACAGCTGATTTGTCCTTTCCAAATTGTTTCGCCGCTTGATATCGAAGATAAGTGCAAGTCGTGTAAAAATAATTTGGTCACTAATTTCAGCTGTCAAAATACTAATAGTAACGCTTCGGGTTCTCTTATTCGTGCTCGTGCTCTCGAAATGAACAGGTGCATGTTCTAAAATACTGCTCGAGCTACTCTGCGGTTGAGATGAGTTTATGTAGATGTCACTCTTGTAGAACTGTTTGAAGAAAAATCACGATTTATTTCATCGAGATTGAAGTTAACTTTTGGGAATTTTCGTTGACCTTCGAGGCTCGCTTCGCCGTTGCGATCAGAGTGAGACGACCACTGATATGACATTGTTTTTTTTACGCTCTTATTATTTATAAGAATTAGAGCCACATGTGTACGATTCACATATCCACATGTGTCTAATACATTATACACCCGCCGAAAAGAAAAGGGTGACGGTTTAAAAAAGTTCAACCCCTTGAAACGTGCCTAGCAATATACGAAGCAGATTATTTTACATCCGGCTGCGTTCCTCTCGCTTTTTGACTTATTGTTTGTCTCTTCGAGGAGACCAGACGCTTTTTAGCGACCGTCTTCTGACATTCATCGAGGTAATTATTCGTGAAACGGATGTTTTGTCTAAGAAAGGGTGAATTCCGCTGGTAAATTTGTTGATTGACGAAACCCCCAACATTTCACCGTTGTTGAAAAATAGCCGCCAAGGAAACAAACAACTGTGTGAGACATAGTTGTAATATTAATTGAATGTGAAAGTGACATTTTCACATTAATATTTGAATTGTTCTTTCAGTGGCACTCTCGCTCTATTTAGGCAGTATGAGTTGACATAATTGACCACGTTACCAAAGTGTCGGCGCTATTGTAATGTAAATCAATGTACCCCTGGACCCTGGATGTACGAGCACAGGACATTTAACAATGTGTACGTTGCTTTATGGCTGATAGAGTATTGCAATGTCATTCAGATATGCATGTGAGGTGTCAAAGTGGAATTACTAATGATCTTCAGAGGCTCCCTTTAGATGATAACACGATCAGTGGCGTGCTGAAGCGGCTCAAACTAATAATCAAAATATATGGAAGATATTGTAAATTTATATATTCTAATTAATACAATAATACATTTAATGGACCCTTCAAAAAAAGGTCAATTATCGACAAAAAAAAACTTTTTAATGTCCAACTAGTGTATTAGGTATTTGAATATAATGAGAAATAACGCTCTAGAGCGCGATTTTCCAAAATAACGCACTACGGCCCGTTACTTGGATATAAATTATAACAGGCGGACATTAAACGTTAAAGGCACCATGGGCGTTATGATGATGTGCTCTAGGTCAAAGCACACTACTGACCTCGCGCGTTATCATCCTAATGACACTCTTGGTACCTTAATTTACTATTTCCATCCTTCACGTTGTAATTGGAAAATTTCCTCATTACTACAACGACATAGCTACCTACCTATTCACCAAATTTCGAATTTTTATTTATTTATTAGTTTAATTCATAACAAACAAATTATTTCTGAATTTACTTATTTTTAAATTGAGCAAATCCGTGAATTATGTAATAGTCGAGAAGTAGCTTATTTCTCAAATTCTGTGCGCCACTGTAACTACATACCTGTAACTATTAAATCAGGTCTTATCAAGCGTTCGGGTAATTTAACATAATTAGATATGCAAGTCACCGCTGTGTGACATCAAGAGACACTAACAAGCATGCATGTGCAATCTTTGACATGCCATGTTGCAAAGTCATCCAGATAGGGGTAGAATCATCCCCTAACTGAAAAATCCCGTCCTTTACAATATATTTTAAACTTAACACATGCACGATTCATTAATCTTTTCTAGTTGATAGAAAAAAGATACTCCGAAAAACTAACTTTTACTTAGCGTTCGTAGTAGTAGATAAAACATTAATTTTATTTAAAATACCCGAATGAAAAATTTCAAGCGAGTGGCAACCTTCAGACTTCAGACTTCAGAGAAGAGAACATCAGCTCGAGAATCATCTTCTGCCCATCAACTGTGCTAAACCGCGCGTGTACGAAGCACCAGGCGAGTCATCTATTTAATCAGTTCTATCTAGTTGATGTCAAATCCTCCAAGAGCGAAGCTTCTTGTCTTCTATTTGCTTTATTGCGGCTGCAGCGTCTCATCTAAATGCACTTGTGCTGCTTGAATGCGTTCTCGAACGTCGTTGAGCTCGGCTATTGCGAAAAAATAATATTCACTTCCCTTTTTGTGCTATTATAGTGCTAATTCTAGAATATTGGACAGGTAGCGTTGCTGATTTACTTCTTTCTCATTTCTTCATACATGTTTAATAATGAAACGGATAATTAATCATTTATTGAGCGACATTCCCTTAAATGGAGGCTAAACCAATTATTGTATAAAAAATGTCATTTAATTTCCTCTCTTGACCGGGAGGATAAAGGAGTTTTGTATGTGAGACGATAAGTACTAGATTATTGTGAAAAACTCGTTTAACTCGGCCCTTTTTCTACTAGTACCCCCTGAAGTTATAAAATAAATCAGAACTGGAAAAGAGTGACGTCGTCTTTGCAGTTCTGATTCATTTCACTACCCTATTGGAAATGAAATCAAAGTTCACCGCTTGATAGCGGTGAACATCAGTTCAGTTGAACGTTATTTGAACTTGGATTGGACAAGCGGCCCTAATTGGGAATAACAAATCGAAAATATTAGGGGTTGAATTTTTGTCTCTTCACGAATAACAATGCAGAATTTTATGTCTATTTTTCAATAATGAACGAGCATTTTCCTAAAATCCGTTTACAGTGGCTTTCTCCGTCGAGGCAGGATTACGGATTCCTCCTGCAGGTTCATCGCACCCGGCAGAAGATTGAACTGGTACGGGACCTCGCGGATTTAACACATCCGCCCAAGCTAGGACTGTTCCTATCGGTTTGGCTCGCCTGAATAACTCTAAAATCCTGAATGGGTATCTTTTTTTATTGAAGAAACGGATTCTAGTACTAAAATTATGCAAACATTTTTTTTTCGTAATTTCTAAGAAATTCTATACGAAAAAATGGGAAATAATCAAGTACGAGTTCATTTACTTAAAACCAGCCATTCGATGGTGTTAAATTAAATCAAATCCCACCCCCAACAACCCATGAGCATAAAAGTTTTCCTCCGTTGTGGCGAAAAATACTATTCCTGTTGAGGGCCGGGGGAGAGGGGGGCTATGTGTTAAGAGGTGATAAACACCATTGCGTAATGAACTCGTACTTTTATTATTTTTCATTATTCATTAGTAAAATTTTCTATATTGCGAAAAAAATTGATACTCATTTGATACCATTGGATGGCTCTTTTAAAAGTGTTCATATATTATTTCTTTTTTGGATTTAATATGTATTTGTCTGGATATTTAACAGCTTCCAGATTTTTTGGACACCCCTTATGTATTTTCAATGACCCATAGTAAATTATCTACTTTCCTTATTGTTGAGATAAAATCTGTAAATATTTTATATCGATTGCAAAATTTACTGCGAGTGCTATGTATTATTATCACGTATCATGTCTGAAGGAGAATCAAGATCACCATCAGTAATTTCTCGATTTCTTAATTACCGCGAGTTGCATAATGAGATTTGAGTAAATGGAATCTGGAACTCTCGACGGCTTATTGTGGGATATATCATTTAATAAGTCCTCTCTCTAATAATGAAATACACTGATTAGAAGTGAACCTGTTTTATAAGTTCTTGCTAACTAACCAGTCATTGCCCTGAGATGATTATTTAATTCAACAACACTCCGCCAAGTTATCTGCGTTATAAAATTACCGTAGAGCTGCACCAGTTTTTTTTTTTTTCAAAAAACTCATACGTTAATTTATTTATTTGTGATAATCTCTTCATATACGGAGAACGCTAATTATTCACCGGCTACAATAACGTATTAGGTATATCCCTGGTTTTAAATTTAATGTAATAAAAATAAATTGTTAATATTGCTGCCAGTTGTTGCATTTTTCGCAAATTCAACTTAAATCAAACTAATCGATTGAAGTAATGAAAACTGGAATAAACGAATAATTAAAAAATACAGGTCAAGTTCAACCGAGTTCGGCCAGATGTTTGTTTACCTTTGCACTCACTCCTCCTGTTCTCTAAAACTGTATCATCTTACACTTTGGGTGAGATGGTAAAAATAATTTTTAATTGCTTCTCATACATCAAACCAAAGAAACAGTTTTAGGCACACGAACCGCGGCTTTTTTCCTCTCGTGTTATGGATTACTAAATTTGATACATCTTGGAATTGCTCGGTTGTCAGGTGGTCAATTTTTTCCTCGTTCTAAATCCTCGCTAAATTGCTGAGCTAATTAAAGATTTTTGCAGATAAATCTTATATCACGCTAATTCTCTCTCCCATTAAATCACCTACTCGCAAAAATGACACTCGGGTCTCGTTGGTATGTGGGTTGTAGCTACGGAAAAAGTATTTTCCAGTTTTGGCAACACCGCGAACTGATTCTAATTTCGTCGACTGTATGAATGGATATAGTCGCAGCTGTTTGAAGATGAAACCTTCCGCTGGAACATGTCGTTTTAATAATGTAACTTCTATATCAACTTCAAAGTCGCTTCTATCATCATAATAAAGAGGCGATCGTCATATGGCAACGTTGCATCCCTTCAAAGCGGAAGCTTGTTAGGAAGAAAACGAATAAGGTACCAACCGTTAAATAAAAAAAACACTGTTAGCTTTGAATTAACTTCCACTATTATAGTGGGGAAGACTTCATGATTTTGATTTTATACACCTACTTATGAAAGATTGACAACGCAAGGACTGGTTGGTATTGGTAAGCGTGGGAAGAAAAAAAAAAGGTATTGCGTGGCATGGATCTGGTGCCATACACACTTCTGGTTCCATCCATCTTTAGCCAAAACTCAGCGAAGGGTTTGATGATGTTAAAAAAAAAAACAGAAACAGCTCTGTCCCCGCTTGTTTGGAGATTTTTTGCTGAAGCTTTTTTGCATTGCATACATGAAGAGAACAAGGAGCTGCCGATCGTAGTCAAGAAAATTCAGAAATTCGGGATTCACTGGACGGTTTTCATTCAGTTAGAAATTTGAGCCGTGGTTGTGGTTGCTGTAAAGCATTGTATTTTTGAAATCTTAAAAAAATTCCTTGAATGTAGGTATTTTTGCTTGCATTCTATAGCAAAGCAGTCAATTTTTGTGCTACTAAAGTGGTTATATCGATATTTTTGCTCTCAAATGCCCAAAAATCAATTTATACTTACAGATTTCGGTAATTGTATACATCCGCGGCTCCTACGTTTCATCAATTTTTTCGGGACCGAGGAGCGAAATAGGGGTGCTGGGTGGGTAAGAAGCTAAAAACAGCCATTGCAAACTAATATCAAGGTCACCACTAAGGCCTCTTTGGCACTACGGTCGAATTTATATTTTTTTTCACTTTCAGGGCAAGGGATATCTTCGAGATTAACAATAGCACGGTTTTTATTTTGAATTTTGCATTTATTTTGCATTTATATTCCAAAATACGCGACATCGCTCGCTATTATATTCCGACTACGTTTGCATGCCATGTATGTTGCGTATGTTACCAGACCGGCTCTGGTGTTGATATTACGCATTTCCGCCGTCCACTCGACACTCTGACCTTGCATGTTTATTGTGATTTTCGCTGTTCTACACAGGCCCGCACTCAGGAAGTTCTTCTTTTGATGCCCTTTTGTTCGCTTATCTTTCATTTGCAAAGCAAATTAATACCTTCCTGGTGTTACTATAGGTATGTCCTCCACCCCTATATAGGTGCCATAGTGAAACTGTAGGAGCCGCGGATGTATATAATGACCCAGATTTCCTTGAAAAATTCCTACTCATTTGGGGTTCATTTGGTGGTATGTTTTGAAATATTTCGAAATCGACGATTCATTTCAGTTTTGGAACTTTCAGCTGATGAGATTTTGAAATATGATTGTGACGAAAAAGTATAGTTTGAACCTCGAAGATGAACGTTTTCTGACTAGAAGTGTTACTTATTGTTTCGGAATAATCGCTCTTTGATTCGTGAGAAAAAACTCCAAATCATCATGAAAGACTTTCCACCTTAAAATTTGGCCGTGCTTCACTTACGTTTTCTCGTATCTGGTATAGTGTTACGTTTTTAAGAATCGTTACTTTTTGAACGATGAGAAAAAATTACTCAAGAGACAGGTGACTTTATTAGCAAGTAAATATCAAAATTTACGAATGTATAAATAAATTCCACGAAATTAACACGCATAAAGGAGTTTTGACTACGAAAAATGAACGCACTAGCACTTGACATTACATATTCACAAAAATTTCGCTGCAGGCATCTTGATAAAAAATGACGTAAGTGATGAGAGGTGAAAGCTTAACCTCGAAATTTAGTTACGCTTAACTTAGGTACATTTTCTCCCCGAGTTTTTTAATTTTTAAAAAACGTCGCTCTTTAGATGACGAGAAAAAAAATTTCAAGAGACAAGTGGCTTCATAGCTGATTAACTGAAAATTTAAGAAAGTGTAAAAAAGCCCACGAAAAGGAGTTTTGAGCACGAAAATTGAACGAACGTCACTCCAGATTTTTCACAGAAATTTGGCTGCTGGCATCGCGATAAACAATGACGTAAGTGCGAGAGGTAAAAGCTTTCAAACGGCAAATTTTTCTAAAATTTAAATTTTGTGGAAGGTATGAAAAGGAGTTTTGGCAGCGAGATTTGGCCGTGTTTCACTTATGTTTTCTCCCAGAATTTTTTCATTTTTAAGAAACGCCGCTCTTTAGATGACGAGGAAAAATTACTCAAGAGACAAGTAACTTGAACTTGATAGCTGATTAACCGAAACTTAAGAAAGTGTAAATAAAGCCCATGAAATTAATACGAAAAGGAGTTTTGAGCACGAAAATTGAACGACCGTCACTCCAGATTTTTCACAGAAATTTCGCTGCTGGCATTGCGATAAAAGAGGGCGTAAGTGAGAGGTGAAAGCTTTCAAACAGAGGCAAAAGCTTTCAAACAGAGGTCAAAGCTTTCAACCAGCAAATTTTCGAAAGTTGACATTTTGTAGAAGGTATGAAAAGGAGTTTTGACCTCGAAATTTGGCCGTGCCGCAATTACATTTTTTCCCTGAATTTTTTAGTTTTCTAGAATCTCTCTTCGGACCACGAGTAAACATTATTACTTAAGAGACAGGTAACTCCAGTTGATTAAATCTAAATTTTGCGAAAGTGAAGACAATTTCATTCTTTCATTCAACACGAAGAGGAGTCGTAATCGAGAAAATTGTTCATGCTTCACTTGAGATTTTTGCGCAGAAATTTTTCTGGTATAATCGCGAAATAAAATGACGTAAGTGAAAGGTGAAAAGTTTAAAATAGAAAAATTTTCAAAAGAATAAATTTCGTTTTTAAAGTTTGAAAAGGAGCTTTGAACTTGAAATTGAGTCGTTCATGATTCACATATTGGTAGAGGTTTTATTTTTTTTTTGGGAATGCTGATCACGATCGAAATGGCGTAAGTGACAGGGGCGGTGTATGATGCTTTATGTGCGCGTCTTTCAAAATTGATACAGTTTTGATCGTAATAGGTAACAAAAACGCACGGAAGGGGCAGGTGACAGTTATAAAACGTCAAATTTTGCGCAAGTGAATTTGATAGAAATCAACATGAGGTCGGTATATGATAAGGGAGGAGGAGGGGGGGGGGGGTTTGCAGTCTTTTAAGGACCTTTTACGTTCAGAAAGGAAGGACAAGACTGCGAAGATTTATGGCTGCCTGGATGGTGTTGATTTTTTCTTTTTTTTTTCTTTATGTATTAATTGTAGAATATCTGAGAGGTGTCGCTCAGCAGGAGGAAACAAAAAAGTTTCCTAAAGCGGAAAAAGTATTGCATCAAAGCGATTACTTCAATTTTTTACTAGCTCTGATTTCGATATGATTTCTTTTTTGAGAAAAGTGCATTTTGTTAATTGGTGTCATTGTCGATATGGAGAGCTTTCTTTTGAAGAATCGATCCCTGTTGAGCATAGTTGTTTCGTTTCAAATTAACAAATTACTTTCATAGGTATTTAAATTATTTATAGATTTTGAAGTGTACAGTTTAGTTTTGTAATTTAGTGTAATAAACAAAATACCTGTCGATTTTCTATATAGATAGCAGCAGGTATTAATAACTTCAGTATTACTTACACTATACACTCTTATATCGTTATACAATCAAATAATATGAAGTTTATTAACAAATGCTTTTAAATCAGAAGGTAGTTGTCAGAAAAATAAAATATTTTGTAATAATTCTTGTGTTACTATTAATAAAAAGCGACATCTAACACTGATAAAATGCTATAGATGTATTATTTATGGCCATATACGACGGCCACTACATATGTAAATAATGGACACGATTCATTTAAGGCAATGCCACTGAAATATCTTAGATAATAATTTATTCGCACACCTTATATAAATTTAAATTCTTATAAAAATTAACACCAACTCGAACAGGTTTAAAGACATCATGTTGCGTTAACAATTATCAAGATTACACCTTAGATTTAATCCAAGCACCAACCTACCTACCAATGAAAAATCCGACAAGAGGGGACAATTATTATTCCGTCCATATGAGTGAACGCGTGAATAATAATAATAATAGCTCCGGTAGGTAAAGAATAAATGATTTCCGATAGTTGGAAAGTAATTAAGCAAAAGTTGAATGCTTTCCCAATTAAAAAGGAACGTGTATGACTCCATTCTTGGGGCTTTAATAACTTTTGAATTCGTAGCGGCGTCAACAGTCAAGTGTCTCCCGGTCATGAAAGAGTTCCATTGTCGTGCATAAACAAACGACTGCTCTTATGGAATAATGCACACTTGGTCCGATAATGGGTCTCGCTGGGCGAATGATCCGATTCACTCGTCCCGGAGTAATTGTATTGCCGGTACTCGACTTTTTATGCCTCTCTGCCCGTCACACGGTCTCTCATAAAGCCTTTCAATTAAGGAGAAACGCTCGAAAATCGTCAAAAATAAAGCACTAATTCATCGGATTATTTTCCTGCGTTTAATGCAGTCATCGTTTCCAGTTTTCAGCTCTTCCATTTTTTTACTCAATTCTGCAATCTACATAAAGACCCATATACTCGTATGAATAATTGCCGTATATTATGTGTATGTATGTACTCAGTACTCGGATTATGATGCTAAATATGTGTGCGTCTTTGTATTGGTATACATATTAAAATATTAAACGTTCTGCTCGTGCAATAAATGAAGTAGAAAACTCCCAAAAACTCTAAAAAAAAACTTATTCGACTATTGCATTCAGAATTTAATCCTTAAAATCACGAGCATTAAAATTTTACATCACTTGAGCTTTGTTAATCAGTTAATGCCATCTTGACTCCACACCAGCTAGTTTAAAATATCATGGAGAAATGTCTCATCATCGAACGTTAAAAAATAATTTAGATGAAACTGGATAGGAAGATATAAAAACCTTCTTGCGTATCAATCGCATAAATAGTGTATTTTTATGCGATTCAATAATGAAAAAAACTTTTTTATTTTTCGTTTAAAGTTCTTAATTGAGACGAATTGAAGCTAAGACATCAAATGTAAAATAATTATGATAAAATTATGGTAAAAATATTATGTTAAAGAAAAAAAAATGGAAAATTTCGGTTCAACTTCTTCAAAAATGGACTCATAAACGGTTATAGAAATTTACACATTTTTACCCTTTTCCTACCCACGACACTGACTTATTAATGTAAAATATGCTAATTTTATTACATTAACTCAAATTTCCAATAATTTTCTTCAAATCCTGTTAATTTGATTTCAAAGTTTCTTTGCCATCTTGCTCATACAGGGGTTCAAAAAATACTAAATTTTCCGAAAATTCAAATGGTCGCCATTTTGAAACGGCTCGGCCGATTTTGCTCAAGTGCAATACCAGACCACTCCTTGTGGACATCTTACTCTCTCAAAAATTTCAGTCCCCTAGATTGAAAACTGCGGCCAGAAACCGTGCCTCAAGGACCGGATTTTTGGAACTTTGAAAGGACACCCTGTAGAAGTAACGTGACTTTTGGAAATTTTTTCAACGAAAATCTAAAGTCATTCCAAAGCTTTACAAGAATCCAAAATTTCGTTCACTAATTTTGAAAGATAAAGCTACAGAAGCGTTTTTAAAATCGAAAAATCGTGATTTTGGAGAAATAAATATATACATTATAATATGTATTTATATGAATTATGAATGTAGTAAACCACCGTTATTTTAATTATTTTATAAATACATATGTATTTATATGTATATCGTGGGCAGGTGAATTTTGGAAAACTACTTTTTCGTGATCTGGGGGTCATGATCGGTGGACATTTGGTGAGTTTGGGTGATTTTCGAAAAGTGATGTCGTCCTCAATAGTAATAGGGCTTCCCATGGCGCCGGAATCGGCGAGCCTGATTTGTGACTCGCCAAATTACAGCTGACTCGGCTTGCAATGCCCTACATAGTAGCGTGTTAAGGCACGCGACTTCCCACGACGCGGGAGTTGGCAATCCAACGACTCGGCTAGCAACTCACCAAATCAAAAAAAAAAACTAAGTGTAAAGGCTGCTTCACACGATGCCAAAACTCGTCTAGGTTTTCTTTTAGTTACCCATACAAGTCACTAGCGTCGTGTAAAGCCGCCTTAGTGATCGAAACCCCAGCTCAACCCCGAGCCTTCTCATTCCCACGGCGCCTTACCTTGCACAGTGGAAATCCGCCTTTTTCGGGGCTGGCCATGGCTCGTCGACTCCAAGCCAATGACTCGCCGAGGTGCCTTTTATGTTTAAAGTCACCCTTTAATAATAAAAAATATAAGGTTTTAGATTTAGAGATTATCGATATACAGCTTTAGTTACCATGACAACTAGAATATTGTTAGGAAACAGTTTGCTCCGTTTTGGCATTTACGCCATTCCGCTATGTCCTGGTTAAGTAACTATTTTTGAAAGGGTTTGGAAAGTTTTTTAAAGAATTACTTAAGAGATCAATAGGACTCGAAAGGTCCTTGGTACCAATTATTAAACATTGACTTGTGCATTATAGATCAGGCAAATTTTGTCTCTGCATCGACACAGAGATTACGATGACGATATGTTTGTATGGGTGGTCACGGTGTCAGCAAAAATAAAGCGTTAGTTTATAGGTAGTATCTATAGGTACTTTCACATTATTCAAGGGGTGGGTTCTCACAGGACGGAACTTGGTGAGCCGTTCGCTTGGCAAGTTGAGCCGAGCCCGCGAGCCTTCCCATTCCCACGGCACCTGACTTGGCAAGTCATCATAATTCTTCGAGTCACAAGTGAGATTCGCCAAGGCCCGCGTCATGGGAAGTCGTCTTAATAACCGAAGTTTCAAACAAAAATAGTTGAACAGGCATAATTTTCAAGGAGCTCGCAAACGTATTTGGTCTCTTTCATATCGGCATGGTTCATCAGGTTTTCGGGAATCACCTATCTTTCAAATAGATCCAACCTCAAATAGCTGACTACTTGATCAGAAACTTTATTCTTCTAATTTTTGAGTAACAATAAGGGAGAACGAATCAGGAATAAAAGTTATTATGTTATTGTTGCCCTACTTGCCCTTGTACTTCTTCCATAAAAGGCGCACAGTTCGTTCCAACAATCTCACAGTGTTCTTTCTTACCTCGCGCCAACTCGATCGATGTTCGTTTCTTCTTTCACTTACATATCGTTCGAGTATGTAGGTATATGTATATGGTACAGCGGTTAAGATATTCATTAAATATCGAGTTCGTTACGAAACCGACGTCAATATTTTCATTAACTTTAGCATCGGTCCGAGACCACCGAGGTGCATCAACGTAGAAGAACCGAGTGACATGATGATTGATCACTTGTCTGTCATTCGGATCCCGAGTGCATACTGTGTCTGTCAACAATAAGACAAATTGGACGGGCATGTCTTCATATAGCCAAATCCATCAAGCTATCAAATAATTTTTATAACCTAGCCTACCGTGAAATCTGGAATGAAGTTTATTTATTGAATTTTTGATTGCTATCAGGCGTATTGAACGGTCCAGAGGAAACAATTATTGATCAGGAAAGATCAGCTTTTAAACGTGAAGAGATGATTCTTATCGATTAAGGAGAAAGTTTCTTTTTTGGTTCCGGCTCGGACGAATTTTTTTAATATAATTTTGAAGTTTAGGTGTGCATTTCCGTTTAAAAAAATTAAAAAGTCTTGATCATATTGTGTCTACGATCAGGGCTCTTTTATTCCAAGAGTATACCGAAAAATTTACCTAAAACTAACCATTATAGGTACATGACGGAACCATGATGGGCAACAATAACGAGGAATGTAAATTGTAAAATATAATTAGCCTAACTAGTTTTAACCATCGTTAAAAGCGACCCTTAAGGAGAAAAGGAGAAATACAAAAATTGACAATAATCATGAAAGCGAATCGAATTTCCAACCTCTTGGTTTCAAGTGCAGTTCCCGCTGACGAAATCAATTTCCATCTAGAAGTGGTTGTTGGTTAAGTCGGGAGCGTGCACGAATAACCAATAATGAAGTAATTATGGTTGTTGACTTTAATAACGAATCCTTTGGCTGAGGCGTGAATCGAACGGAGGGGCGCACATTGTGTTCGCCACCCCATTACCAAGTTATGATTTATGAGCCACCCCTTCTGTATTATAGGCTCTCGTTAGGGATAATTAACTTTACATTTCACCCGTGGAAGTATGCGGTTTCTCTACTTTCGTTTTCCGCTTTTATTTAATAAATCGGTCACCTACGCTAGGACGGTAAGCGAGCAGCTCGTGAGAAGAAATTTAGTTAACGCCCGTTCTTGGTAAATTCTCCATGAATATCAAAAAGTTGGAAGAGAGAAAAATTAGAAGAGAAGAACAATTCACAATTCACAATAATCATGTATTTGGTGTAGTGTGAAATATTTCTTGACATTTTACTGACTTGCTGTAGTTTCCCCCAGTTGTTACTCGCTTTGTGGCGCCCCTGGAGACCTAGAAACTAATCAGGACTGGCGTACGATTTCCTGAAGCAAGCGTACTCCTGAGCATGGAAGAGAGCAACTCCCTTATTCCTTAACGCTGCATTTATTGTGGTGATAACTGTATATCTTGCGACAAATTACATCGTTGTTTGATCTTTACATGATAAAGCGGGGGTGTCTTTATTGCGCGATGAATAAATTCGTCTTTGATCTGTGGATTACAAGTTGATTTGGTTCTTAAAATCCTGAGCGATAAAATCATATGTTTGCTTATTACGTTTTCTTCTTAAGGTAATTTATTTCATCTTCAGTATACAGGGTGCCCGCCGTTATTGGAGAAAATGCGTGGAGATCTCGCGGTTATTATAAGAAATACGAAATTGGTTAAATGGTCAAAACCGATCGTTTGTTTCTCTCTTATTTATTAGGGACAAAAATGTAAAAAAAAACACCGGGTGACGTCAATATGACGTCATATCGATATCGAATATCCCAATAATTCGATCAAAGTTCTTATCATTTTCTTCCATATATGTGCACGTAAATCTCCTATAAAATGAAAACTTATAATAATATTAAAGGAAACTCGTATCTGCTACTGATCTACTCGTATTTTATAAACTATCTGGATACGCCCTTAGTTGGTATTACAACTCAAACTCAACCTCAAATAATCCTTTATCCTTTTCAAATAACATCATCAGTCAATAGAAGTCTGAACAGCATACCTACCTATAAAGCTTAAACTATCTGTGTACCTATTAAGTCCCTTCGGAATTGTACATAATTACTGCTTCCTGTAATAATATGGACCTTACAAAGGGATATTTTTACTACAATCGCAAACCGGGAGTATGTTTGTGGACTAATATTTACCGCGTCCATTTGCATTTCATCCAGATATCCTTTTGAAGTCCTAGCCGCAATAATACGAGATCGTAGCTCTAGGAAGAGGGATTTGTGTTGATATATCGAGAGGGTGGGTCTCCTGGACCCTAAGCACTTGTTTGCGACACGTGTCGTGGTTTCCCCGGCACGGCTGATTACTAATTATGACGTTCAATTGCACTGGGAAAAGTATTAGGGAACATCGATTGCAATAAAACAACTCTTCCTGCATGTTAAGTACGTACTTAGATACTCCTCAATTAGGATTAGACCCCCCTACCTTTATATTATTCCCAGCCTAGTGAGATAAAACTTTGGGAGAACTTTACTCTTTGACGTAAAACTGATAAATGTCAAATGACAAAAAAAATACATTGTCAAAAATGCAGTCGTTGTTAACTTCATAACATGTGAGGCCTCATTTTAAAGGTATTTTGATTACCTAATACAGAGAAATTAAGTTCAATTTTGGCAGTCGTTGTGTCAGTGAGGAACTCTTTGACATTTGACACATCAATTTTTTGTCAAGTAATATTCATGACATTTGATTTTTGATTTAGTTTTTGTACCAAAGTTCTATCATTCGGATGAATATTTTAAAGCAGGCGGGGAGGGGGGGGGGGAATCATGCAATTGAATCATGCAATTTACGTCAAAATATAAGAAGAAGAAACTTAAATTTAAGTAAACAAATAATTATAAATGGCATCTTGCGATTTTCTCAGACAGATGATTGAAATTGCGAAATAAACTTGCGATAACAGTTTGTTGCGCATCTTCGCAGACATAGTACTCTGGTGGCTTTTCAAGAAAATTCGTCTATCATGAATAAGAATAAAATAAATATTTAATGCGGCACTGTCTATAAACTTCATCATATAGAGGTTTCGGCAGACGAAGGACAAAGTCGAGTCTATCAACTCGGAGAGGTTCGCGCCTGGAACGCTCAGATCCAGGTTTTAGAAGTCCTGAGGGACGACCACAAAAGGAATATCAACTCTAAATAATGCATCACATGTGACTTTGTGATGTCGCCTCTGCTATATTGTCACATTTATTTATTCATTCACTGGGCGATGTTGACACGTGTCGTAAAATTATGCTACATTTTTTTCTTTACTTCAAGTCTTTTTCCACCCACCTTGAAGGTTATTAAAGTGGAAATGGAAAAACTTAACATCACGCAAGGTGTTATGGGGAGAGGGATGAGAATTCTTTGAAATAAAAAATATTTTGGGCGATTTTCGTTTACGCTTTTAAGAGTGATGCAACACCCTGTATTCATGCATAATGAATTGAGGCATAGAGAGAGCTCCTCTATGCTCCGGCTGTAGGTACCATGCAGCTAAAATTTCTCTTTATTAGTAGAATTTTGCTAGTATAGCGTGTTTCCGTTTATTCAAAGGCTTTGTTCGGCATGAAAATTCCGAGGAAGTTGTACGGAAATCTGTTTCAACTCCAACATGAACCATCTAGAGAGAAATCGAGTTGTTTGAGGAGTGAGGTATTTGCAGTGAATAAATCATAATCTTGGCCCGAGTGAATGGCCCTTTGTCGCGAGCGAAATCCCGCTCCACTCTATTCAGGGAATGTGTATTTGTATTTGATGAATTTTAGTGTGGCAAAATGTGATAATCAGATATTCGATGTTATAATGCTGTACCGTCGAAATAATGCGCATTAAAATCACAGACGGATTAGGGATCGGCCCTTTGAACCTCTCACGCTCCGAGAAGCACATCGGTCGTGGTACGGGGAGACCCCCTCGGAAGGGCGTTATGTACGGTATTGTTTGAATACACTCAATTAGCGAACGGCATAAGTTCCATCAAATCCGGAGGGGAAAATTAGATTTGTTTAATTGACTACAGATTCATAATAGTCAGTTGATATTTTTATTTCACATTTTATTTGCACTTAAATTATTGTATGTGGAAATGTTAATGCAAACGGTTATTTATTCGTGACAGCTGTTGAAAGTGACAATATCGCATTAAATAAATATGAAACTTTTCAGAATTAAAATGAGCTTATCAGCCTGTTTCTGTTGAATTCTGTCAAGCTGACGTAATAAAGCTGCGACGGCTAAAAAAAAGTTACATCTTGTCTCATAGTGAGTGAATTCAATGAAACGGTGGTAGAGGAAATAGGAAATAATATCAAAGGCAATGTTGCAATGTTTAGTAGAAATAGCTTTTTTGGGATGACGAACTGCCATTTTCGTTCCTGTTCGGTCCCTCACGCATGGCCTGTATCAATCACCCCTCAAATGTTTTGCCGAATTAAATTCGCAACTTCTTTTTAAATTGGAACTCTCGAAATTCTTGTGCATGGTTCTTCTGGAAGACATCATCAAGACGTCAGGATTACATCAGTTGTTAATGAGGATGCCAGGGAAAAATGAACTGAAAACAAAAAAAAAATTGAAAGATGGGAAATTGACCAAAACCGTTCAAAAAAGCTCAAAAAAGCTCTTCACTCAATTGCAGAGACCATAGCTGTAATCTCCCGTGCCAAAAGAACATTTCTCTTCTTGCTACTTCCCTGGATTGGCTCAATTGTCTTGGTTCCTTTTTCAGGAGCAAATCATGAACCGATCCAAAGTAATAGCAAGTTGAACGGAAGAGGGTGGTTTGATGTCAGTAAAGATGTTGATGATTTTCAAGCGGAAGGAACCTGCTGCGCTGATATACTTGGTAGCAACAGCAAGTTCATGTCAAAGGCGCCTTCTTGGCGTTTGCTGGAGCGAGACCTGGTTTGATTCCCCCTCCCCTCATTTTACCTATAGCTGATGGAGAAGAGAACATAATCTGGGAGATATATTCCCCAACAGCAATAATCATGACCGCTAGAGTTGCTGAAACGGGTTATATCCGACACTGAAGACTGCAAGGCGAAATTTTCAGTGTAAGGTCATAACCTGGACGTCTGAGCTGAAGATTGTCCGCAATTATTGTCATCCCAGCAGTACGTCAGGCAGTTTGGAACTTTGGACAATCAGATGCAACGGAGGGGGGGGGGGAGCTTTGGAGGTGTGAATACCGAGGAGATCCCCGTTGACGCTAAGTCGAGACTAAACAGGGATTGCCTGGAAAAAAGCAAAGCTACCATACCCCAGGATATAAACTTCTGGAGATAAGCCTTTCAACTTGACGTCACCATACACACTTCATAGGGTTAGATTTAAGACACGCAGACTCATGTAAAGAAAATTGTTGACACTGACAGATATATTATTATTTTGTTTTTGTAGAGCTTAGGAGAGTAGTTACCTTTCTGAGTTCTGAGTGCAGGTAACAAATGTAGAGTGCGACAGAATAAAGTTAGGCAACTATGCGGCTATTTGAGTGTCTCTTTTCACGGAGGCAGCGTCGTTGAGGATTGACGCACTGGCTTCCACCGGCTCGTTGGATTTATGTAACGTGTAACACGTGAAGGCTGTTGTTCTTAGCGGTCCATCGCTCAGGACCGCGAGAGCGGTAAATCAGACAGGCCCCGGTCTCGCCGGAGCGATTCCCAGTCCATAAACACCGCAATGGAGTATCCGAGTCGCCTAATGCGTTTCAATTGTTCGCCCATAAACAATGTCGGCCGGCCTGTGCACAGGTGACTTGATCTACGCCCCTGCAAAGCTCTACGATCGCCGTCGGTTCGCGTGTGAAATTCGCGTGAATCAAATTCCGAACTTGCAAAGTGTTCCCGATTCGAATAAATCATTTATTTTTTGCGAATTTTGTCGCGGAAAAAATTCTGGTATTTTAATGTAGATTGTTCCGACATTTTTGCGATCGTATAACAACAAAATTGATTTTACATCTGTGATTAAGTCGGAAAGTGCACTATGTCTCTCTGATAACCGCAAATCTGACACACCAACCGAAAAAACATCTTTGCTTGCCTGTACAAAAATTTTTGTCTCAGTGGTAGATGCACGGTTCCAATTGCCTGGTAACATTTAAAATTTGAAGTGGAGGGGTATTTTTTCATTGACCATCCACACGAAGTCGGACCTATTGTTTTATTGGCCGAAGCAATTGATAAATATAAGATCAAGAAACAATTTTTCCACATTTATTGGAAAAAAAACCCTGGTTCCTTTGTCTGCACGTATTAAGCTTAATGGCGTGATGATGCTACTTATGACATAATTAAATCATAATTCAATAAATTTACAAGCAACTCGAATTGCGGACATGATGGTACGTTCAGTTTTGAGTCCATTCAGATACCTACATAAGAGAGTGGAGTGACATCTAAGAAAGATCATACTTTTGTCTCTACTCTGTACAAAGTAAAGCTTGTCACATGTCTTGTCCAATGAGAGATTAGTGGCATTTAAGCACAAAATCAATCTTGATGCTTTTACCAGCCTGTTAATAACATTTTAGATCAACTGTTAAGTCTATAAGACCGCATCGGATGTAATCCGGCCAGTTGTCTCTCTTGTGACTCCAACACGGAGTCTTACATTGTACAATGTGACAAATCCCCAGGGAGGACGGCGCGTCGTCTTCTACAGGGCTTATATTTCACGTCACATTCGTAACTCTATTCTGGATTATTTCTTTTTATATAACATATATATACGATGAACATGTCATATAATGCTCACAGCTATAAAGAAAGACGAGAGATTTTTTTAAAGATACATATATCAAAGCAAATACCAAGAAACTGGAATATTACTTTTTTTACACCGTTCACTAGGTATGCAGACTTCATTAAATGTTATTAGGAATGTCACTTATTACCTACGTAAACCTACGTAAAGTCTGCTTCTTAACTTGCAATAGTTATTTTTGCTCACTTAAGGTGGCCAAAGGGACAGTCTTTTTGCTACACGATGCGGTTCCAGTCAAATTACCTACCAAACAGTTGTGAGATTTTACACTATCAGTCACTGACAAAATTTCTAACCCGTCTTCAAATCTATAGTGGTTGAAAGTTACCACCCAAGTAACATTTCATGTTATAAATTTACCTAAATTCGACGAAATTACGTAAACTTTACTTCTAACTTACGTACTGAAGACCTAAGTAGCGCTAGCGAGTGTAGAGATTACGTAAATTCGTCGACACATTTGAGACTTTTACCATTAAGTGAAGCCGTCCTTTCGAGTGTGAGAGAGAGAGGTGTCTTTTACTACCAACAGCGACAAGAAGTATTCATTTCAAGTATGGTTTATCTCTTTTTAAGACTTTCAATTCTTTCGAATTCTGATGGGTGATCATCTACCAAAAAATTTCTCCACGAGAAAGGTTTGTTCCATTGTTCCATTTCAGATTTATCACTTCCTGCATGTGATCTGCTGCTGAATTTTTAAACAAGATACTCGCTCCTGTTTGATTTTATTTGGCGGAGTTCAGTATCAGTCCAAGTTTTGGTTTTGCGTCGACTTCTTGCGTCATCTACAGCGTAACTGGTAAAGTTTGTCTGGTTGAGATTTCGGAACCTTAAATTGGGCGATTTTTCACGTTGCATGAAAACTCAATTAATTATTCTGCAGAATAACGAGGTGCCGTATACCTCCAATATTTTTTTCTCGTGTTAGAAACAGATAGTGTGCTTGGATAACCAACGGTTGAATGCGGTAGTGAAAATTACGCCCCGCTGGTCCACAGAATACTCTCCTTCTCTCTCTGCCCTTTTTGCCTGTTCCCGGTCTAGGTACAGGTGTTGTGATTATACAACTCAACGAACATCTGATGCGTCTTGACAACAGGAAGAGGAGTGAAAGGACAGGATTCAATGGAAAGTGAAAAATGAAGAAAAAATGTAAAAATGAAAAGTGGAACGCAATAGATTTGTTTCAAAATAAGAGCGCACTCTTATAGTATTAGAACAAGCAGATCTCTAGTGACAGCAGCGAGAGTTGCAACTATTCTTTTTCAACTTTTTACGTGTCAAACCGATTTAAATTCATCGCCAGTTAAGTAAGACATGTGGTCTTACTTAAGAGATGTGTCTAATGTAGGGCAACAATTCAAGGAAGTCATGCAGAACATCGTGTGACAAAAAATCATGTCAATCTCGGTTAGTACCAGTCTGACAACACGATTGAACGACTAGAGAAAGTTGTTTTGGAAGCTCGCCGAATGAGTGTGGAACGCATCGCCTCCGTGTGTATGAAGACCAAAAAATTTCGGATGGAGTGCCACGGATACTGGGCGTACGACCAAAAATCTACGTGTTGCCACGCAATGTTGAAGCATGATGATCACAAGAATGGAGCTTTCTTTACATTGATTGTGCGACAACGGAAAAGACATGAACTTCATTTTAAACCCTGAAAGAAACTACGTTGTGAAGAATGTGTAGGTACAGCCGCATTGGAAACTACGTCGAGAATTGACGCAAGTTTCTCAATTTTCGTGTGAAGAAAGTTGTCAAATTGTCACATTACAGTCAGCAACAACGTTTGTGTAACTTTCAAGTGCATTGACGTGAATTTTGCAACTTAAATCGTATTTAAGCTTTATGGTTGAAGCTTTTAGGAGAATCTTAATTCCATCGATTTTGAAAGACCTCTCGCAACACTTTTTATGAAGTAGCTTCAAATTTGGAACTTTGGTGCATCTGGTGAAATCTGTTATGTTCTCGTTATGATTAAGTCGTTTTGTGACCAATGGAGGCTTTAGAATGCATCCAATCATTGTAAAGCTCTTAGGATTAAGAGAAGCTTCTCCATTCCTCAGATTTTTAAAGATTTCTCATTATTTTATATGCAGTGGCTCACTTCAAATGTTGAACTTTTTCTCATAACCATGTATGTTCTTTTTTTTTCAGTTCTCGCAATTTCTATACATATAGGTTAGGTTTGCACCAATAATATACTGTGATGAAATTACTTAATACAAAAAGCTCCCGAAATAAGCAATAATTTGTAGTAATTATTGTAAAACGAGTAATGTAAATTTAACATTAACACCTTTCCCAGCACAGTCCTGAACTGGCCTACCAGAAGTTGCGTGAGTCAAAAAATTGTTTACATTCTGCAATTTGTGGATAAATCCGTTCAATTTTACGAGAAGTATAAGTAATTACCAACCTATTAGAAAAGTCGATAATTTAGAGAATTTAAGACAAACTCTGATGGAATATAAATAAGTATTAGTGTTTTGTTTTTGTATATCTTCCGATTGTCTATTTATTTTGTTGGGTAAGAGAAATTTACTGCTAGAAAATATTAATTTTGCAGATTATTATTCTTCATATTATTTTGAGATTCAACGAAAATACGACAAGGGATTTTATTTGGATTTTTGATCTCGGTGAGTAGCGTAAACAAATAGCCAATTAATCTGTCAACTTATCCCGGGTGCTTGTTCAAAGACCCGGGATCTTTATTGTTTTAAGAAGCCACTGCGTAATCAGAGTTTTTATTGAATATTTCCATTAGATCGACTTTGATCTCTTTACACTCCATTGAGCTACCACTTTATTCTTTTATAGTTTTCCTAGTTCATTACAGAATCCTAGGCTCTGTTCTTCATCTAATAGCAGTTGATGGTGTCTGGCGTTCGCTTGCAGCTTTATGTGTCTCACGTGTTTACAATAAACAATGGGAACGAGCTTTGATTTTTTAAACTTTCCAAGTTTCACCGACCTTATCTAGATTGCGCTCGTTCAGTCGTTTGTTGATCGTACTTCACCGGCGTGTCTTTAACAGAAGTCAATCGAAGAGAGAGGAAGAGACTGATTTAGACAGACCCTTTGTTTCTTCTCCGGAATTTACGGCCGTTGAAATACAAAATACCTCTTCGGCTGTAAATTTAAACGTTATTAGAACCTGGAAATTGGTTTGTTTTGTGACACCTTTTGTCGTAAATTATTCTTAAATTTACTGCGTTTCTAGACAAATCCAAGATGATTTTTATGCCATGGCATCGTTTAATGGCGCGTTCACACATCTGTGTTATTGAACTAGAACTAGAACGAAACAGCTGCTGCTGGTGCCGGTACAAACCCAAAGGCTTCTTTTTTAAAAATGTATAGTTTTGGGGCTTAACTGACACCTGATCATCAACATTTAAATAAAAAAAAAAACAAATAAACAAAGAAAAACCTGACCACCAATATCAGTAGTAAGTTTTAAATACAGGGGGAAGGTTAGATTCCTTGACTTATTCTAACAAAAAAATTTCCATGCATTAACTCCTTAAGTGTTGAGGATGTCATTTGCAGTGGTCTCAATCAGGTATCATAATTGGAGGTCTCATTTGATCTGGGGTGGCTATAATTGAAGTTATAAAGTGTGAAAATTCAGCGTTTAAAAAAAGTGGGAGCATCACAATGGCGCATCCTAAAAACTCGCTTGGATGAAGGATCATAAATTTTGCTAATACAGTGGAAAGTTTGACTAAGTATTCATTTCAGATTAGTGAAAGTTCGGATAATACGGAGTTTTTGACAAATATTTAAGACAATTTAAGTATAGGCACCTATATAAGTTTCATGCTTTTTGCTTGTTTAAAGACAACTTAACATATTAATAAATACGCTCAATTGCTTTTAATTTATCATTCATTGTTAGGACCATCTTTGCTTTTTTAAATTGATTGACGACGTGTTTACTTGCCTAAAGAAGATGGCTTGCTAGGAACTGAAAATGAAAATCATAAAGGGAACAGTAACTTATTTAACTGAAGTGGATCTTCTCGTTACAAATGAAGCAGGCAGGAAACAAACCAGTTTTTTATTGGGCAAGTTCTCCAAAATTCGAGTACTTCGCCGGTTAAAAATATTTTTTCTTATTCCTGAGGAAATGTATCTCCTAATATAACATTATACTTATATGTCTGAATATTAGTACATTATAAATTACAATAATAATGCTGGAGTATTTTAAGGAGCGGTTTCGGATAACGCGGAGGGCTTGAATATTTTTTCAGATTTCTGATACGGACCATGCTCATTCCGGATAAAGCGGCGGTTTTAAAAATCAATTTGTTCCAAATAAAGCGGTTTTCGGATAATCGAGTTTCTACTGTATCATTTTGGCGATTTTGGTTGAAACAATCCCCTTAATCACCCTTAAATCCCCACTTAATGGGTAAAACATTGATCCGCAAACGCCGTCTTCGAGATACCTACATGGGTGAAAGGTGAAAATTTTTCTTCAATTTTTTGATCTCATGCAGGAATTCTTTGAGACACAGAGTTCAGCTTATGAATGTAGGTATTTTGTTATTAATGTTACCAACTTTTTAACGCTAATTCAATTTTTTTCCATATGGCAGTGGCGGTATTTTAAGGGTTGAATGAGGTTTTTTGTTCCTAATTTCTATGATACTCGTAAAATTTTTCATTTTAAAAACACTTTTCACACTTTCAAAACCACCAATTATTTTTACATAAAAAACGCACCCTTGGTTAAAAGCTCTAAAACGGACATTATAAAAAAAAATAATTTACAGAGCTAAGTAAATAACATTAAAAGAAAAATAATAATTTTTAAAATGGTAATTAATCTATGGTAATTCAGACTTCCAACCTAGTTACATTAGGTATACATTGTAAAACTCTTTTTAATTTTTTTTCAGTATAAAATGCCGTTTTTCTTAACAACGTTCTACATTAGAACTTTTAACCAGGAAAATTGGCGCTTTAAAATGTGAATGTACTTTCAAAATGCAAATATTTCCAGAGTTGTAGAAATTAGGAACAAAAAACTTCACGCCACCCTAAAATCTTCACCACTGCTATATCAAAAAATAAATTAATTTACGCTCAAAATGTCTCAAAAAGCTCATATTATTATGTTATTTGAGCTTTTTTCTTAGTATGAGCGAGAAAGCAAGGGAACTGCTTTCGTTTTTAACAATAGTTTAAAGCCGCATTATAATTTATTATGAAACCCCATAATCGAATAATAAAAAAGAAAAAAATTGAAACTTGCGTAAATTTCAAAAAGCTTCCTCCAGATTTTTATTTTTGATCAGTTTTACTCAATTTTGGAAATTTCGATTTTTTGAGTATGAGTACCTACTTGAATTCTAAGGTCTTAATTAAAAGTATCAAGACAAAAGTTACAGACTATCTCAAAAAGGTAAGTCTTACGAAGAAATCGAAAACTTAAACAAAATATTTTTTTAAAATAAATAATAATAATAATAATAATAATAATAATAATAAATATGCAAAGCATCGAGATCAGCCACAGCATAGCAACCACAGGACTCAACAAATACCTAGAACTAAAGAAGACAGACAAATACATGAGTATGGTACACAGACAAATGACCATGAACAATTCTCAAGATGCAACAGATGATAAGACGAACTCAGACCACCCCAATGAACCTGAAACAAAAAGGGTTAAAAAGATCAAACAAAGTATGAAACAGGAGAAAAGAAGGGAACTGAAGCAAAAATGGATGGACAAACCTCTACATGGACAAATTGCTAGAGAAGCTGAAAAAGAAACAATCAACTCAAATGCAACATGGGAATGGCTCAACAAGTCAAACCTGAAAGCAGAAACTGAAGCATTAATCACTGCATGCCAAGAACAAGCTATAGCCACCAACTACATGAAGGCAAAGATCATGAAAACAACCACCGACCAAAAATGCAGACTCTGCCGAAGCCACAACGAAACAATACATCATCTGATATCCGGATGCCCCATACTTGCCAAGAAAGCTTATTTGGAGCGTCACAATACAATTGCCGCACATCTACACTGGAACATCTGCAGGGAATATGGTATAAAAGTTAATGACAAATGGTACAAACACACCCCAGACCCAGTTATTGACACTCCCAACATCACCATCATATGGGATACTCAAGTTGAAAGCGATCGAACCATATTAGCAAACAAGCCAGATATTATAATCAAGAACAAGAAACTAAGAACTTGTATACTTGTAGATGTAGCAGTACCTTCAGATTATAATATCATACAGAAAGAAGCTGAGAAAAAACTAAAGTATAAAGATCTCCAGATTGAAATACAACGATTATGGCAAATGAAAACAACGGTAGTGCCAGTCGTTATAGGAGCCACAGGACTTGTATCATATACAACATGTGAAGCCATCAAAAATCTCCCTGGAAAACATAACCTGATGATAATGCAGATGTCGGCTCTGTTGGGCACTGCTCATATATTACGTAAAGTACTATAACAAGAAAGAAAGGAAGAGATACCCTAGGTACAAGGTTTGCACCCGGTACCTCTTCGACAAAACCATAGCAGAAAGCTATGAGATACCCCGGAAATAATAATAATAACTATTTATTTCCAACAGATGCATAAAAGCACCCAATTACAGGAAACAATTTAATATAAATACATACGAAAAAAAAAAAAAAAAAAAAAAAATCTAGTTAGAACTTAAATTTGATTTCAGGAATTTTAGGACAACTCCTTCGAATTTCTGTGTGTGTGTATATAGATTGTGTGAAGACAATAATAATACCTCGAAAACGGGCAGCCCTACAATGTCACCATGACACCTTTCAGGATCAAAATTTTCAAAAAAAAAATCCTCCGAACTTAAAAATTTTCTGATTTTTTAATTGAAAATATTATTTTGAATCTCGCTGTGATATTAAATCAAAAATATGATTTCACCAGCGTATAAATTTGGATCACCCCACAATCCTCACATTCTTATTGTGAAATATTTCCAGGTCTATATCATGCGTTCATATAAAAAAAATCCTTGCATCATATGTTTAGAATATTCTATTAATTTCATTTTATAATAGCTATAAATAATGAACGCGAGATAAAACAACATTCTAAACTAACAAACAATAGAAAGGAAACAGAAACGGAAATAATATAATAAAATCGAACCATCAAAACCATAATGATAACAATATTATGTACGCGTATATGATTTATAGCACATAAAACGACAATGTCTAGTTCTAGTATGTTGTAGGTAGGTATATATGTGTAACGCCGATTTTGAATAATATATAAATTATTTGTTCACGATTTGACTTCTAGTGCTCCCTTAAAACAATATTGACGTCTCGGTGCCACAATCTGCGGTTACGACTCCGTTTATTACTATGGGAGCGTAACAAAACTGCTCTCCAAGTATTTCTAAAACAATTAAATGATGTTTAGTGTATGCGCTTTTAATAGATTTACGGATGAACCGTTGCAGAATTGATAGCCCGGTTGCAACAGTTGAAGTGCTCGTCTTAAAAATAATGCGTTTTATAAATGGGCTTGAGATTATTGTTTCGCAAAAATACAGCTGGAAAACATCTGCCAAGTCGCTGGGTAAGGTGGAGGGAGGTTTACTTATTGCCGGTCCAGTTGTAGCAGGATCGAATAACATCTAGAAAGTAGGGTAGGTGCATCATGCACTTCATATCTCATAGTTTCTAGATCAATTATTTTTTCGCGAATATTGGTAAAATAATAATTTTTGAATCGTTTTATTTTACCTACCCCAAGCGAGCCATTCGTATTTGAGTACCTATATACCTACTTAACAGAGCATCGAAGAAAAAGGGAGGTGCGGGTATCCTGTATGCATATAATAGGTACCCCAGATTAATTGGCATTCGAGCGATTGTATTGTAACTCAAAAATAAAAATAATTTCCTCGTTAAGAAGATCAAATTTGACTTTTAATTAATTGGACAACTCAATCAAGTCAAGCCTAACAATTCGTCGTTGATGGATACACGATATGGATTTAAAATTTAATCCATAAAAAAATGGAAAATGACAAGAAACGGGGTTAGAACTTTTATGGTTGAAGTTTATGGGTTTATGGTTTTTTGTACTTTTCCCTTTGGTACTTTTTTTATTGTTTCAAAATATTGATGGGGGTTTTGGTGAGACTTCATTTGGTTGTAAGGTGTTGAAATCGTATCACCTACTCATAGCGTGAAAAAACTTGAGATGGTTTTATTTTGCAAAACGGGAAAAACCCTTTCCCGGTTTCAGGGAGAATACTTTTTCACGTTCCCAAAGACCCGTGAGATTGACCAACAGGTTGATTCTTTTCCAACTAAGTGCCAAGCAACCGCGAAAACGGTATAAATTGCACTATTAGATATGAGGAACATGTTTTTTTGCGCGCTCAAGCGAGGAAACGATTAGTCTTCGAAATAATTTTTTTACATGAGAAATGTGGGAAATTTTGTCTCCTTTAATTTGGCGTTGAATGGGCTTGTCGAAAAATGCAAAAAGCTTCCTTTGTCATGCAGATGTATACCTAGGTCAAAAACTGAAAAGTACCATACTACCAAAATTTGGGAGAAAGGTGTAAAAAAAAACAAAGTTCCAGGCCTAATTTTTGCCTGCAAACTTCAAATTCGTGTTCAGCGGCCCAAAAAACCTACAGGGTGAGAAAATAAAAACTATACAGCAAAACTTTCCTCTGAACCCCCATTTTTTTCCTATAATATGCCTAGCCTAGAGCATTGGTAACAATGCCAAGAATCCCAACAATTAATTTAACAATATCCCTATGTATAAACGTCCAGTATTCAGCAAAATCGTACAGACCAATTTGCCTTTTACATAAAGACTCAGTTTTCGCACGATATAACTATAATTTGTTTGTCTTTGCAATTCTTTCCAAATTTGAGTGTTTTTCTGATAATTTTTATCTTGAAATTTTCAGGTATCATTAACAACAACGGAGATAGAGATAAATATATTTGCACCCACAAGAACCGATTCCAACGACAACTTTTTAGGGGTATTATTGTGCTCGTTTTAATCGATGGGAAGGATGAGGTTTATCCGGCAAGCCTCAAAACAAATCCAGAAACAAAATCAACAAGTTACAAAAGCACCAAAGCTCTTTGAATACTCATTGAAAGGTCTTTTCACTTGTTTCATTATAAGCTTTGTGTTGTTGTGTATGTACACTGTCGACTGTTTGTGGACAAAGACCGTGAAATAAAGCCATGTTTAGACTTTATCTCTGTCGGAGATCTAAATAAAGGGACAAATTCTAATGGAAGCGAGCCTTCTACTTTGATCTTTGTTATTGTATACCTAATTATATTGTCTCTAATGACATAATTGATTAAATCAATTTTTCTGTTAATTAATTTTTCTTCGCGCACGTAGACTTTGATCGTAGAGTGGAGACATATTTTTCTGTTGTAAATTAAAAATTATTCATATTAATAAGTACTTTAATATAGTAGGTAATTGAAATAACAACTGCGCTCTAACAATTACGTTACAAAGTGATATTTTCGTAATTTTAACGTCTCATAAATTTTCGCGATCTCTAAATTTCTGAGCTATGTCGGCGACAACGACAATATAATGTTTGATATTTCTAGATCTAGAATGAAAACATTATTTTAGCTCGCGCTGGAACACTAGAATTGTCTTGGCAAATGCCATAAGAATAAGAAGAAGAGACAAGAGTATTCTTGGGTCATTATTACACCATGATATATCACTTCCGGTTGCCTTAATTACAACTCCAACTATGAAAACCTCCTAGCAACGAATATGGTTTCTGAAGTGCACGTGCTTATCTCTCGGCCGGCGTGTAAAAGATCAACGATCAACCCCAACTACTTTTTCATTAAAATTTTCTAAGAAATGATTTGCAGCTATCTTCATTATAGAATTTTTGCAATTAAGTTTTCTTCAGGATTCGTGCAGAGAATAATAAGTATGTTTTCTAATAGGTACTTGTTTCAGTAGAGTGCTTAGTGCTTTTAATTGCTATTAAAAGCCTCTGTTTACGACACTTCATTAAAGAGCAATCTCTGATTATATAAAAGTAGGTTGACTAATGCAATAAGACAGGAAATTAGAAAACTTACAAATGATCTTTGTTCGTCAAGAATGTAAAACTAATCAATAATCGTTCTGGTCTATAAATTATTTACCTATAAGTATTCATCTACTATATTGAAAAATTCTGCCATATATTCATATTCTTCTCATCACGTTATTATTCTTATAACAAATTTCTTTAATGATTGAAATTATGAATGTAAACGCAAGAGAATTCCGATAAAGCATTCCTGTACTTGAATGGGGGGTTAAAATTGGCCGGTTGCCTGCTTATATTTAAAGCACCTCCAGTAGGCGGTTTGGCAACCTGCGAATATAAAGACAAAAAGAAAATGAAGAGCCTAACAGATGGACAGAACCTAAATGTATCTTTGTACCTCGGCTATTATGACAATATCTCATCTCCAGATGTTGCATTCCGTTGCTGCTAACATAATTAAGGGGGTATTTTTCAGGTCACTGCTAACCTTTTTCTTTTTCGAATTGTTTCCCCGAAAGATTTACGACGAACTCTTAAATCCTTCATTGCTGAATTAACTCCGCCGTGACGCAAGTAATTTCGAACTTTCGTTGATCAATTTTTCCTGGTTCTAAAATAAATCCGTTTGTTTCAGACCTCACCAACCTCGAATCAGCTTTCTGTGGAAGCTCAGAAACAGCTGGAGCTCCAACGTCGCCAACAAGAACAACTTCTCGCCCAGCAGCAGCGATTGCAGGAACTGCAAGGACAGTTGAATCATTATGCGGCTAGTGCTGGCACTGTTGGACCTCAAGCCCTCATGTTTTTACCGTTTTTGGAGCAAATGCGTCAGGGACTGCAACCTGGAAAACCTCCTATGTCGAACACTAATCATGTAAGTACCTCACAGGAACATGACAACTTTCTTCCTTCCGGGGTATCCTATATACTGAAGAGTTCTAAAATTAACTTTTTTGCCTAGACTCATAGTCATTTTTAATTGTAAATAAATTATCATTATTTACAGCTCCTGCCACCGCCGCAGATGCCAAATTGGCTTCCACCCTCCCATCTCTCCGGTCCCCCTCTTTCCGTAGACCGTCATTCTCCTCCCCAACGTCGCACACCTCCTCCTCCTCCCGCCGATCCCGACGCGCCGTTGAACCTCACTAAGCCCAAGGGTGGTTCGCCTCCCTCTCTCCCGTCTCCGACCAGTCCTCCGCCCCAGCTCTTGCCGCCTTTGGTGATGCCTCGTCCCTACCTTCCTTACCCACCAGGACTACCGCCGCAGTTCGGCGCCGTGCCTCCCCAAAAGCAAGTTAAGGAAGCAACGCGAGGAGACAAGCAGCATCAGCCACCCCATTTCCCTCCCGTACATGTTTATCCGATGGGAGGTGGACATGTGGGCAGGGGGAAGGATGATTCGATTAAGGATGAGGCAGAATTTATGGCGGCTTGTCATAGTAAGTATTTTAGTTTTTTATTTACCAAACAAAATTGTAGACACGTTATAAAGTGTATGTTCCTAATATTCTGGATAATTTTCGAAATAGTAAAATATATATTATTTTCAGTGTGGGGAGGCCCAGATCCAAATTTCAAGATAGAAGACAATTCAGACAAAGCTAAAATAATCCGGCAGCAAGCGAAACGTGATAGCGAGAACAAACCACATATCAAACGTCCGATGAACGCATTCATGGTCTGGGCCAAAGATGAACGCCGTAAAATTCTCAAGGCCTGTCCTGATATGCACAATTCTAACATATCAAAAATTCTTGGTGCCCGTTGGAAGGGAATGTCTAATGCAGAGAAACAGCCCTATTACGAAGAGCAATCCAGATTATCAAAACTCCACATGGAAAAGCATCCTGACTACAGATATCGACCAAGACCTAAGAGGACTTGTATTGTCGATGGCAAGAAGATGAGAATCTCAGAATACAAGATGCTGATGAGGCAAAGACGTCAAGAAATGAGGCAGCTGTGGTGCAGGGATAGCGGTTCGGAAATGGGGTTCTTACCGCCGTCCTCTGACATGCCATCGTCTGCTTCTGGTACTTCGCGAAACTCCCCACCTCTTAACCTCATGAACGGAGCAGGCCCTAGTTCCGAAAACTATTTCTATCAAGACAACGGATCTCCCGAACAGATGAGTTTCTCGCATGAATCCATGGCGTATGACACGAGTCCAAGGAACGAGGGCGACTGAAATTGGGCCATCAGGGAACCCGCTTTCCCTTGGTATTGAAGTATTGAGTCTTGGTAAACCTCTAAAGAAGTTCTGCGGTTCAAAAATCAAAAAAAGATGGAAATTTTGAAGGTCCAGAATTTTACCCTGTGGTACGCCTAATGGCTGAAATTCGACGTCCTGTGATTTTTTACTTGGACTTGAACATAGCTGATTCGTTAGATGTTTTCTAGATGAGAGAATGTAAAATTTTGGGTTCTATTATTAAATTTTCGGTCGTGCGTAGTGGTTGTCTTTTAGAAGAAATTTCTATTGGTCTCGGAATCGTTTTCGTCTCGAATAGTGTAAATAGTTTAGGATATTCTGACACGAAATGATAAGAAAATAGGACTATTTCGTCGTGCCATTGTGGATAAGGTGAACATCCATGAACTTACTTTTTATTGCCACGATTATTTGGTGTACTAGTTGTTGTGTAGATAGACTGATGAAACTTATTATTTATTATTAATATTATACTCAATATAAATTTGTTTTTATTTTGTAAATTATTGTATAAAAGCTATTATTTCTGGTTTCTATACTTACATTGCATTGACAGCTTTATTTTAAGATTTTAGAGTTTCTTGTTATTTTTATTAATTTAATAAAACCCAGAGTCTTCTTATTAACTGAGTACAAATTGATTACTTAATTAGATATTAATCGCTTTAGTTTTTTTGCTTTATTTATTTTTATATAGTTTCCATGGTACAAAATATATCAGAAAGTAAGGAGACTGTCGGAACAAATTTTTTAAGGCTAGAAGTTCCTCCTGCTTCCTTCCAAACTAATATTTTTTTGAAATTTCCTTACGGTTTTTGGAAGTTTCTTTGGGAACTTGATTTCTCTCTTAAGTGCAATGTACCTCTTTAATTAGTAATTATTGTTCTCAACTGTTGATGTTTGTATATTTTAAATGTAAGAGCCAGTACATATAAGTGATTTTTATTATTTATTTTTCGTTTTCGAATTCTTGTACAGTTATATGAGTAAATGTTATGTTTATAATTATTATTAAGTATAATGTACTTAGACTTGGAAAAGTATCTTGAGATGTATCTCATTTGTTAATATATTACATAATATCAATATATAAGCATGAAATAGAATAAAACAGTGAATAAATATAAATAATAGACTTCCGGTATAAACTCTGCTATCTTTATCATTTTTCTTTTATCAATTTCTTTTTCTCACATTTTTTCGTTAATTTGTCCTTCTAGTATCTTGTTTGAATCTTGCCAGTATTTTATCCTTAATTTGCTATTACCTACATAAATGTAGATTTCCACTTTTTCCATTATGTATTTGAATTGCCATATTTAAACGAATAAAAATGTATTTTCTAAACTATGTTGAAGACAATGTGATAACTGTGTATTTAGAAATAGTTGTTCATAATAATATGTAATAATGTAAGTATTTACTCCAAAATTAACTACTATTAGAAACAAGTGCACTGCACTGATTTTTTAGCGATAAAAGAAATGTAGTGCGTCAGTCAGTAGCGTAGCCAAAATCCAAGGGGACTATACCCCAACTAATAGGTACCATCTCGACTATTCTCGAATATTCCGTTGTATTTTTTTTGCAATTTTTATCAGCCCTGCTAGAAAACTAACTGGCTACGCAACTGTTTTCGTTTAATATTCCATATAATAAAGCGTACTAGGGCTAGTGAATGTTTGTACGGTACCATTCAATGTAAAGAAATCTATAAATATGGTCTATCAAGTCCTATTCTATGGTAAATGATTACAGTGAATCAAATAATAATGTTTAAATCTAGAAAATAAGCTCATTGTTCTTTTTCTGTGCCAAATTCAAACAATAAAGGATAAAAGTGTATTATAATTCGGGCTTTTATTTACCCTAAATAAATTTACATGTACCTACCAAGGTTACCAAAGACCAATCAAGTTGAACCAAAGAGACCTGACACCTCGGAATAGACGTCACCATCAGTTTCAGTGACAAACTTGCATTAATGTAATATTTTTGGCAACTCACCAAGTAAACTGTTGATATGCACTCAGAAGTCAGAACTCGTAAAAGTCACACTCAGGCAAACATCTACCATCGTTGCAGTGATTCATGTCCAAGAGTCCTAAACCAATTTCACCTCGTCAAATTTGATAAAGTATGCAAAAAAAGCAATTTCGGAAAAACAGCAAGTAGTCCGGTCAAAATAAGGCAAAATTAGAAGCAAACCTCGGAATGGAGGTCCTGTGTCCATTCCGCATTGTCGAATATGATATAAGGCCTCTTCCAACGTTTTCCATCCTCTTGCTAATCTCATCCATTGCTCTCCTGTCACTGCTCTAACGTCAACTCTTTTTCGGTCGACCTATACTTCTTGTTGTCCCTATTGGTCTCCAAAGCATCTTCTGGGTCCATCTGGTTGGATCGTATCTCGCCATGTTTCCGATTCATCGCCGCTTCAAGCTTGCCACCGTCCCTACAACATTAAAGTATGGTCTTAGAGCCAGAAAACTACTTTGAAAATTACAATTCTTCAAAAAATTACCGCGCATATCTGGTTTAAACACATGAAAAAGTAAAGGGTTTTCCAACAAGAGGTGTTATTTTGAATCACCCGGTATTTCGGTAGCTGTCACTTTTGAAGCTTTTATTCTTTGACATTTGACAAGTAGAAACTACGCCATTACTAAAAATGGAACGATACACGCTTGAACAACGCATTGAAATTATTAAAATTTACTACAAAAATGGTGAAAATCTTGCAGTCACAGTTCGCAAAACTAAAGCATTTTTGGGTCGTCGTGAAGCACCTTGTCGGACCGCAATACAGAAATTGGTGGAAAAATTCGAGCTGTTGGGACAAGTTACTGATGTGAAGAATAAAACCCGTGCACGTCGCTCAAGAACAACTGAGAATATTGCTGCTGTAGCCCAAAGTGTAGAAGAAAGCCCAGATTTGTCGATTCCTCGTCGTTCTTTGGAATTGGGCACTCCACAAACGTCATTACACAGTATTTTGAATAAAGACTTGGGTCTTAAGGCTTATAAAGTTCAGTTAACACAAGAACTCAAGCCGCCCGATCATCAACAACGTCGTGTCTTTGCTGATTGGGTCCTTGAAATGCATGAAAATGATCCGGAATTCCACCGAAAAATCATTTTGACCGATGAGGCCCATTTCCACCTCGGTGGCTACGTCAACAAACAAAATTGCCGTATCTGGGGCTCAGAAAACCCAAGAGTTATTTTTGAGAAGCCTCTCCATCCTCAACGTGTGACTGTTTGGTGCGGTTTATGGTCCGGCGGGGTAATTGGACCTTACTTTTTCGAAAATGAGGTTGGATTAATGATTTTTTATGGTCGGAGTTGGATGGTATTGATCTGGACAACGTTCACTTTCAACAAGACGGCGCTACGTGCCACACGAGCAACGAAACCATTGCTCTTTTACGGGAAAAGTTTCCGGACCGTGTTATCTCTGGAAGAGGTGATCACAATTGGCCTCCGAGATCTTGTGATTTAACACCTTGCGACTTCTTCCTTTGGGGCTACGTGAAAGATAAGGTGTACGCCAACAGCCCAGCGTCGATTCAAGACCTCAAAGATGGAATTCGTGAGGCTATCGAGGACATAGGGCAGCCACTTTGCGATTTGGTTATGGAAAATTTCATGAAAAGGATATGGTCCTGTAAGCGTGGTCTTGGTGGCCATTTGGCTGATGTTGTTTTTCATTATTAACGGCATACCTTCCTCTTTATTATGAAATAGACATCCGATCATTTATCTCAAAAAATGGCCTTTTTCTTTGAATACCAAAATAACACCTCTTGTTGGAAAACCCTTTAGTTGGTGCTAATATATCTGAGGTGGTACCTGAGGGCAAAGTCTCACAAGTAAATTTGAAAAATATATTCCAGCCTGGATACTCAATTCACGTTGGTGACATTGATCTTTCCAGCAAAAGTCTTTAAACAATAACTTTAACTCGCTACCACCTCACAGAAACAACAGGTCCATAAGTCTGTTCATTTTGTGCTCCCTGGGCCAAGTTTTAACCAATTCTGGATGAACGAATATGTTCCAGATGTATTTCACAGAAAAATTGAAACAAGGTGTGCCGTTCTAAAAGATTAGCACTTCCAGAGCTTTTTGGATTCCCAATGGCGATGCCACAACCCACAGCATAATTTCGGTATGCATGTCTCTCAGTAAGGAACGTACCCGGAATAACAGTGCTCGATGTCACATTTTTTGGAATGCAAATGCAAAATAAATGCAAATTTCAAATTAAAAATCGTGCTACTGTTAATCTCGAAAATTTTCCTTGTCCTGAAAATGAAGAAAAAATAGCAAACCGACCGTAGTGCCAAAGAGGTCTTAGTTTTGACCTTAATATTAGTTTGCAATGGCTGTTTTTAGCTTCCTACCCACCCAGCACCCCTATTTCGCTCCTCGGTCCCGAAAAAATAGATGGCACGCGGATAGTAGAGTGCTAGAATGAATAAAAGTCGCTTAAAAAACGATTCTGTGGGCCTTTTAGTGTACCAAGGCTGAAATTTTCAGGAATCATATAGTTTATGGCCTAAATAACTCAAATCCGAAGTCGTCAAAAAATCGTCCTGTGCAAAAAGGCACTATTCAAAATTTTCGACTGCAACACCTATCTGGTCATGCACATGCAGGAATTCCTTAAATAATTAAAAAATCAGGGATAATTTTATTGGCATACCTACTTTGCATTTTGTATTTGTATAATACATTGTTGACTTTTATAATTATTATTAAAATTAATATCTAATAAATAGTATCCTATTAGAGCGGGCGTTTGATTTAAATTCTCGGCAAGCAGACCGCTGAACCAAGGGTGAGGGGCATAGAGAAGCGAGGGAGGGTGAGCGACGTTTCCCAGTGGTTTGATGCGGCAGACACAATTCACATTTTAGCATCGTTTAACATTTATATTTATTTCTAGTTTATTATTAAAGATAAAAATATAAAAATAACACCGTGGGAATCAGAAATGATCAGTGAATAATTGTTAAAGATATGCTATTTTCGATTAAGAGCTTCGTTTTTGAGATAGGCGTTGTTAAGTGAAAAAAAGTAGTCCGAGCAGGCAGTTTTTGCCGTAAACCGAAGCAAGATATCGCTGTTTAAAGTTACGATGGGCCCATTTGCGCAATGCTTTTCTAAAACGGTTTTGATTTTTTCTAACTTAACCATCACAGATAACATTTTGAAAAATTGGCACGACAAAGTTGCACTTATGAACTAGCACATCCTGTAAAAAAAGTCGAAAATTTTGAATAGTGCCTTTTTGCACAGGACGATTTTTTGACGACTTCGGATTTGAGTTATTTAGGCCATAAACTTCGATTCCTGAAAATTTCAGCCTTGTACACTAAAAGGCCCACAGGGTGACAACTTATTGATAGATTGGCACTCTACTAGGATGTAAATATTTACCAAAAATAGAAATGCGATCGTAGTGTCAAAGAGGCCTTAGTTCTGACCTTAATATTAGTTTGCAATGGCTGTTTTCCAGAAGTCAAAAGAAAGATTATTAGTAAATTTTCTTATTCAGATATTATTCATTTATACTTAGTAAATCTGAATTACAGGATTACGGGATATCAGTTCATTTTTACTTGTATTATATAAAGCAATTTTTTATATATAGCTTTTTCAATGACAGCGCCAATTTGATGTTATTTATTAGGGTATTACATTTTTTATATCGTCATTGTTTAGTTTCCATAACTTTTTTTGATACTGATATCGCCATCTTTAGACCAACAACTAAGGCAGCTGGGTACCGCGGTAGGTACTAGCAATGTAATTCATGGCGCCGCCATCTACTGAGGAACGTCTTATGCTCTTAGCTCGTTCATATTACAGGTTTTTTTTTTAACTATTCTCATTTGTTTTAACGATCTGTAAATCATACTGTTTTAGTGTTAAAATGTAGAAACCTTTTTTTTATGTAATATTTGGTTAATATTTAGGTATTATTGTGGTAACGAACTAAAACTGCACGCTACTGAAAATTGAACATAGCCAGTACATACAAAAAAATCTGTAAATTTGTAGGGCACTGCTGCCATTTTTATCATTATTTAATGAGATGTGGCCATTTAATTTTAAATATTTAAATAAGAATTCGCCACACTTCACGAGGAATTATTTGGTATCGCCTCATTTTCTTCAGCGCTATTTCAGACTTTAGGCCTTCGTTAAAAGCATGAAAAAATACTTTTAAAAAATACTATGAAAACGTGTGTGTTCTATCTTTACTCTTCTCAAAATTCGTCCTCAATAATTACCCTATAAATTGGAAAAATTAAGATAATAAATAGGAAAGTGACACTGAACAAAATTAATTTTTTGAATGATTAAAATCCCGGAGCTTAGGCGCTTTTGCGTTTCCTATGAAAATCGCCACAGGTTTGAACGAAAACCATTCTGTTTTTTAGATTTCTTTTGAACGAATACTGCTCGTCCGGATGTTTCGTACGAGATTATAAAGACAGGCGAATAATTTTTTTTAGCGCGAATAGCTGAAACTCAACTTTTCGTTACGATGGAGCAGGCGGCGGAATAAAGGTAAAACTGCAGTCCCCGCAGTCTCCGACGCGACTGCGCGCTGCGTTAGCGGACGAACAGATTCATATACCAGCCGGCCACTGGCTCATTTTAGCTCGCTTCCGCCTTATCGCGATTGGGAGGAGTGGTTTTCATTCCTACAATAATATTTTTCATTTCTACAACAATAGGATTATTTCTGGCCCTTATGAGGCCAGAAATGGCCTCATAAGTGGGGATTAAATTATATTTCCTGTTTGTAAAAATTCAATCGTCTCTAAAGATGGTTTTTATCGTGTCAGTTTTCTTGTACTTAGAATTTGAAGTTGCGAGTTACTTGCGCGTACAGTTTCCATACGAAAGCAGAATTCAAAAATCTGAAAGACCATACAACATACTATACAAGCACAAGCGTTTTCAGAATTTCATTGGGAAATGAGCAATTTCCCTTTCATAGGGGTGGGGATAACAAACACCTCATGCAGGATGGAGAATGCAGGTCGATGGAAACACCTCCGCACACTTGTGCCATTGTTCGACGTCCCGACGACATCCGGAAGCCATATAATTTTCACAGTACCTACAGGATTCATGACAAATGCGACGTAGCTAAATGCCAGGAAGGGGACATCGAGGCAACTCTAAGGCTTTTTTTTGCCAACAGGGTGTGTTTTCTATGTTTGTGCATAAATTTTGAACGGCGATATCTTTGCAAAGGTTTGATTAATCCAAAAAAAAAATTGCATGCAGAAAAAGTCTTCTAGCATTTAAGACGATCTATTGGGAAACTGAAAATTCAGGAGCGTACTTGAAAAGAAATGGTTTGCACTGTTTTGGCAGAAAATCACATTTTCCGATCGAACTTTCGGGAAAAAAAAGGCATCGGACTAGGAAAGTCTTCCAGGCAAAAAAGTATGGAATGAGCTTTTTAAATCGAATGGGACACTTCGACCAGTTTCACCAAAATCAAAGTAAGAACTTGTACCTACCTAAACTTCAATTTTCATTTTATGGCCATTGTTTCTAATGTTTCTCAAAATATACCTATTTGAAATTATTTCAGAATCTTTCGGAAGAAAAAAGACTTTCGGAAAAAACCATCGGATTGGAAGGAGTTCAGGAAAAATGCTATGAAATGAGCTTTTTAAATCGAACGGCACACTTCGACCAGCTTCACAAAAAAAAGTAAAATTAAGTACGGGTTCTTAGTTTGCTTTTTGTGAAGCTCATTTCAAAGAATTTTTGCTGTACTACCCGAAACCGCAGACGTTTTTTGTGTTTTTTTTTAAGCGAACAATTTTTATGCAAGTACGGCCCTGGTGGCTAGATTTAAAATTCTGTCAATATAGGCTATAATTAATAAAATATATAAATTAACCGTATAAATTCGTAGTACGACAGCTTCTGAAATAATTTTCAATTAATTTTGAGGAGCAATTTGTGTGAATTGATAATTGAAGTGGGTACAATAAGTTCTTACTTTGATCTTATTTGGTGAAGCTGGTCGAAGTGTGCCGTTCGATTTAAGGAGCTCATTTCATAGCATTTCGCTTGTACTTTCCGAATCCGATGCCGTTTTTCCGAAAATCGATCAGAAAATGTGCTTTTCTGTCTGTTAAAAAAGTGAAAACCATTTATTTTCAAGTGCGGTCCTAGATTTTCAATTTTCCAATAGGTCATCTTAAAGTTCCTCGATAGAAGAGTGCTCTTCGTAAATTTTGTTGGATTTCTTCGAACCGTTGCAAAGATGCGCGTTTTAAATTTATGCCCACATAGAAAATACCCTACTGGGCTTCGTAACTGCTGGCAAAAAAAATTGTCATAGATTTCAGACTTGCCTTGATGTCGCCGTTAGGGTAAAAACATAGTAGAACGACGAGGCTAGACGCACAGCGACGAGGTAAGCGACGCGGCTTTTATTTCAACGTGTATGGTAATGAAGCCAAACATAGTGAAGAGGTTGACGCAGTACTAAGCGACGAGACAAGCGAGGCGATGCGCGTCGAGATAAAAATTGGATTTATTATCGCGTTGACTGGACGGTTCTAGCTGCATTCTTTTTAAGTTTTTGGCAATTTCCATTCTCAAATATTCAAAAAATTGGTCTGGGTGCTGCTTGAGCTCAGAAATAATGTATGGTACTGTCCAAACCGTTTGCGTACTTTATTAATAAGATGTATTCAGAATAAGTTTTGTCCAAACTTCCCATTGCAATAATAATAAGCCCGCGAAGCGCGGCATTATCGAATAAAACTTCATCTTCACTGCCGGAGAACATTGTTCATACTGAATTGAGTTTGGAAAATCAAAGCAGTAAATCGCAACTTCTGTCTCCTCACTATGTGCATGTCTTCTGTCTCGTCGCTTATATCGTCGCTTACCTCGTCGCTGTGCCTCTAGCCTCGTCGTTCTACTATGTTTTTACCCTCTGTCATGAAACACGCTGTATGCCTTAAGCGTCGGAAATACCTACCTAAGCATTATATTAAGCACAATTTTTGCATTTTTTTAATTCGTCGAGTCATCCAATGTCTGACCAAGATGCCACATCTCAAACTACCCCTCCTTAGACCTGATTATCAGTGAGGTTTATCGCGTCTCTTGTTGACATATTTTTACCAAATTCAAATTGTTTTTGCCAAGAATTCAGGCATAAAGGTTTTTTATTTATTTTTGAAATATGTTAATCAACACATTGCTACTTTGGAAGAAAACACCATTTTTTTTCTCTCGCACGCCAAAAAGTGTCGAACTAATAACGAGCCCCAAAAACACCAAATCCATTAAAAGTGCTATGAGAACTAGAACTACAAAAACTTCACTCTGAAAAGTGGTAACGATTTTTGGGATCAAAACATCACTTCCACAATTTCGATTTAATAAAACCACTGAACCTTAAAACAGGGGAAATAAGGTAAATAAAAACTTAAATTGTCTCTCCCGAAAAGTTCTGAACTTCCGAGAAGTTCCGCGGGCTCAACAGCCCGGAATCTCTTATCATCACTTAATTTTTACTGAATATCAACGATTTCATAGGTCCTTATTACGCCCAAGGCGTAGCAGGGATTTTTTCTAGGTTAGATGGGCTAGAATATGGTGAAACGGATTTTAAGAAGGAGGTAGGTAAATGTAAAGAGCGAATGAAGTTTCGGGCGATACCTCCCACCCCCGATACAGCGTTACTGGCATTTTTTTTTAATTTTTCAAGGACACGCAATTTCCCATCAGCACTTGAATAAATAATATACTCGCATTATGAAATAGAATTAAATTATTATTCTGACTGACCTGGGCACCCTCTCCCCTTTGCTACGCCCTTGCTTGCACCCCGTATTTTTATAGATCTTGTTTTTTCTATTTATGAAATGACGATTTTAATAATAATTAAAGAATAAAACGCGTTTAAAATTGCATATTTATTCGAATTACGAAATGCAGGTATCTATTATTATCTGCTATCATTCCTTATTATTTCTTTCGTATGGCAAAATGGAGCATCATTAAAATTGAACTGCCACTGCCGCTAATGTAAATTAATTATGGATAATCAACCGGTATTGTATGCTTTTAAAAATTAGAACGGAAAAGGTTTGGACAAAATACCTACCAGAAACATAATTAATTAGTTGTTTGTAGACATAACACCTTGGGAGAATAATTTTTATTCGGAATGTTAAAAATTATCATGCACACTTTCACTCCAATAAATTATGAAGTACCTACCAGTATCCATTCGGACCAGACCAGCTCGATTTTCAATAAGTCTGCATCCGCCGTTATCGGTTCAAGCAAATATTACGTTATGCCCTTAGGATATTCAATTTTTTTTCTATCTAACTCAATGCTAACTTGAATGTTACCTAATGATATGAAATTAATCTGGTTCATTTTAGAAAATAATTATGTATGTAGGTACTTTTAATTTGTATGGTGGCCTCGTAGTCTCAAAGTCTCAAACACTGATGGATCACGAGATTCCCCTCGATTGTCGAATGTTATATAAAGAGGGGGTGTACCTAAAGCTAGTTAGATTTTTGAGCTTTCACGCAGCACTTAAATTTTTGTTGGGGTTGGGTAATTTTTACACTTCCCATGATATTTTCAGAATAATTATTACAATGCAATCGTAAATCTAATAATCCTTTAATTGCGTACTAATTATGTCTTATTATACACACCAAAGTGCAATTGTCTGGAAACTGATATCTTGGAATATTTTCAAATTAAGAAGCGTCAATGAAAAAATTAATGGCTTTAATTATACATATGGCCTGAAAATAGACTCATAAGTGCTGCGGAAGATTTCTCAACTTACATCCACGCTTAATATTTGTTATGCATCAGTGTTGATGAAACAAAGATTAATAACGGTACCTAGGTATCCTGTGAACACCCAAATATTTCAATTCATTCATTATTCTAATTTTAACTTAAGTATAGGTATACTGAATATTCCATTATTGATTATTATTATTATAGATCGACAAATACCAATTTTTGTAATAAAAGTGAAACAGATTATTATTACTTTCTGAATAGAATTGGAAAGATTGTTACCTCGCTAAAGCAAACATTTGATTGATCGATCAAAAGTTATTATTTACAGTCAGGTAAATTGTCATTATTATTATAGAGAGGCGTTTTTTTTATAATGTCTCTTTCCGGTCGCTTCTTGAGAGCTGTAGGAAATTATGACACGAGATTAATTTTTTATAGAGCCTTCTTTTTTGCTTCTATCACTAATAATAATAATTATACGGAAATCATTATGGATTATAATAATGCACTTTCTTTAGGCTCTAGGTCGAATAGTTAGTTGAATCAAGTTGAATCTGAAAGCGTAGGCGCGTACACCGTACAGTTACCTATTAGCTAATAGTCAAGTCCATAATATCCGTTTGATTAAAAGAGAGTGCATCAGAATAAATAATAAAAATAACAAACGTGCAGAGAGTATTACCCACATAGATTTAAGTACCAAAGATTACTCAGGTGAAGTTAGCAACGAAAACTTAGCAACGGGATTGGCTAAACATTCGGCTGCGGTACGATGATAATTTAATTACATAATCTGCTATTATTGCTTGAACGGGGTTGATTTTTCTCCTTCGTTTGGAAAAAGAAATACTCCAGCAACGCACCAAGGGCAATTTTTTAGCCGAAAATCTAAAATTACAACACCTGAATATGCGGATTCGGAATTTCAAAAAATCACTGTGGCCGTTCTGGGCCCGGGCAAGACGAGTTTTCACGAAGGGATGATAGAGTGATCTTTTTCCAAAAATTTTCGATTTTCGGCTATAAAAACTGCCCTTGATGCGTTGCTGGGCTTTTTATTTTTTCAACCCAATGGACAAAGATCCACCCTATCATCCCTTCGTGAAAACTCGTCTTGCCCGGGCCCAGAACGGCCACAGTGATTTTTTGAAATTCCGAATCCGCATATTTAGGTGTTGTAGTTTTCGATTTTCGGCTATAAAAACTGCCCTTGATGCGTTGCTGAGGTTTTTATTTTTTCAACCCAAGGACAAAGATCCACCCTATCATCCCTTCGTGAAAACTCGTCGTGCCCGGGCCCAGAACGGCCACAGTAATTTTTTGAAATTCCGAATCCGCATATTTAGGTGTTGTAATTTTTGATTTTCGGCTATAAAAACTGCCCTTGATGCGTTGCTGGAGTTTTTATTTTTTCAACCCAAGGACAAAGATCCACCCTATCATCCCTTCGTGAAAACTCGTCTTGCCCGGGCCCAGAACGGCCACAGTGATTTTTTGAAATTCCGAATCCGCATATTCAGGTGTTGTAATTTTAGATTTTCGGCTAAAAAATTGCCTTTGGTGCGTTGCTGGGGTATTTATTTTTCCAAACGAAGGAGAAAAATCAACCCCGTTCAAGCAATAATAGCAGATTATGTAATTAAATTATCATCGTACCGCAGCCGGATGTTTAGCCACTCCCGTTGCTAAGTTTTCGTTGCTAACTTCACCCGAGTCCAAAGATTTGATTAAATTTTCGGTTTATCGAGAGCCGACACAAGACCTCCTTTCTTTTAAAAACCCTGTATATCTGTAAGACAAAGTAGACATTATAATAATATTATTTTGTCCTCACATGAAGACTCCAACAATAACTAACGACATTAGGTATTCTCAAGGAGAAAATGTCATGGTAGGTAGACCGTTCATATGATATGACGTACTTAATTTGTTGATACCTGCTCTCCGTCGTCGAATGACGAATTTGGAGACGTGAGAATGACGTCGTTATGCCGAAGAAATGTCACAGGTCAGAGTCATCTGGATTCTGTAGTGTTGGGAGGACAGAACAAGCCCGCTGCACTGAGGCCTCAGATCCCCCAATGTGCTTCCTTCTTTTCCTAGTTGCCTCTCTCTTTAAGCCATCCCAAGCTCAGAAAGAACTAGACCAGGGCGACTGAAGGGGCTTCAGAGAGGCGGTAGAACTAGGCTGCTGTAAACTAAGCATAGATTCACGGAGGTTGTAGAATGAATTGATTCCCAACGTATGGAGATTTAGTCCGCTCAGAGCCCTGTGTAGCTGCCAATTACTAGTTTGAGTGATGGTCAGGATAGGTGCAGACCGTATTTGCTAAATTTGTCGGTCTGCACCGGTATAATTTGTTTGGAGAAGTGTTTGGAGAACTCTGTGTATCCCCAGAGCTCCCTTGTGTCCGTTAGGATCAATAGGTTTTTGTTCGCGATTCCGCGTTGAGTGATCTTACACCATGGTTCTATTTGAATAACAGTAGGATGTATGTCCAATGGAATCGTTTCCGCAGCCTCATCCTGCACTAGATTTAGCCCCATTCGTGTACAGTAACAAGTCAAAAACCATCTATCCCTGAGCTCCTCTGCTATTGCGTAGTTCTTATTGAAGATTCGGATGGGTATAATCCTGTCGACCGCCACCGTGAGAAAATACGATCTTGCGAAAGCCTCCCTCAGTATAGAGCCGTGTTGACCCATCATTGAGCTAACCCGCCAATCTTAACCTTATGGCAGTCCTGAGCACCGTTTTCCTGACAAAAAGGCAAGGAAAACTCTAGAGGCAGCAGATTAAGGACTAGCTTCATTCATTGGTCCAGCGGCGTGCTATCTTTGTAGGCTGTTTAACTTAGTTTGAGTAGTTTAGGTCTGGTTCTGAGCCACCATGCTATTGAACCAAGCATGGGCCTGATGACAGCTGTGTACAGTCATAGGGAAACATTTGGGGCTAGGCCCCAAGTTGATCCCACGGCCGCCCTGCATTGCCACAATGCCCTACTAGTATTTTCGGTTCTTTCATTAACGGGTCTTGCCGACGTCAGTTTGTCATCCAGTAGAATGAACTTTAGAGTGCCGCAGAAGAGACATTGTAGTTTGATTATGTTTATAGTTTTCCTCCCCATGTAGAGAGTACAATCCTTGTTTTCTGTGGATTTACAGTCAGGGTATTCACTTCACACCATTTTTCTACTGTGCAGAGTGCGGCCTGCATCCTCTCACGGAGTACTAGTATATGTAGTACATTGTTTGAAATTCTGCGGGGACTGATTTTGAAAAACCTGCTCCACATGACGATTGCCGAATCGAAGTTTTAATGCTCCACTACAAGTGTATTATGTTTTCGAATTTGCCAGATATTAGAATGACAATAATGTCATTCGCATATAGCCGATGGTGCGGAGGTTTTTATCGTTCTGACTGGTTATCAGATCATCTACCAGGGCTATCCAGAGCAGCGGTAAGAGGACTCCCCTCTGCGGATACATCCTCGTGATCGTAACAAGTTTTCTAAAGAAAAAAAATTCGTGAAGACGTAATAACATGTTGCTACTTCTCGCATTGGTAAGAAGTTCCCTCCACAGCCTTTTTAGGTTCAAACCCTTTATTTCACTGGATTATTTATAATCTCTCTAGTCCCTGCAGATCGGCTTCAATATTTCTGGTCTCTTTTGGTTTGAGTTAAATCGTTTTTCGCTCTCGTTGTTTTATCCTGGGACACTCTACGAGAACCTCTTGGAATCCACTAAGGAAGTTAATATCATGGTAAAAGGTCAATTTTCCAGTAATCCTGGATCTTTTGTAGTCAAGTCTCTAAAAAAGCCCTTATTGGTCCCTGTCTTACTAGGGCCCAAATTTTACGTTTCTAATTTTGGGCAATATACTACTTACCCACGAATCCACCCGTGTATGTACGAGAGCAAGTACACACATTGGAAAGAAATCGTCGCGAGAATGGAAAAAGGTACGCGAATTGAGTTTATTACCGACCGACTAGTGATCGTGAAAGAATAGTTTAAAACAGCTCGGCAAGAAAGAGTGCCATAACAGCGGAGAGAACTACTTAAAAAGAAGAGAGTGCCGTGAAGTACAAAAAACGTAAAAACGTAAGGTACCCGATACAAAAAAAAAAAACAGTAAAAGAGAGCTCTTTGTAAAAGAAGGAATGCTGCTAAATTAGATTCAAGTATTATAGAGAAAGTGTGGTGCAGGTGCTCATTGTTCTTAGCTGTGGCTGGACTCTATTTTTTTTCCAACAGAAAGGGAGGTACAGTTTATAAAAAAAAACCGAACCCCTGTAGGGACCTGTCAATCCCTAGAGGGTTCGTTTGAAGGTATAGAAGTTTGACGACTGTTTTACCTATCGTTTCAACATGGCTTTAGAAAAAATGAATCAACTACCTACCACAGCTGTGAAAGAGGTTCTGGGATTTCTGCTGGATGTGCTAGATGATGTGGAGGGCATCGAGTCTGCTGCTGTGATCTGAATAAGACCGGTACGCTGCAGAATTTTGCAATGGTACTATTTTTAAACTATATTCTGCAATTTCAAAATGACTCAACATCTAAAACATGACTAGAAAATGTCAGTGCACACTGTATATAGGTTCGCTGTAGGTAATTTTTTTGATGTAAATGGTGAAATCTCAATATAGGCTATGAAACATGAAATCATTCATAAGGAGGATGACTTTTGACATTTCAATGTTATGTAAACAATCTCTGCATTAAAGTTCACGCCAATTTCTAAATCCGGCATATCGAGGATGTTATTATGATTATTACCTATACAGCATCCGTGAGAAATGTTCAATTATTTCATAATGATTTATCATCTATCATTTATGTAAAGATTAGTGTTTGATTTTTGTCATTAGACAAACTATACAGTTCGTTAATATTTGTCGGTTCTAATCATGGTTAATATTTGAAAAATTGATAAAAATTGGGACTTTTCCGTCCACCGGTGATAAAATAAATAGGTACATTCATATTAGGTATATACAGTTCAAATAAAGATATATCATAACCAGGAACGATACGTCAGAATTGGGTAATCCTCTCAGTTTGTAAGTACTCATAAGGGATGGGTATACAAAAGAAAAATTAAGTAGATTAGAAGTAATAAGTAATAATGTAAGTAAATAAAGTAAGTAATACTTAAGTAATAATTCAACAATACAATGGGAAAATTATTTTCTCTTAGTTACCTATAAGTTTATGGATAAAGTAAAGAATGTTTTTATAATCGGTAATGAGTTAATGACACTTCAGTAGGTATTTGGGTCTAGAGTTTTTTCTTCAATTTTTATTTCTTCTTATTATACAGGTGCTCATTTTATATGAAGACATTGAAAAATATGAAAATACCAAATTTTACCCCCTCCCCCCACTCCATAGGGATGAGGGAGCAACTTTGAATTTAGCTTTTTTTCAAAAATTCGTATCGTAATCATTTTTTGCGTTGTGGTCATTGCCAGATAGTCGATATAGATAGCTAACTTCCTGTACCCAAAACCCAGACACTGTCGGATTATTATTTTTCGGACAATTGCAATTAGAAGTTTATCATACGCATAGTTTATAGCGGGCTGGATGCTCTGGAGATCGTCGGATTCGAATTTATAAAACGGATTTGGAACGTAGAAATGTTCAGCTATAAAACGCCAATCTTCGTTTTCAAATCTTTGTGCATGGTAACTTACTCTTCAGGGGTTCCGTCATCAACATTGCGAAAGTTTATCTTTTAACCCTTATCAAACGTTAAAATAAAAATTTGCCTTTTCCACCGTTGCAGAAGAGTCGAACCTTACTCGACACCTAACATGTGTTATAAGATGTCGGAATAATGCTGGGCGCTTAGTTGGGCGAAAAAACGAGAAATGAGGGGATTATCACAGATAATTAAACAGAACTGGCCTGGCAAGGAATACCTGGGCGGCCTTTCCCATTTATATGGCGGTGTTGCCAGATTTAATTTGAATAACTGTCATTTTCTCATTTTGTTGTGTTTGTTGCGTACACATAGATGACCATGTTTTTGAACATAGTTTTGTACAAATAATAAAGATATAATTAAAAGTGAACAAGGGACCAATCGGTCCCCAAACGTTTCAATAAAAAAAGATCTTTTAACAGCTAATTTCTATCACTTTCGGTCGAATGGGCTTATTTCCAAAATCGGAACGAAATGGAATTCCCAAAATCGGCCGCGCTGGTGCTATGGGACCAGCAATCAATTATTGTTCTAATAGCGGTAAATTGGGGGGAGGGGGTAAATGCATAGAGTCTTCTTCAGATATGACTTTATTGATTGGCCATAACTACAAGTGCCCTACCGATTCCCGGTCACTGACCATCATCAGGGTGTATAGGGACGGTTTCGCTGTGAGAAAAGATTGCATGGGACAGAGTATTGGAAGGGGAACGGGAGGGAGGAGGTTTTAAAACCAACAAAAGTGAATGAAGAGGAGGGGGGTGGTTGAAAAGATAATAAGAGGAGGAGACTTACAGTCGATCGTCGTCCAGAGGGGTTCTAGATTGATCAAACTGTATGTTTGTTCTCATAAGTGTAAAAGACAGAGATACATTCCAGAATATTAGTTATAAAGAGGCAATAGGGGCAAAAAAAGGGCATCCTGATGCGATAAAATGAACTGAAAACAAATAAACACGTCAACAATAAATAAAAAGCGATAATAAAAGAACAAAAAACGAGAATGGTAAAAACACATATGGCCCAACTCGGAAACACCGTATCCATAAGGATTACATCAAAACGCCATTACAGAATCTTTCGTATAAAAATATTGCCCTGCTCACGAAGTACCGCGTCATTCCGTTGGCGAAGCTTATATCGTTCAAGGAAGGGCTTTCTACCACTGTGTAGCCAATAACCATATTAGCTTTATAACAATTTCTGTTCATATCGTTGAGGAATTTTTTCGCCCCAGAAATTCCGACGTTACTGGATTTTGGGAGGGCAGAACAAGTCCGCTGCACTGATAAATCTAGATAAGTTCTCTTGATATTTACCATCTTTTTTCTACCTGTATAGTTTCTAAATTTAAAATTTCATCGTTTTTTTTTAATGAGTAGTTATACCGGGTGTCTTTTCGAAAACTATCCACCCTGAATAACGCCGTTGGTGTTTTGTTTTGACAACCCTGAGACATGTCAATTTTTGTTTCTCGGGGGACACCTTTTGATGCACGATTTAACCTCAACTCAACGAACCCCTAGCCCCAGCAGCCCCGTCTTGAATTTTAAACGGAAAGGGGGGTCAAGTGACCCCAAGTTGGTGTTTTTAAATGTGGGATCACTTGACCCCCCTTTTCATTTAAAATTCTTGAGATGGGAGTTTCGTAGGCGAGGGGTTTGTTGCGTCAAGCTTAAATTTGCTGTCAAAATGTTCATGAAAGAGACAAAAATTGACATGTCTCAGGACTTTCCTCAAAACAAAACACCAACTTCGACGCTCCTGAGATACTCACAGATTGAATAATTGGCACAAAAAAAATTGACATAAACCTAAAAAAATTATATAGTCGCATTTCGAATCTGATTACCTTTCAAATGAGGGGCAACTTGGCCTCCCTTTACATTTAAATTTCTTGAGACGTGAGTTTCTGTGGTTAGGGGTTTGTTTCGTCAATTTGCTGTCAAAAGGTGTCATGAAAGAGACAAAAATTGACTTGTCTCGGGATTTGGCTCAAAACAAAACACCAACGTTATTCAGGGTGGATAGTTTTTAAAAAGCCACCCAGTATGTTTTAGTAAAGGAATGCTGCGGCGTGCTTGCAATCTTTGGCAGATAAGAAAACTTTCATTCTAAACATCCCAAGGAGCAAATTTCGGGGATACCCAATTTCTGGATAGCGAAACTTAACATATCTAATACGCGAAGAATTTCAATAACTTTCGCCAAACCACATCAACTTCCTGTATGTATTATGTAACAATTGTCTGTTTTAGTGACCAAATTACACAAGCGTATTCAAGTTATAATCGAACGAACATATTGAACAGATGCAATAATGTGCATGTGCGACAACTCTCTCCCCTTAAGAGAGTTTGGTTTCGAGTTGAGCAAATATTTATAATAGCCAACATCTGTATTAAAAACACGTTAAAGCTAACAAAAAAATCAGCTACCAAAATCGATCTCAGCTGTATGAAACTATCATCGAATCTGGCGAATGAAGCTATGGACACTTGTCTTGAAGCCCATAGCTACTATGTATACATACCAAGTCAAAGAGAGATCAAGCGTGAAGAAAATGAATTTGATGCAAGACAAGATCTCGATTCCACTTTGAAAAGTCGCGGCTAAAATGATACCTGAAGGGAAACCGTATAAATCGACCAAAACTTGTCCCGAAAACTTGTTGGAGTCTAACGATCAAATAACAAGCGAAATATTATACGTACCTACAGACATATCTGCTTTCAGGTGCATGGAGACTTAATAAAAAAAATTAATCTGCGAGCTTAATCGAAATATTGAAAAAACTGCTGCAGGCTTTTTAGATAACAGGAAAATCGTGATCTTTTAATCTTCATTTAAGCAATCTTTTTCAATGATTGCTTAAAAAAAAAGAGATGAGAAAGGTTCAGTAGTAATTCTTCTATAGTATCATAGTACGAGAGTATAAGTGTGACTTTAGCAAGCAGCAGGTCTTTAGAGGTATAAAATAAAAAGCCATCGCTTTTCAAAGAAAACCAGCAAACGAAAAATAATAAAAGAAGAATGCGCAATGATATCAGAAATCAATCAGATATCAGATAAATATTTCCCTTCATTCGCCACTCTTCAGCTTATAGGCTTATTAGACATACACGCAAATGATTTCCTCATCGCTAATAAATTATTTATTGTCTCGAATTTATGAAAATTAGTTCCAACGCTGTCATGACAGAGTGTCTATGCTTGTAGTCGGAGATCTTGCAGTTTCCTCAGATCTGAATCCTTCAGTCAGTTACCAACCGTGAAACCTGTAAGTCGCGGATAACGCTTAGCAGTCACGTATAGACAATAATGATACGATCCAGTCACGGTGCTCGAAAGTGCTAATATTCACTTTTACCTTCTCATTACATGCGAAATTGCTAAGTTGCTCGCCGAGGTAATTTTCGTTTTTAATTAAATTTTCGATACATGTGTTTATAAGTGTGTTGTTATGTAAAAAAAAAACAATTAATTAAACAGGAAGTGAAACTTTATTAAAAACGACTTGGTCAGTTCAAATTATTTATTACTTACAATTAAATTAATTAGTGTTTTATCACTTTGGAACTGTTAAGATTAAGTTGTCACTGTATTAATTTGATTTCGTTTTCTCCCCTATCTTTAAAATAATTTGCTGTGATTTTATTAAACGCGATCTTATTAATTGATCAAAGTATATAAATCTGAAGAACTGGTTCTAATAACGTTTCTATAAATGGGGCATTAGGTGAAAGTGAATTTATTGCATGCATAATAAGTTGAAAAAATTAAACACCCTTAGGATACGTTGAGAATGTCAGATAAAATACATTCTCGATTCATTTAATCAACTTAATACATAAAATCAACTATCCTGACTATCTTATAATATGTAAAAATCGCTTTAGAAATAGGTTTACCTATGCGAGTATTATGTATGAATAAATCATATACATATTATACTTGTTAGGTAATTAACTACCTATTAAATTAAAATTAATAAATGCATAATAGATGGGTTTTCTATCTCATATAAAAATTTTTTCTCAAAAAAGGTTACTAAAAATTTACTTTGTTTTTTTTCTATTTATTTAATAGGTAGGTCATTTTTTTACTAGGAAGTAAATAAGGGAACTAGGTAAACACTAAGGGAATTAAATTCTTGTAAATTTGTGCCAATCTGAATTTTAGAGCGATCACATTATTCTTGCACTTTTTAGATTTTATCCTTATTTGTTGCTTTTTTGCGAATATTTCTTGATTTTTCTCATTTTTCTCTGCGTGAGTTGATTTGATGAAAAATTTAAATAGGCCAGATCAAAATATTTTATCAAAGGGGTTTTCTAATAAATTTCTTAAAAATTATATCCTTTTGGAAAATACTGAAGGCTATAAATTTCCTGTAAAAGAATTTGAAACAAAGAACAAGATTTTTGAGATCTTTATTTTAAGGTATGGATCTACTTGCTGTAAGTAGCGGGTCCTTAATATCCTATTATTCAACAATCTTAGTTATCACCGTTAATAATGAAAATTACGGTAGGATAGCTTAAAATCCGCTTTTCCAAGGATAATTTTGTAAAAAAATTACAATACTGGACTGATGTTTTCAAAATTTTTTCGCAATGAGACATCGAAAAATTGTAGGTACCTACTCTTTTTTGTTCAATTTTTTAATGTCAAAAATAATAAGACAATAATCCTAATTTTTAGAATCCTTTTTTAAATATTTCTAAAAATATAGTCTTAAACTTGATTTTTTTATATTTTCCTCCATACTTCAATGGACAGTTCAAAATTGGTTCTTTAGCTGCTAAATAATAAATTGAGCCATTTGGAAAATTCTTGACATGCTAAAAATAAAAAATTAATAAAAACATGACCGGTGGACATTTGATGAGTTTGGGTGATTTTCGAAAAGTGATGTCGTTTTTATAAAGAAATACACTGATAAAATATAAACTAATTTATACAGGGTGTTTGGTAACTCGACAGCCAGAATGAAACGTCATGTATTAAATTGTATTTTAAGCATAAAACAACGAATAACTTTTTTCAAGATCAGAAAAGTTTATAAAATATTTTGAAAAATGTAATACAAAGACTGCGACAATGTGTTTTTTTTTTGGTAACTGAATAGCCAAAATCGAACTTCATGTATAAAATTGTATTTTAAGCATAAATGAGAGAATAACTTTTTTCAAGATCAGGCCTCGTTTAAGAAATATTTTCAAAATTGTTGTTCAGTTAAAAATATTTTTATTGCGGCCTTAGTTTTATATTTTTGGAGATATTCCCTAAACGAGGCCTGATCTTGAAAAAATTTAATCTTTCTTTTATGCTTGAAATACGATTTTATACATGGTGCTCGATTTTGACTGTCCAGTTACCAAAAAAAAAAAAAAATTTACAGCCTTAGTTTGACATTTTTGGAAATATTTCCTAAACGAGGCCTCAGATTGAAATTAATTGCTCTTTCTTTTATGCTTAAAATACGATTTTATACATGGCGTTTGATTTTGACTGTCCAGTTACAAAAAAAAATTTCAATAGCCATAGTTTTACATTTTTGGAAATATTTCCTAAACGAGACCTCATATTGAAAAGAGTTATTCCCTCCTTTACGCTTGAAATACGATTTTATACATGGTGCTTGATTTTGACTGTCCAGTACAAAAAAAAAATTTACAGCCTTAGTTTGACATTTTTGGAAATATTCCCTAAACGAGGCCTCACATTGAAAATAATTATTCTTTCTTTTACGCTTAAAATACGATTTTATACATTGCGTTTGATTTTGACTGTCCAGTTACCAAAAAAACAAAAAAAATGTAACAGCCATAGTTTTACATTTTTGGAAATATTTCCTAAACGAGACTTCATATTGAACAGAGTTATTCTTTCTTTTATGCTTGAAATACAATTTGATACATGGCGTTCGATTTTGGCTGTCCTGTTACAAAAAAATATATTTTTAGCTTTAGCTGCGTTAGTTTTACATTTTTGGAAATATTTCCTAAACGAGGATTCATCTTGAAAATAGTTATTGTCTCTAAAATACGATTTGATACATGACGTTCGATTTTGGCTGTCCAGTTACTCAACACCCTGTATTTTCTTGAATTTTTTTAATAAAAACATTTTCAGAATCGAAAAATTCAGAATTGAAAAAGTAGGCGTAGTCTCGTCCAAAAAGCTAGAAGAAAACTAGGAAAATGCTTTGGTTACTGTCTAATTTTGTGAAAGAATTGTGATTTTTTTGATGGATTCTAAGTTTATGATTTCTTGCAAAAAAACGTAAGTTGGTGAAATCAAAATTGCTAATAATCCCCTTTAATTTTTGTATACTTTTCTTCACATGCTATTTTAAATAGTCAAGTTATAGATTGATCTGTATTAAGTATGAAGTATAACCAATTTTAGATCAATGAAGATTTAGGATAGGTCCGAGGATAATTTATTTGAAAATCCGCTTTGCAGTTATTGATAATTTAATTTGTTTTTTATATTGAACCATAACGGGGTAAATCCTCTTATAGGGCTTAACCGGTTAAATCCTCTTATACAGCATACAAAAACATACACGATAAAAACAAAAAAAAAAGGAAGACAAGTAGCAAAGCTAGAAAAAGGTGGTTCAAAACTTGTAAAAACGTCTATATTTTAAGAACTAAGAAAATTTCTTGTATTTCCATCATAATTGGTACGCTTTTACAGATCATTTTTTTGAGTCATCGCCGAACAAATATTTAAGAAATTCTTTTGATTGATTTTCTCTTCTCAAAGATCTCCATGTCTTATATCTCTAATATCTGTAAATTTTTCCTCAATTTTTCCTCAACACCGGTAGACTTTTTCCTGTATGTATCGAAATGCACTCGGAATTAAAATAGTAATGATGATTGCCCACGGATGATTTTCTTATTATTGATGAAAATGCACAATCACTGCAGGGGAATCCCCATGACCCAAGTCAAGTTAGCCACGCTTCGGCCAGCCACACTTTCGGCCAGGAAGAGAAGCCCACAAAAAAATTTTTTTTTCATAAGTCCGTGGCCGAAAGCGTGACTGGGCATTGTTGTGAATTTTTTTGACTTTTTGAGGAAAATTACAGCAAGAATGATATTTTTCAGTTTTCAAGTCGTGGCCGAAAGCATGGCCACGACTTATTATTATGAATTACTTATTATGAATTTTTTTACTTTTTGAGTCAAATTTCAGCAAAAATGATTTTTTCAGTATATTCAGTTCATGGCCAAAAATTCGGCTGGCCATTATTATGATTTTTTGAACAAAATTACAGCAAAAATGATTTTTTACAATTTCTCAAGTCCATAGTGTGAATGATGATGATATTCAACGAGCACGAGAAGCATCTTCTTTGGCGAAGCATGGCTAAAATTATTTTTGTAGAATTATTGCATTTTTTGTAAAAAAAATCTCAGAGAAAATTATATAAATTATACAGGGTGTATCTAAATAACACCGAAAAAAATTAAGGGGTGATTCTGTGATGAAAATTAAGGGGGGTATTTGGTATAGAATTTTTCGAAAAAACTCTCCCCGAAAAAGTTACACCCCTCCGAAGAATTAAGAAAAAATGGTTTTTATTTTTTATTTTCCCTGTATATTAAGCTAAAGACACGAAAATTGGTAAATATTAATTGTCAATGAAACTACATATTTTGAATTTTTTTCAACCCTGAGCTTAGAAGGGATTGAAATAGTCAACCCCTAAGATATGTTACCATACAAAATTTTTTTTTTTAGATTAAAAATTTTCTCTAAAAAAACACGGCTGAATAGCTCAATGAATTTACAAACTTTTTTATCTTCACAAGTTGTTTCGAAAACTTAAGCATTTACGAGAAAAAAATAAATGAAATGCATTTTCACAAAGATGAGCTAACGCGAGGATATTTTGCCTTAAGGTCTAGTGGTCTGTGCTTTGCAGTGACATTCATAAAAACAATAATACTGATAGCATTATTATTGTATTGGTGACCTTCGACAGTTTCTTTTTTCATTCTTTGCTTACTATTGTTTTAGTTGTAAGAATCTTTGCCTAATTTTTTGGTTGGCTATTGTTCAATAAAACACTCTATTTATAACATGAGCTTGCAATACATTTATTTTTTTCTCTTAAGTGCGCAAGTTTCAGAAAAAACTTATGGAGATAAAAAAGTTTGTAGATTAATTGAGCTATTCAGCCGTGTTTTTTTTTTTAAAGAAAAAATTTAATCTAAAAAAAATTGTAAGGTAAAATATCTTAGGGGTTGACTATTTCAATCCCTTCTAAGCATACTTCAGGGTTGAAAAAAATTCAAAATATGTAGTTTCATTGATAATTAATATTTACCAATTTTCGTGTCTTTAGCTTAATATACAGGGAAAATAAAAAATAAAAACCATTTTTTTTTAATTCTTCGGAGGGGTGTAACTTTTTCTGGGAGAGTTTTTTCAAACAATTCTATACCAAATACCCCCCTTAATTTTCATCACAGAATCACCCCTTAATTTTTTTCGGTGTTATTTAGATACACCCTGTATAATTTGCTGATTCCTCCTGATGGTTTCTGGAAGATTGAGAGATGAAAAAATAGCTACGATTTAAAATATTACAGTTTTGATACAAAATATTTTTTTCTGGAACTTATCAGTAAAAAAAAAAACAAGTTTTAACTACTCAAGGAAGTTTAGTTTGAGGAATCCTTTCCATGACCTTCTAGATCTTAAATGGGAGACTATCTCAGAAGTAGAAAATAATAAAGATAATAATTTTGCCAAGCTAAAAAAAAATTTTTCTGGTAAGGGGTTATACAGACATGGAAGCATAATAATAGTACAGCTATTCGTATATTGACAAGAGTTCTGCTAATTCTATTTCTTAATTTATAGTCCATTAAAGTAGAAGATTTCAATTATTACGAGAGATTTTGAAAGAAATCTTATATAATAAGCTGATCTGCGTATATGGAGATACTTTTTGCTTTAATTTATCTTCTGCCGCATTGCATAAAATAGAAAACGAGAATTATACATTTATGTAGGAATACTTAAACTGGTGTATTATTAGGATAGGATCAGTAATGTAAGATGTGCATGTAAATTACCTTAATAAAAAATTATTGTTTCCATCAATTTCATGTGGATAAAAATAGTTCAAACAATGGCAATGTCACAATAATAATTATTATTAAAAATGAAGAAGGCTTGTAGGTACTTGATGAGAATTCAATGTTGAATTAATAAATAAAACTAATGAAGTAGATTTCTAACATTTTATTTAGATAGGTATTTCTTGTTAAACAGTGTTAATTAAGTATAATAAAAAGTAAAAATCTACTTCATTAGTTTTATTTATGACCGGCATTGTTACTATACAGAGTGTATCTAAATAACACCGAAAAAATTTAGGGGACGATTCTTTGATAAAAAATAAACAAAAAAATTCCTATTAACGTGTGTCTGGATATGCACCCTTTTTGAGATACAGGGTGTCAAAAAAAAATGGTTTTTCGAGTTTTTTGAAGATGTCTCGGGAACCGTATAAGACACAGAATTCAGCTTTTGTACAGATCTTATCATTGATATTAGCAACTATTTTAATGCTAACTACCTTCTTTAAGTATGCCAGTGCCGGAGATTTTTAGGGTTGGGGGGATTTTTTTGCCCCTAATATCTACGACACTGGGCAAATTGATATTTTAAAAGCTCACTTTTAACCGTCAATGTTTTCTACACAAAAAGATACTCTTGGTTATAACTGCTAACGTGAGCCATTTTCGAGAAAAACGGGCATTTACGATGAAAAACTCGCTTTGAATGTTTCAAGACAAGTGTCGAAAAATTAAGGGCAAAAAAACTTCGCTCATTTCTGAGATCTCCGCTATAATGACACATGAAAAAACTCAGCATTAAAAAAGTAGCTATAAATATCAATGATATGACATTTACAAAAGGTGAGTTTCATATCTCAAACGGTTCCCCAAATATCTTCAAAAAACTGGTAAAATAATCTTTTTTTGACACCCTGTATCTCAAAAAGGGTGCATTTCTAGACACACATTTATACGTAATTTTTTGTTTATTTTTGACCAAAGAATCAGCTCTTAAATTTTTTCGGTGTTATTTAGATACACCCTGTATAAATTATATATGGTCAGGAAGATTTATATTTTTTTAAGGACTCTTAGGATAAATCACAGAATCCTATCAGATTAAAAAAAGTGGATGTACTATTTTTTCACAATGAAACTTCAGGCGTTACTCCTGTGTTCACCACTGGTAAAATGAGTATTCACCACTCGTATCTTCAATGGTTTAAGATATCCCTGTAGTGTCCTTTTAAGTAGTTCTAACCCTGTATAAGAAAGTAGAAATTTTTTTTTAATATTTCAAAATATAAAAGAATCAATTTTATATTTAAGGTTATAATATTTATTGTAACAAACTGATACGATCGTAGAAACAATCCGCCACTGGCGAAATAGACGAAGGTAGAGTAACTTACCTTCATCTGGAAATTAAGTAAGAGAAAAAATTACCGCCTCTCCTGATAATTATCAAAATGCTGAGCCATACTCAGGAATTCTTAAAATTATAATTTGGCTAGAAAATCGTTAGTACTTATTAGCGACTCCGTGACTTCAAAAGTTGGTTGCCCGACGGAAGGTAATGCCCCGAACTGTGGGCTTCCTATTCCCGATGGACACAAAGCTAGCAGTCGTGCTGCCGTTAGTTCTTGTCTCCATCGGTAGATGGCAACCAACTTTTGAAGTCACGGAGTTCCGTGTCAATTTTTCATTTATAAGTTGGCTTCCTGGACTGGCCTGACATGCATCCTCTAGTTATTTCTCGATGTGCTGTTACAGCATCAGTACAGTACTGATGAGGTCATAAAGAGACCGAAACAGCGTTGTCTACAGCTTCGAGATGACTGGATGGCTCTGCGTGTCAGGTCTACCACAGGAAGCCCTAGGTTAGAGCGAAATGCTCGTTAAAATTATTTTTGAATTTATAATTCACCGCTCGTTTAATATTATTATTACTATTTATTATGTTCAATAAATGAAAAATTCTTTACAAGTTACTGTTACATAAATCAATAAAGACATTATTTTCAAAAATATTAAAATGTAGGGTCTTTAAAATTAATTTTTTAACCATTAAACTAATGGTCAACTAACAGTAAAAATATATTCCATTTTCGCTAGAAAATATGTGCCCTTTGGTATTGGTATGGGAAAATATCTAAGGGAAAAAATGTTCCCCATGAAAATACCTACAACTTTGTTTATCCCTAAGCGATAAAATCAACGGTTTGGGAGAAAAATATTTCAAATAATCACAAAACAAAAATAAAAACAAAAACAATTTTAAAAGAATTATTATATTGCCTATACAAAAAATAAAGTTGACCAGTGGCCTAAAAGAAATCTTTTAATTTGTTTGATTTGGCATGGATGTAGAGAAAATTGCTATTGAAAAAATTATAAAATAAAATTTTGGATTTTTTACAATATTTTTTGAAAATATATATTTGAAGGTGATAGATACAGGGTGTACCATATAATATCCTTCTCTATATTGTTATCTCCTAACGCTAATAGATACAGGGTCGGTTAAACGAGTCCAAAGAAGCGCAATTTTGTGGCCATCTCGAATCAGTCAAGACATACAAAATATCTGTAACCGTTCCTGAAATATCCTGAAAAAACTGAAAAATCGAGATTTCTCATTTTTTCCATATCTTTTTTATTACTGGAGATTAACAAATAATTTTTTGTGGGCTTGAGGAACACTCTTTATAAAAATGTTTACGTCAATAGAGCAAACAAAAACAAAAAAAATTGACCTGTTTCTGTTTTTTTTTTCAATTACTCAAATATTAACTGAGAAAATGAATTTATCCACTAACGAATTCATAGCTACTGTCTCCTTTCTCTTGAACAAAAAATTTCGTAGTCCATTTTAATATAAAATAAAATCTAACAATCCATCCTACCTACTCATCAATCATAATAATAATGTGACATTGGCATTTAATTGAAATGTAATCATGGCAAAATTTTCAGGTTATAAGATTCTCAAAAGATCAGTGAAATGTGGGAGCCATGCGGCAGCCTATGGATTTTAATATCGTTCCTGGTACTTTACCTCAGTTCTGACATCGAAGGACTGGAGAATGGACTGGCAAGGACTCCGCCGATGGGCTGGCTGGCTTGGGAAAGGTTCAGATGCAACACAGACTGCAAGAATGACCCTGAAAACTGCATCAGGTAAATACAATAACAGAATTAAACCGCAAGTAGGTATAATACCGACCATTGTTCGCGTTTTCCCATGGAATTTCTCAGCAACCTTAAACGCAAGAAAGTATGATATGAAAGTGCTCTCGATTGTCATTCATTTATGTAACAATAAAAATATGAACACTGGCACCGGTTTTGGTTCATATAGTCTGAGAGAAAAGTTGTAGGTAGTGCCTAGTGCTGCAGGTAGAGTAATGAAATTGAGCGTGGTGATTAAGATCTCTTCAACTCAATTATAAACATATCAGCTTGGAAAATGGTTCTTCGGTATCTCCTATGTAAATCTAGGACTTGGAGGAGGTATTAGTTTTCAAATACATGGGAAGAACAGTTATCGAATTTAGCTACATGAATTTAGCTGCAAACTTAATACCTACCTACTACTCATGTTGATGAAATAGGTCATTAGTTAATAAAAAAATTATTATTCATGATGTTGTTCAGAGCAGATCCTTATAATATCAGGTCAGGTCAGACTTTGTCATGCATTATTTTTCCGTCATTCTACGCAAGCTGAACTAGATTCACTAGGCATACTAACCAAATATTTTGATTTAAAAAGAACAATATCTTTCTAATTATTTCATCTTAATTCGGCTCATTACAACAATTTAGGGCTCAACAACATTCCTGGTAAGCAAAGTTAGGAATAAGTGGATGTGCTTCTTTATTACAGTCTGTAGTCCTTATTTGGTCGAGGAAGTAGGGACTCCGAAACTAATGCATTATTACAAAAATGAGGATGTTATGCGGCCAAGAGGACTTTTCAGAGTGTGAGTGTCTGCATGGTAGCTCATTAGGAAATCGGATTTGGCAGTTCAAGGTGCTCAATGATAATTACTGACTATTGTAATATCAATGAAAAAGAAAGAAATCCTCAGTTTAATTCCGATATCCTCAAGCTGAAACGTTAAGAAGAACGTACTTATACATATAGATGCATAATAACCTCTAAATATAGGAACAGAACTCGAGCAATGATAACTGATTCTTGCAAATCGTTAAAGGGTCCAGGTACAGTAAAGCCTTAACATAAAGCTAAAATTAAGACCTTAGACGATGTAATAAGGCCAAGGGGGATACTCCCAAAATAATTCTTCAAGTGGGAGGAATTGTCCAGAAATTGTCAACTCATCTAGATTTTTTTGAAAAGTTTCCTTTTGAGTATTTCGCACTAATAAACTGAACCATTTATCGACGTATCAATTATTAGTCTATACCTCATGGCCGAAATAACGTGCAGTAACTGACCTTTGGAGGAACATTTTCACTGACGGAGAAGCGGCAAACAGAAATGTTCCTCCAAACGTAAGTTACAGCTTGCTGTTTCTTCAAAATTGCTTTTTTAGTTAGTGCACGTTATTCCGGCAATGAGCTAAATAAGTAAATAAGCCGTATCTGGCAAAGTAGTGGAATAGCACTTTTTCGCAGATTTTAAAAATTCTTTTTTTACAAGATTCCTTACCTTCAGGAACATTCATCACCACTAACTCCTGAATTACCTCCAAAAATGAAGAAATTAGGACACGTGTACCCCCCCCCCCCCCCCCCAAAGCACCCCAAATAGTAACAGTGATAAAAAAGTTATGAAAATCCAAAATTTTACCTCGGAAATCGTCTTTCGGGGTCCTTGATTACGAATCCGAGATCCAAAAGCAAGTGAGGGCAGTTCTAACCCCCTCAAACCACCCCAAGTGGTGGCAGCGTGGTACAAAAAATTGATATTTAACGTTGGAAATTGTCTCGCGGGGGTTTTTGAGGTCTGTGATCACGAATCCGAGGTCCAGTAAAAAATTTAAACACCCAATGCGATGTGCGATATAAGATTTGTAAACTGAATAATTTCATTCAAACTGACGATTTCCGATGCGACATATTAATTTTTGTGACGCTACCACTTCTTGGACCGGTTTTGAGGGTTGAAACCAATCCCACTTGCTTTATAGGACCTCGGATTCGTGATCAGCGACCCCGAAAACCCCAGCATGACGATTTCCTGGACGAAATATAAATTTTTTATACCACTAACACTTCTTGGGGTGGTTTTAAGGGGTTACAAGCTGGAACCACCCTATCGTTTGCTTTTGAACCTCGGACTCGTAATCATCGACTCGTAATCATAATTTTTGTATCACTGCCAATTCTTGGGATGATGGTAAGAGGTTGGAACCACTCTCACTTGCTTTTGGACCTCGGATTTACTCCAAAAATTCCCACGAGACGATTTCCGAGGTGAAATATTCATTTTTTGTATCTCTCCCACTTCTTGGGATGGTTTTAAAGAGCTGGAACTACCCCTCGCTTGCTTTTGGACCTCGGATTTGTAATCAGCGACCCCAAATATTCCCGCGAGACGATTTCCGAAGCGAAATATTTATTTTTTGTATCACTGTCAAATGTTGGGGTGATGTTAAGAGTTTGGAGCCACTCTCAGTTGCTTTTGGACCTCGAATTCGAAATCAGCAACCTCGAAACCCCCCATGAGACGATTTCCGAAGTGTAATTTTCGAGTTTTAATTTTCTTATTTTTGTTGTTATTTGGGGTAGTTATTAGGGGTTGGAACCACTCTAACTTGCTTTTGGACCTTGGATTCGTAATCGACGACCCAGAAAGTTCCCGAGATACCATTTCCACGGTGAAATTGTCAATTTTCATAACTTTTTTTATCACTGTTACTTTTGGGGTGATTTGGGTGGGAGGAAATTACCCTAATTTTCTAATTTTTCCATGGGTTAGTGGTGATGAGTGTTCCTAAATGTCTAAAGAATCCAAGAAAAAAAAAATTTTTAAATCGGTGTTGTTCCACCACTTACAGATTGTATACAGTCAGTATATTCCGGCTTATTTACTGGACTAAATTATTATTCTCTCCTGATATGAATTAATAGATGTACAGGTTGAAGTTTTTTTTTCCAAAATCGTGGGATTTTCTGCACATATTTCTCCACCAGGGGATATGCAGCGTGTTGTCATCGGAAAACTAGACGGTGTCTCCAGTGATTATCATGAAATCGCTGAAGTGGAGCGAAAGCAATTAAACAGTTTATGAACTGAAACTAATCCTGAAGAACCACTGTAGCCACTCTTCTTTTATTACAGAATGACAGCTTCAACGATCAGTCTGGGATATGTGAAAAAATTTAGCTCGTTTTTTATCTATCAGCTGATTATTGAAGTAGATAGAAAACAATGAGACGAACTGATCTGAGTCTGAGACATCCAAAAATTTGTAAGAAGTAAACCAAAGAAAGATCCATTACCAAAATTCACAGAAAGACGCTTACAGAAGGTAGTTTATATTAAAAAATTAATGAAAAAGTCGGAAAATCTTGAGATGTCGCGTGCTCTATCAGTTACCACAATTTTTTGATCATCATTTATCATTTTTAGAAAATGGAGTTGAAAAATTATAAAACATTTTAAGGGTGCATTATCCCTTATCAACCCTTCAAAATTTGAAACCACTATTCGAAACCCCTATTTCAAATTTGAAACCCCTATTTCCTATAACTTCTCAGGGGTGCTACTTAGTATAGAGATAAGTTGCGTTAAATCACCGTATTTTGATGCCCCTGCACGCCCCTGCTCTGGGTCGGTTTTTATGCGAAACACCTTGTATACGTTCACTTACGTCCACATTTTCAAATCATCAAGTACTAGTTCTGGTGTAGAAGGTCTTTTTTCACTCGAACCCAAAAATTACCCCGTCGGACGACCGGAATAGTGGGAGTATATGCTTTCGAAAGCGCTCTTTACAAAAACCGAATTGCTGTCTTTCACAAGTTGGGGGCCAAAAATGGGGTAATATGATCAAAAAATGGGAAAATGTGGCTCAAAATGTTTTTTTCTGAATTTCTCGAAAACCGTTGCGGATTTTGGCATATTTGTACCTATAAATTAAGGCCAGAAAGTCGCTTATTTTTGAGATAAGTTGAATTTCTCATTTTTTAGAAAGTTTCCTAAATCGTCTTTTGATGACTTGAGGGTTGATAGAAGGGATTTTGGCAACTTTCTAAAAAATGAGAAATTCAACTTATCTCAAAAATAAGCGACTTTCTGGCCTTAATTTATAGGTACAAATATGCCAAAATCCGCAACAGTTTTCGAGATATTCAGGAAAAAACATTTTGGGCCACATTTTCCAATTTTTTGATCATATTATCCCATTTTTGGCCCCCAGTTGTGAAAGACAGAAATCCGGTTTTTGCTAAAGAGCGCTTTCGAAAGCATATACTCCCACTATTCCGGTCGTCCGACGGGGTAATTTTTGGGTTCGAGGGAAAAAAGACCTTCTACACCAGAACTAGTATACTTGATGATTTGAAAATGTTTTATTACACGTATTATTTTCCTAAATATTTTATTCAGATCTCAGCAACTAATCTTACCCTTCCAATTAGTATAAGTAGGCTTATCGGTAACAAGAATTTATTTTGGAAGTTGCTAATGTAATAAGAGAATTATTGGGATTCAAGGAACAAAGTAATTCAAACCTAAGAGGTTTTTGAAAATGAAAAACATGCCTTTTGGGGGCTTTGGCAGGGTTGAAATTAGGTTTTTTCTGTTTAAATATTTCTGAAGAGCATCTTAAAGGCGGAAAGTGAGATTCTACGCCATTTATTTTAAGAAAGAGAGAAATTACAGGAAAGGTGTCGTTTGCCATTTAAGTATAAGTAGCTAGTACTTTGGCTATTTCAAAAACATTAACTTTGGTCGTACTTTTAGCAATAATGCAGCTTGATTGAAAGTAAAATTAAGGGGATAATGTAAGTCCTAGTGAATTCTGTATTATCACTCCTAGTGACTTAGACCAACTAATTTTATTGCTGTTTCTTTAGGTTCCTACAAAGACAAAGAAAGTGATACTTGATTTAAAAAAAACTCGATAAAAACATATAGGTACTCTGCCTCAATTTATCGCAAATCAATAATTAATATGCACTTCAATTCAAGCGTTAGAGTGTTTCTGAATATTCTGAATCACATTCGCCTTCGTAAAATAAATCGAGTGTAGTTTATGATTATGACTGTAGTATAGTGTACTTAAGACATGAAATAATTTATGACTCGAGGTCAAAAAAGCTTACTATGTCTGAACATCATGTATCATAGTTAAAAATAATCTACATATAGCTAATAAATGAAATATTGAAAATTGTGTTGGGATTGCAGCCAATTACACAGGTATACTCTTTTTCTTTTTAATAAAGCCAAGCTTTCGAAGAGCTAAATAAAAGCGCGAAAGCTTGGGTTTACTAAGAAGAAAAAAGAGAAAACCTGCGTGTTTAATTGGCTGCAATCCCAACATAATTTTCAATATTTCATATATTACCTAACAGCCAAAACAAATCAAATATTTTTATATATTAGTTATAATAATATTGATTTACATTGTTATTAATAATTGTTTCAGTGAAAATTTGTTCAGAACTATGGCCGATATCCTGGTAGCTGAAGGATATGCAAAAATGGGGTACGAGTACATAAATGTCGATGACTGCTGGTTAGAAAAACGACGAAGCGTTCACGGAGAATTGGTAGCTGATAGGATCAGGTTTCCCAGCGGCATGAAATCTTTATCAGACTATGTAAGTACCTACTTAATTTAAAAAAATATTAATTCACATGATGAATTAAAATTTTCCCATTTACCTACCAATTTAACGCCGCTTATTCTGAAAACAGTACCACAGAGATACCGGGTAGATAGAAATAAAAAAATACTTATCGTAATAATAATTGTATAGCAGGTACACCCAGTAAAAAGAGAATGTGTAATATGCGTTAATAATGAGTCTCATTAATTTCAACAGTTGTTTTAGTGTAACGACATGGAAATATAACGTAACGTTGTATACAAGAGCGACCTTGACTCCTTCTGCCCTCTTTTACGCTACTTTATGATCACCATTGTTATTGTTCTTTAATAAATGCGTTACAAAAGGTAATTGGGCAATTATATGACTAAACGAGGTACAATTGTTACAAATATCGCAGGAACTATTATTATTATTATTATTATTATTATTATTACAGCTGTCGAAATATCGAATTCACGAACTGTACACAAACGATTCGATGGGAAAAAATTATTCATATTCGACTTTTAAACGGATCATTGAGTCAGTTAAAAATAATAAGACTTTAGGTAGGTAGGTACGTTTATAAGGTCAATTGCGTGAACGTTTTATTTAGAACGAAGTCGAAATATTTAGATTTAGAAAGAGATAGTTTTGCCTATTATTTCCAAGCAGCCAGTAATTAGAAAATTTATTATAAAAACTAAAACTTTCTTATGGCGATTTAGAGTTTATTTGGTAATTTAGTTTTATGATTCGGCGTTTTTCGTAAGTGTTATTGTATACAACATCTTAAAATTATTGTAAAGTCAAGGTTGGGCCAATATTATTGGGTACTCGGTTGCGGTATAGAAATTAAATTAAGCTGTAGTAAAATCTACTAAGTGTAACACATTAAAGTAATTCAAACACATTCTACAACATCAGTTTAAGATATGAAGCTTTTGGTGTTTGTGTAAATTAAACGTTCTAGCACGAGTGTCAAAATTGTTCAAAGTAGCTTACCTGGTACATGCATGCGAGAAAATAAAATCATTGGTATCAGAAGAGTGATACTCCGGGTGTGGAATGATCGACGCCCAAAATAAAACATCTCCAAAAGATCAAAAATGTGAGTATAGTAGGACTTATGTTTTAAGTAACTTTTTTCCAAAATCAAAGTTTCGTTTTTCTCAATTTAGTAGAGAGGGTCTAACTTTCGAACCGCCTTGGACTCGAAAATTTTTTTTGATTTTTTTTTTCATAAAGTTGGACCCCCTCTTCATTTTGGTGGCATTTTCAAAAATTTAATCGACGCCCTGGCGGGGAAATGTGCATGCGAAGACATCGGCAATGGGTTTTTTGCACATAACTCGCTTAATTCAACTCTGAGCATAGTAAATATTCTGTCAAAAAATGAAGAGCTCTCGAAGACGCGTAATTTGAACTTTGACTGGTCCAAATCGGTCAAACGGTTCTCGAGATATCGCATTTTCAATTTTAAGGCCCTTTCTTCAGGGTTCCGCCGCGGTGCGAATATACCGCCGTCCGTGTTCGCGTGTTTTGCATGGAAAAAATCGACTTAGGGACTTAATTTTTTTTTCATCGACAGACAGCAGTGTCCTCAATGATGCCTGAAATTTTGAAGTCGCTATCTCGATTAGAGGGGGAGGGGAGGGGAAATCATAATTAAAATTCAAATTGCTATAACTTTCGCTAATATTGGGGCCTCGGGTCCAACCAATGGGAGATGACACTTTGGAATGCCTACTTTAAAATGGTAATGGTATTTTTTTTCGATTCCGCCAATATTGGCAAGATGCCCGCAGAAAAACCGATTTCCCTCCCCCCTTTTTTTTCTTAAAACTGTTTTTTTGCCATGAAAGAAGGGGGTGGGGGTAAGTCATCAGACGGGAATTTTTTTTATCTTTGATTTGAGCCCCAGTAGACCTCGATCGGACCATTATTAAGGTCACAGGGTCACTAAACGCGTTTGGTCCTGTAGAATGGCAAGGATTAGGGTTAGCGGGTTCCGCTACCCGGCATTTTTAGGACTAAGTGTCCCCTTTCAAGATTTTCTTACCCCATGTCGCTATCTCAATTAGGGCCTGCACGCGGACGTGATATTATGTAAACCAATTAATTAAACCAGAAAAAAAAGGGGGGAGGTAAATCGGTTTTTCTGCGGGCATCTTGCCAATATTGGCGGAATCGAACAAAAAAAAACATTTTAAAGTAGGCATTGCAAAGTGTCATCTCCCATTGGTTGGGCCCGAGGCCCCAATATTAGCGAAAGTTATAGTAATTTGAATTTTAATTATGATTTCCCCTCCCCTCCCCCTCTAATCGAGATAGCGACTTCAAAATTTCAGGCATCATTGAGGACACTGCTGTCTGTCGATGAAAAAAAAAATTAAGTCCCTAAGTCGATTTTTTCCATGCAAAACACGCGAACACGGACGGCGAACACGCGAAAATGCGATATCTCGAGAACCGTTTGACCGATTCGGACCAGTCAAAGTTCAAATTACGCAGGGTTGCTCATTTCTCTGTTTTCTCTCATTTTCTCATTTCCCTTACAGAGCTCATGCCGACTTGATATCTAACGTAAAAACCCATTTCGTCAAAAAAGTATACTAGGATGTGAAAGGCTAGACTAGAAATCGGTTGTAAGCGTTCCACTCCTGACCTTTTGCCTTCCCTTACCCATCATAGGAGTTCGCAGATATAAGATTTAGTCGGTTTGAAGATAAGTACCATGCAGAAGTATAGTTGCGTTCGCGTTATGGGTGTTTTCAAGAATCTAGCATGACTGAGTTCTTCTCGTTCTTCTCCAGTTTCTTCACATGATCTTTCGCTGTTTTACAGTTAAATTACCGGCTTTCTATCCACCAGATGAACCCGTGTATTTTGAAAGCATCATACAACTGACACATCTTCAAAACTACCAATACTTCACTGGGATTCTAAATACTGTGAAATACTCTCTGAGAGACGCTTCAAGAGGCTAAACTATTCACAAGCCTTCTAGGAAACTTTTCAGTAAGTTGCCCTACTACTTCTTGTGCTAAAAATTAGACTAAAAATCAAGAACGCCAGTTGATGTTATGATGAAAAGAATTTAAGTTAAATTGAATTTTATTTCAAACGTCAAGAAATAGCAGCTTCCTAAACCTCTTTAGACACACTTACTTTCATTCAGATAACTGCTCATAATCTATCAGGCCTAGATTCGACCATCCTTTGAGTATTTCTCTCACGCGTTCTCACGCTTCGTTAGGTACTCGTTAACTCGTTACCGCGAGAACATCTGTCGCTGCATCGGGCTCTGCAGCAGATCCGCTTCTCTTGTACTTTAACGATTGATTTCTTCCTTAGACTATTGAAACTATACCTCCAAATACTAATTTCATACTGTATTTATCTTATCAAACACTATGCGCTATTGAATTTAGACCATTTTATTATTGATGATTTCATCTTCAATAACGATCAGATCTCCTAATTTTTATCTAATAAAAAACTTCCTGTTCTAATAGAAGAGTCCCTGTTCTGGCAAAAGACGAAGCTCGAAATTTTTGTTCATCATCCTCCACAACTTTTTTGACCTCTATCTTTGATCCTATTGCAGTTGAATTTTCTGAAGATTTGTTGACTATAAAGACTTCTGTGCATCACGACCTGGTCAATGTTTCTTGAAGTCCTTCTACAGGAATGTGTGTAGAAGTGCTGTCCATCTGGTTATAGCTTGAAATAGAAAATTTTTTTCTAAGGGTAAATGCTTTTTTTGCTAGACAAGGTTTAAGTTATGGTTAACCACATGCAGTTTTATTATATTTGCTTAAGCTCTTACATCTGGCCTTCACTTTTATTCGACCTACTGGTTAATTGCCCCCTTGCACTTAGCAGACGTCATTTTGTTTACTTATGCAAGTAAATATTATTTCCTTACTGTTGAGATATTCCTCTCTAAAGTGCTTTTTGCCAAGACCTGATGTATTTAGATGTTTTTGGGTTTTGCGCTTAACCGTCACGGTAGGCAGAACCGCTGCATTGCCAGGATTACAATTTAGTCATGAAAGTTGTGGAAAAAAAACTATGTGGTATCAAGGCCGATGATGATTTCATAATAAACATCGTTACCACGTGAAGTACTTTTTATTACAATTTTAAATACCACTCCTTTGGGTTGGCCGTGGCTCGTCGATTTCAGACCTGGCGAGGTGACTTGCCAAGTCCCACGCCATGGGCAGTCCAGTTTACATAAATCTTTAAAACAAGAACGTAGAGTGATCCAGATAACTTCCAACAATTTTTGCACAAGATAGGGCTCCTCCTCACTATGACTTAAATGTAAAGGAATAATTCATCCAATGGTGTCGATGGGATCAATATTGAATGGCCCTCGTTTACCTCTCAATTCATTCTGACTTAAGCCATTTAGAATTTACGTTCAAAATATGTTCCAAAAAACCTTTACTGTCCATTAGAATGGGCACATCCTCTCTATGTCTGGGATGTAAAACTGAGGCTAGCAGGCCAAGAACTTCCTAAGAAGTCGTATTATTTACAAAAATTACACATTCTGAAATTACATAAAATAATTTGTAAAATTCTCGTATCACCTATTAATTTTTGGGTTTTAGTGTGTTTGAAACGCCCCTGTAGCTTCATATTTTGCAGCCTTTTAGAACTTTTGAAAGACTTTGGATTTTCGTTAAAAAAGTTTCCAGAAGTATCGCTACTTCAACAAGGTGTCTCTTCAAAATTCGAAAAAAATTGTTTTTCTCTCCCCCATTTCAGGTCGAAGTTTTCAATCTAGGGCGACTGAATTTTTGTGGGAGTAAGATATCCCGTAAGGAGTGGTCTTGGATTGCATTTGAGCAAAATCGGTCCAGGTGTTTCAAAATGGCGGCCATTTGAATTTTCAGAAAAATGATTATTTTTTGAACACCTGTATAAGCATTATGGAAACAAAAATTTATACCAAATTAATAGGATTGAAAGAACGTATTTCAAACTCTGCGTTAGTATAAAAAAACATTATTTTTTCCTTTTAATAAGCCAGTGGCGTGGGTAGGAAAAGGATAAAAATGACTGAATTTATATAACCCTATATGAGCAAATTTTTAAAGGAATTGAACTGAAATTTTAGAGCATACAACAACTATAGGTAGGTGGTGAAATGGAACGCACCTAGGTAGGATGATAAGGAAATTATTTCCATCGCCCTCGTAAAATCAGCCCAAACCGAAAAAACAAACAGTGCAAGAATAGGTAGGTACGTAAATACCTGAAGGTAAAATTGTTAGGAAATTAAAACGCAGCCACCCGCCGTTACATCAAGTAAACGATCCCCGTCAGCTCATTAAATATTCAGAAAAATAGAAATCGCTCTAGCACTAGCTGGTCACATTCCCGCACGGAACAGCAAGAGAGCGGCCACCGCAAGGGTAAATAAACATTGCCAGATGCCTTTATAAAAGCGCCTCGCACCGATTGAAAGGACAGGATGACCTAGGAACAGACCGGGTGGAAAGATTTGTGAAATCATGAATCAAACAATAACCCCTTGCAAAGACAATAGTAAGTCGCTAGGTATTCCACCCACGATAATGAAAATTTCACCAATCCATAAAGCGAATTAATAAATGGAGGTAGCCGGAAATACATCGCGATCCCCAAACAGCAAGCAGGTGAAAACACGAAATGAAAGTTAAGCCGGTGTAATCTAGGTCGAAACAATGAAAAGACGAAAACGCGTCGGCCGATTTTAAGGAAAATTTAGGTAGTTGAAGTTCAGGACAATTCAGTAAGGTAGCCGCGAGGTCAAAATGCCAAATCTTACGAGAAGTGAGATATGATAAGAAACAAATCACGATATAAGGCAGTGCCAATAAGGTGCATTGTTACGTGTCGTGTTAAGAAAGCGGGCCACTGTTTCTATAAAAGCAGACGTCTTACAGCAGCTAAAGTCAGATAGAGATCAGCTTACGAGCAGGTCGAATCTGACTTCCTAACCCTTTATACGGTACCCAGAGATGGCATAGCGGACTTCGGGATACCTAATCCTTATCTATACCCGAAAATTCGACCATAGCGGACTCCGGTCGAATTTCCTTTATCTACCTTGGAAAAACTCCAGTTGAAAACCCGAAAAGGGCAAATATCGCTTCACGCCAATTTCTAATCATAATTCTAATAAAATTCGACCAGAGATGGCATTATAGCGGACTCCGGTCGAATTTCCCTTATTTACCTTGGAAAAACTCCAGTTGAAAACCCGAAAAGGGCAAAACAATCGTTTCACGCCAATTTCTAATCACAATTCCAATAAAATTCGACCAGAGATGGCCTAGCGAACTCCGGTCGAGTTTCCTTTACCTATCCCGGGAAATCCCAGTGAAACATACTTCATTCGCGTCTCGAAATCAATATTCGCAGTTGGCAAAACTTCTTCGAACTAATTCACTAGTAGATGGCAAAGCACAAATCCTGAGGGAATTTCCTTCATAAATTAGGGAAAATCCAATGAGAAAATAGTTAGGGAAGATCTCTTGTACATCTGACAGGAAGTCCACAGTTAACAACAAGTCTTAGTAAATTCCCCCGCTTTTCCGGAAGAAATCCAAATCAACCGAGATACAATGAGTCATCGTAGGTTCTTTTGCGCATCCGTTTCGGCCATAGTAATCCTGGCATACCTCAATCAAAGAGCAGGGGTGACAACGGTAAACACAACGTAAGAAATCACAGCGGTCCTATTAGGGGAAACCCAGAGGTAAATAGACGATCACAGTGGCTTTTCGCCACAGACGATTTGGCCCGGGTCCTCTACGTTACAGTACTAATAACCTTTTCCTTGAAAAATTTATATACCACATTCTGCAAGTATGTAAATAGTTAGTTAGGACCTTGCGGTTAATAATGAAAAATGACCGCCCGTCTCGTAACGCTTTTGGTGTGCTCCAAATTCCTTCCACATGCCATGTCACGTTTAACATGTCCTTCATTAGATGGGATTCCGCCCCGCCTCATTATGTAGGTATGAAAGTACCTAATCATACAGTTTATTTAAACCTTTTGGTACCTATGTAAGTAAATGGTAATTTTTGTTGCGTCAGACTGTCGCATAATTAATTTGTAACGTTATACACATAATTATATAAACACGCCTGACCTGCACAAATACAAAATGGTTTAACGAATTTTTTCACCTACATTTTACTATAAGTACTGCTTATAGGAAAAATTATTGCTAATGATGTTGTGATATGAATTCCAAACAAGTAAATTAGGTACAAGAAGATAAGAATCGCGTTTTAATTACTCCATAATGTAGAATATCTGGAAAATCCTTGCAACTTTTTTTATATTTTAATTATTATTATTTTTTTATTAAATGTTGAGTAATATAATAATTATTATTATTATTATTCATATTTTACAGCCACAATTATTTATAACTACTAAGTTCGGTTATCTGGAACGATTATATAATCTTTCAAGCATGATCCGAGCGTTATGTAGGTGCACCTAATACCAGGTTCACTTTCCTTAATACCAACTTGAGCAAATATATTGTCAATTAATAATGCTGTTAATATGCTAATTGAAGTTTATTATCAGGTGAGGTATACGCTCAACTAGGAAGAGGTATAGGTATCATGAAATTATGTATGTAATGAGTCTTTTAAAGCGTTCTTAGCGTATTTATTTTTTATTCAAGGCTATAAGTCAACAATTCATTATTGTTAGATAAGTCCTGTTGAACAAATTAATCCGACGTCCACCTATTGCCGAATTTCTCTAATTGGAAACATCATTCCGTTCGCAAGAGAAAGTTTATCTCGTTTAGCGGCAACGGTAAATCACTTTATAATAATCTCGGTTTTCCTATCCTATAGTGTTAGAAGTTGTGATATTTGGCTGAAGATTTCTTGTCATATATCAAGAATAATATTGTTTTCGCTTTTCACAGAAAACTCCATTCCAGTACCAGTTTTTTTTTATAATTCCCATATCCTCTATATTTTATGATGATACTGAATAAATTTTATCACGAACGGTGATTTAGGTTACCACGTAATTTGCACTGAATAGGTATATTTGTAATCGAAATGTTTTGTAATTAATATTACACACTGTCACGCTATTCTCTAAAGAAACAGGAAAGTGCAAGAAGGCTGATTGGTTTGTCTATATCGATTCTTAAACTAATTTTTTCTACTCCCAACCTTTAATCTGCATATTAAATATGAATCAGGACTGCTTTAATGGGTCTCATTAAGATACAAATTTTCATTAAAGCACTGGTCAAGCTATCCAACGGCAGAGGAGCATTTGCAATCGAATCGGTTCCTTTTCGCTCACAATCGGGTCGCTCCAAACCAACCGAAGTCACAGAGTTGTCATACTCACGACAAAAATTGCCTTGTGATATAAGTTCTGTATTTCTGAAAAAAAATTCTGAACGTTTATTTAATTTAGAACATAAGTAACATTCAAAGAAAATTCATCAAGATTTTATGTTACCTTAATTAATTTGATAGGTAGGTATATCGTGTAAAAGATAGGAAGATAAAGTATTATATTATTTGTAGCCGCTCCGTGATAGTATTCAAAGCGGCAACGCTGCGACCGTCGCGTTGCGCAGGTAAACAATATCGTAACTATTGGCTGTCAATGTTATTAAAATTATTATTAATCTGAAAATCAAAGCGTAAAATTCGGAATTCGAACTTCGCATAATAAAAATTACGTAGTAGTGAGTAGTGCCCTTTAAACTTGATACTAAAACATGTCTCAGCAGAATAATCTTAGCGACGAAGAGAAAATTTGGTACCTAATTGCGTAAGCAAATAGCAACCTATCTTAACCTCAATGATCCGCAATTGTACACGGGTCATTGTTAAAATATATAATTTTTCAATCTTTTCTATGAAATAAAAAAGGGTCGTAGAAAAAATAGTGTATGGAACTTAATTCCACTGTCAAATAATTATGTCCACCGTCTGGAGGGGGAAAGTATTAATATTGAATAAATGAAGGCTTTTCTTAGAAAATTCGATATTTCGGGAATGTACCTTTGTCAATAGAAAACGACCACATGGGATCATCCCCTGGGACCTGCACAACACCCCTGTGGCCGCCAAATAATTATGTCCACCGTCAGATAATGGCTATTAACCTACGGCTCGTATCTTACCATCATACTCGCGTATTAATAGCCTTCATTATAAGCTCATTGCATAATATACTATTTACAAACTGTTAATTTAAGTTTAATTAGTAATTATATCTGTTAAGATTTATTAGTAAGTATGCTGCGTGTTTATTCAACCCAAGTTACACGAGCAGCGCGCACTTTTATTTCGAAATGCATGTTCCATTTTCCACATATTTTTTGAAAATTTTGGAACTATTCTAAAAGTTTTCCTGGTAATTAACACGATTACTTTCTACAACTCGTTTTGTTTAAATTATTTTCCTTTGATGATGAAACTTCACTGGTCAAAATTGAAATTCACAGAAAATTCAGATAAATACCTCCTCGTTAAACTGTAAATAGAGAGATGCAACTACCACTGGTACATTGTTCGGTAGGTTGCATGGTAAACTCGACTGGTCTGAAATCAACCCATCGTTGATCTCGCTAATCTTGAATAATTTGCTTTATAGATCTTCGTCTTTAAAATTCGAAATCGCGGATTATTTCTCCTTAGCTGGTCCTGGAGAACTTCAATTCCAGATAGAAGGAGTTAAAAATCCAAAAAGGGGCCACCAAATAATAAACTTATAAACGAGAAAATCTCTGAGCCGTGAAATTTAATCCTGAAATTGAAACTCTGAACCTGAAACTGGAACCCTGTCTGAACGACAAGAAAAAAAGATTTTTATTAAATAATTCGGTTAATAGGATTAGCGAACTACTCACTTGTGGAAGATATTCCCAGTTTAATTTTATATGAAGGGACTTCCGCCAAGGCTCCCTTTCGACTTACATTAATTATGCAACACAAAGACAATAAACTAACACAGGGCTACATATTTATTCTTGTCTGGAAGTTCAATCTGAATTCTGAACTTATCCTTTTAGGGAAAATGCACCTTCCGCCAACTGTTCGTGCCTCTAACGGCTAATAAAAACATAATATTAAGGACCTTAAATGGGAATTCACATCCGGAATAGTTCTAGAGGATTCTTTATTTAATTTATCGCATTTATCGATGCCATAAATCATATACTGGGCGAAACTAAATGAACTACGTATCAAAATACAAAAAAAAAAAATTGGAATCTGTAGGTACCCTTCTTTATTGCCCACACATGTGCGTTGAATTATCTCTCCTGTATAGTCAATTATTGACAGAATGTCTTAAAATTGTACAGTCGAGCACCACATTCTCAAAACTTATCAAACTTCCCTACAAAACCGTAAATAATCCTTTCTCTAAATAGTAGCAAGCATGCTACAGGGGGGTGGTTTGAATCCGTGTTAATCTCCCATAAGACGCGGTTTAAAATTTCCCGAGATCTGGGGAATTCACCGGGCACAAGTGTCGTGACAAATAAATTACTTATACTGATTTTAAATTTAAGTATTTATTTAAATATGAAAAGAATGTTTTTCAACAGAATTTGTTCCGATATTCCAGGTTCATTCAAAGGGCTTGAAATTCGGTATCTATCAAGATTTCGGAAACTACACTTGCGCCGGATATCCTGGTATTATCGGGCATCTGGAGGGCGACGCCGAGACCTTCGCATCATGGGACGTGGACTATGTGAAACTGGACGGTTGCTACGCCCATCCCACAGAGATGGATATCGGGTACCCCGAATTCGGGTACTACCTCAATAGGACAGGGAGACCTATGATCTATTCATGCAGTTGGCCAGTTTATCAAGTAAGTAATAACTAAATCTTTTTTTTTATATTGAAGATTGAATTGGTTAAAGTGTTTCGTTTGCTTTTTGGAACCATTCAAACCATAATAATTATTCAGAAGTTGCTTTCTAAATCTCTACAAAATAAATTGTAAAAAAAATATTTTTGAAATTTAAGGAAGGTTCCTCTTAACTCTTAACCGCAGAAGGTTTGTTATTTATGCGTAATGTAAGGTCTGTTGTTTAGATTAAGATCGTGAACCGGAACCAAAATCTACAAATCTTGCTAATTACGAGGTCTTCGACTTCATAAAATATAAAAAACAAGAGATGGAATTCCCAAGTAGGTACTTACTTTTTACAGTAGGTAGGTACTGATGGGTATTTTTTTGTCCTCTTTCCTGCCTCGGAGATGTTGATAAACTTTATAGACCATCGTAATAATAAATCCTGTCTAAATCGCGTATTAAGCTTCACTCGTGATCTAAAATTTAGGTCTTTAAACGTAGTCAAGGACTTTTTGCGTTGCATAAAATGCATGGACACAAGTGAGTCAGGAGATGCAGAAAACCGTTGCATTGCAGGTATGATCATCGCATGACGAATTATTTATGACACCACTGCAGTAATAATGAAACAACTAGAGGCATGAAGAAGAGAAAAAACTTTAAGTTAACGGTATCGCGACCAAATTTATGGTTTGCACGGATCACCAGACACTCAACTGGTCAAGAGACTAGATAAAAGTTTATGCAACATATGTATAAAGTGCCTTTTTCACTTCTGGGATTGATGCACTCGCTTGCGGCTCGTGCGGTCAAACTTCCCAGTCGTGCAAAAAAGTACCACTTTATGCACTTGTTGCATACATAACTATTATTTTAATTTACATTAGACTGGAAATACAAAGGAAGTAAAATATCAATTATTAATTATGAAATCGACTATCTACATTAGATAGATAATTATTATTGTTTATCCTAAAATATAATATTCAAATTAACAAGAATATTAAAACAGACCTTAGTGAAAACGATTTAACTTTTGTTGTCACAAAGTAGGTACAAAGACATTGGATAATTAAATTAAGACATTAATTAAATATTCACTTCATCAATTTCAGTTTTTTCACTTTGTTTGTTAAAAACAGTTCATGGAACTTCAAGGTCTGGCAATAAAAGTACTGCTCTTCAAGGGACGATTAAGATGTTTATTTCACTTTTTTACAAAAAAAAATGAGTTAAACTGGAGTTGTTCTTGAAGGAAGTCACAGCAGACATAAGTTGTTAGGAATAACTTTAAGAGTCTTTAAAAATAAACGCACGTCATCTGATGTTGGAAATTACAGGAAATTTGCTATGATTCGGTGATCGTAACAAAAATAGAGGAGTCACCTACAACTTCATTGTCGTCTGGCATACCTTTCCCAAAAATTTATTTGGTGAAATGGATAAAGTTGCAAGGTAAGAGGCTGGTTCTCTCTTTCCCAGGGAATCAGAAGGAAATTTTTTAGTTAAACTGGAGTTGTTCTTGGAGGAAGTCACGGAAGACATACGTTGTTAAGAATAACTTCAAGAGTCTTTAAAAAAAACGCACGACGTCTGATGCTGGAAATCACAGGAAGTTCGCACACATGCATAAACTGTGAGCCTTACTTCTTCATCTTTAGAAAATTCCACCGCTTATTCACACTATTGTGGACCCATGTCGCGTGGACACGTGGCTTCTCCCGAGTTGCGCTTTAAAAACTGTCCCTTTTCGTTGAACAAGGGAGTTGAAGTTATACAGGATATTTTTAATAAAAAATTCGTTGAGAAAAAAAAAATTTCTGATTTCATCTCGAGAAAATAATTCCTCTTCCATCTTTTTAATACCTAATTGAAGGTACCTATTCATTAAAAAAATTTAACCCATACAAATGCGTTACAGGGTATAGGTATCCTAAATAACTTGAGACATTCAAAATGTCACTCTCATATCTGCATTCATAAAGAAATCACGATTTGACTTGTTAAATAATTCTATATCCTGTATAATATAACTACCTACTTTATGCCTAATTATAGTAGAAAAGTCAAGGATGGTGAACTTTAATATTTTATAATAGCAAGTCTGAGATATTAAAATATACGCGAGCCTTATAATTTCTCTATATGAATAAGTTTACTCTTCTTAATCCTCAAAATTATCAAAAAAAAAGTAATGGCGCATCATGAAAAAAGTTCTGCTCGCAAATAATACTTCGATTGATTTAATTTTCGTCTTTCAGATTTATGCAAGTATGCAACCAAATTTCACCTCGATAATTCAGCATTGCAACCTTTGGAGAAACTACGACGACATCCAGGATTCGTGGGCGAGCGTTGAGAGTATTATGGATTATTACGGCAACAATCAAGACATAATTGTTCCCAACGCAGGTCCCGGTCACTGGAATGATCCAGATATGGTAAGTCTCAAACTTAAATCAAGCGGTCATAAAAGGAGCGATTTAAATGCATTGTGACCGTGAGATCCGAGATCAACGAGCACATTTTTCGATCCAATAATAAATTTTAACACCCACATGCTTGTATTATTACTAACAAAGAACTTTTTCAAAGGATTACAAAACAGAATCGTTCATTGTGCTCTCTCTCTGAATATCATGTTTAATAAATGCGAATGCAAATCGACTTCTTCAGATCCTACTGAGCATAACAATAATAATTATTATAATTATTACAGTGTGCCTATCAGTAATATTGACTTTCACAAAGTCCTTGACTTGACAAAGAAATACGAATACGTCACTAATTTATCATAAAAGGTCTTGAACTCCTATTATTAAGATGTTTGTTTCTGCTTGGTCTTGGTGAAAACTTATGTCGGATTAATTTCCAATATTGCCTACCGCTTTGTTCTCGATTTTTTATTAACATTTTGATCGACAGGTGAATTATGAGTACACGAGTATTCTCACGGAATTACCGGTGAATGATTTCCAAACTCATCTTTTCAACATTACTTATGCTAATGCGATTTTTTTTAAGGAATCAATATAATTAGTGGTTTCACATTAAAATTTATTAATAATCTCAGGTTATCCACCTTGGCGGTGGTCATTTTTTATAACCTTGAATCAAGTGAATCTTCTCTCCAGTACCTAACATAATATTTTTCCTCCGGTCAATATCGCCCATCACTGATGCATCCCATTACAATATACCCTTGCTGGTCCATCTCGGCGACCCTCAACCTCCCCTCCCAATGGGATAATTATTATGCACACTTTACTTCCACCAGGGAAAAATAGATTTCTACTCTACACTCCTTTTAGGCCGTTGGTCTAACTAAATGAAAAAATGGTTCATCGGGATTTTAATGAAAATTAACAAAATGACTGTTCAAAATCGCTAGTGGTTTCACTTATAAGATAAATAATAATAAAAATTAACTAATAATAATTTGCAATTTCATAAAATATGAAATCTCAAAATGTCTAAATCTTTAATCTTTTCCGTAGAATTTGATCGTAGGCAACTATGCTGTGGAGACCACTGACCAATCAGATTAATCGTGTACGACTGGTTGTCACTTTCAATATAGGTCGTAGCCGCCACGGTGTACGAGCAAGCGTGAATTATAATGGAGTTATAATATAGCAATGAGCGATATTATTGAACTGTGATTTCAGTCAGCGATCTTTTCTCAGTCAAATCAAAGGGTCTGACTGCAATCAGTAGATATCGGTGACTAAATCGCAGCTTGATACATCAACCATCACTGTTCCGTGGTCTTAAGCGATCAGTTGTAACGCATTAGTGGCGTTAAAGTCTATCTAACGCGTATTTTAACGTCAAAATAAAAATTATTTTAGCGAGCAAACCTTTTCTAAATTAACAGCGTGTTTACATTCACGGACCTTAGGTCAGTCGCGAGTTTGCGACTACGATATCACCCAGCGGGCATCACACATACCTAAAACGATAAACAACTAGAAAGATAGGAAAGGAAACGCGCGAGAAGTGACGAATGGAAGAGGTGAGAAATGACACAAGGGTGGCTGATACATCCAGAGCGCGGTTGGGGAGGCTGACAAGCGAGAACGAGAATACGAGGCTGGGCGGTCAGGGAGAGCGGTGGCGAACGGCGGCAAGCCTCACCTATACTTTATCTGAATTTTTCATCTAGTACCTTTACCTTATTACCGTTACCGTATCTTTTACCTTCATAATTAGAAATTAAATTGCTTCCACAAAATTGTCTTAACAACATTGATTGTTGATATCGTGATATCTAAATCAGCAAACACGTCAATAAACAAAAGTGTTTCTGGAAATTAATCACTTCCGATGAAATCCATCTTCCCGGCCGCGATTAAATAAAGCAACGGAAGCAGTGAAACTTTTGATTTCAATAGACGTAATTAATATGTATAAGTGTTTCCGTGATGTCAGCACATCATCAGGCAGCATAATCTATAATCGGTGCGGCATCTGCCATACAATCGTGGAAGAGAAACGACTGAATTGCTGTTCGAATCACCCTTTTGGTGAATTTGTGTGCACTGCCACAACTTCACCTGTAAGTAGAGCTCTAAACGTTATCAGCAAATACTGGCATTCGCTCATTACCCATACATTACAGATCTCCGTTTATCTTAACAATGTGGTAGACCTCAATGTTTCAATATGCTAAGCTTCATTATCATCTCGTCATGAGGCTATTTCTGACAGAAAAACATTGTCAAGTGGTTCGGGATTTGGAAATGTTTATGAACCCAGGTAGTCAATATGACGTCATTTTTCGGTGTTCGGTGACGTCGAATGTCGAATTTTCTGACGTGAGAATAACGTCGTAATGATGAGAAATTGTCACAGATCAAAGACATCATTTATTCACGTTAAAATCACGTCAACAACCAAACTAAAACTAATCAATTAAACACGTAAAATTGTCCCTAAAAAACTACCAATTTTTCATGATAATGAACGAAAGATTTAACTCTGGTTTCAGCTTCTCAATTCAACTTGTTTCAACTATAAAACATATTTTTCGGACTTCGTCTCTCAAGTTACACGTGCATGTAGATGACGTTGCTTTCGGCGTTGTCGTAAAATGTAGGTCAGTTTGCGTTTTTTTTTGACGTCTCCTATTGTTTGTATTTTATTACCTGAGATGTCAGGTACTTCAATGACGTGTTTTCGATGTGACTTATAGGATGCTGACGTCAGCAACCAATATATTGTCAAAATATGACGTTATAATCACGTTATAGTCATCGGGGTCTCTTCTACCTGAATAAGGGTTCAAAATCGACAATCGTTTGTAGAACAAAAATGGATTGAGCAGTTAAAAATTATAGTGGTGTATAGGAAAACATTCAGCAGAGACCCAGCGTCGTCGTCATTTGTCAAACCAACAAGTATATTTCAGGAATCTTCGAATCGTTCTACTCATTTTCTTCAATAATAAAACTTGGAGACTAATTGCGGAGCTATCCTTTGCCCTTGGTACACATTTGGGATAGGAAAAAATAACTTACACCGGATTTTATGGCGGTCCATGCCTGAGGGCCAGATTTATGTGACACACTTGGGTCTATGGAAAAATTATTGAAATTCCAGGACTTAGTTTTGGAGTTACGTTACGAATTTTTGACGTCACTTACACCTAAACCCAGCAGATATGCGAGGAAGAAATTTTATTGCGATGTCAGAAAGCATTCATACTGTTAATTTGTAGAAATAGAGTAGGTACCTATGTACCGTAATAGCTATAAATACTCGAAGAGCTTTAAACATTACGACCACGAGGTGACCACTATTTGGTTACAGTAAAATTGATCTCTCTTACAAGGTGCCGAAACGTTTACCTAAGATTCTAAAATTAGGCAGAAGAAATATTGTTTACCTCTATCCTCGTATGTGTGTATCATAATAAATGTTTTGCAAAACCAGATTTAATCGAAATAACTAACCGTGATTGCAAAACTAACGTAACTGCATAACAGAATCTCTATATCGTAAGCCAGATGTGACAAATCAATTTCGAAATATCAGTCGCATTCTAATTAGTATAGTCTTTCTTACAAATCGAAGATAAATCGGCAAAATATTCACTTGTCCTTGCCGGGATTGTATCCACTTTCAGTTTCTTCAAACTAAATTAGCGAGCATATTAGTTTAAAAATTGCATCGACTCCCGCAGAAATAAAGTGAACGTACCCAGAGCACTGGAACTGCATGGTGTGAAATAACATTCACATTTTCCGTAAATGGATCTGGCTGTGCATGCAAACCAGTTTATTTGGTCAGCACTGAATAACTATGTAGGTACTCTTTTGCATTTCCAGCTTCACCACCTACCTATTAGCGTCAGTTATCTCGCAGTTATAACTTTTACTATTGTCTATTATTCTAACAGTTATTATGAAGGCGTCTCAAAATTGATATACCTCTTGCGATTCATTATATTTGTTTGTGTATTTTTGTATGATTAAGTCGAATATTCCCATCTCGGCATCCACGCTTTCGTATATCTGTCCTAGAAATTTATGGTCAAGCGGCTACACGACAGAAGCCACCATTAACCATCAACTTTATACAAGTGATAAATATAAGTAGCAATGAAGGCCCTAAAATAAACCCCTGAGGTGGTCTCATGCTGGTAGCTCCCCCCTGGAATACCCACACCAACCATTCGCAAAAAAATGTTTTATGTAGGGTACGTTCCAGGCTCACTACTACTTTTTGAGGGAGTGAAAAACTTTAGTCAGCTCACTAATTAGATTTTTTGATGCCAATTTACCAATTTTTTTATAGTCCTCCACAAAGCCCAAACTCGGATTTCGAACTTTAGTCGAAGACTCAAGACAAACTCTTTTAAAGAAAGACGAATTGTCATTCATCATCAACAAACTTCGGTGTGTAGGCTTGCACGCCAGGCTTTCATTGAAATTGTAAGTGATTCCGGACCATGGAAGAGATAACGTGACCCCTTCTTCTTAAATCATTTATTCCGTTTACTCTCAGAAATGGCCACTGAGACCTTACTTCTAGGAAAAGGATTATTTTGGGATTGTTAAGAGAGCCGCCTCCTCGGTTTGAGCTACTGAAATCTGACAATTTTGATTTGAGAATTTGATCATCTCTTCCACCACGTACTCACCACTATAGTTACTTCTGTAAACAATTGAATGGTGTTGCTATATGGGCAGCACCTTAAATCCTGTTGTTGCCAACTTCTACATGGAATTCTTTGAAGCCACGGCCTCAAACTCCGCTACTAACAAACCGTCTTGGTGGTACCGCTATGTAGATGACACCTTCGTCATTTGGCAACATGGAGAAAAGACCCTGGAGGAATTTCTTCACCATATCTTCACCCCTGCGGTCAATTCGCAATGGAAATAGAAAAGGATGCAACTACAATTTCTTTATGTCCTCGTTACCAGGAATGAGAATGGCACCTTGGGTCACAGGTTCTACCAAAAACTAGCAAACACACATGGGTATTTACACAAGATTTCCAATCATCATCCTGGTCAAAAACGAGCAGTAATAAAAAAACTGGTGAATCTTGCATCTTGCAAGAAGAGCTCGCCCACCTAGATCATGCTCTGCAGGCAAATAGCTATATACCGCTCAAGAAATCAGGAGAGCCTTACGACCCAGAACCCAACATCCAACGACGCCCAGCAAACAACCACAAGGAGTTTTGGGAGCTGCATTTCTCCCTTACCTCAAGCACGTCACCAATCGAATCGGTAAACTCCTGCAGAGCCGCGGCGTCAAAACCATCTTTAAACCCACACAACAAGTTTAGCTAAAGATCCACTTTCTTCCGCTGGAATTTATAGAATTTACTCCTGTGGTGCTGTATACAGCGGAAGTACCAAACGCAACGTTAACACCCGCGTGACCGAACACAAGAGAAACTGCCGCCTGGGCCAGACAGACAACAGACAAGTCACCTGTTTTTCGTACCTGTGACACTGAAATTTAAAAACATCCAAATAATTTCAACAGGCAGGAGGAAGAAATGTTAGGCATTACGTCAGACCCAAATAAGTCATGGTTTGACTCAGGAATATACGACATTTTCGAAGAGACCGTCCGTTGCTATGGCGGAGATAGCTAGTGGAGGGGGAGCAAATCTTCCAGCACTACGGCACAACACCCCGGTCTCAATAATTACGATTTGTGTATCTTTGGTTGTAATCTTTGGACATACTAAGGAGGCAAATTATCAAACCAGAATCATTCAGTAGCTCAAACCTCTTAACAATTTCAAAGTAATCCTTTCCTAGAGGTAATGTATCAGTGGCCATTTCTGAGAGTAAGAGGAAGAAATGTTTTAACAAGAGAGGGTCGCGTTATCTCTTCAAACTTCGAGCTTTCCCTTGGTATGTATCAAATTCAAGTACCCGCCAACAGGGTAAACTTTTCCAGCTGTACAAAATCCACTTGAGAATCTTTGACATGAACCAATCGCTTAGTTAACTAAATGTTAATCAAGTGGAAGGTATCGTCATCTGCGTAAACATGAACATCATCAACAACGCGAGGATCTCCATGAAACGATACCTCTGGCCCTAGTACCCACCAACACTGAAGGATCTATAGATGAGCGTATGAAGAGTCTGCGTCCAACCTAGCTGGTGGACGCCCACCAGTCCACCGCAGCTCTTGGCAAAGAAAAACATTTCAGAAGTTGAAGTTAGCCGCGAAAGTCCGTACTTAATAATTGGCTTGTTCTTTGGTGCAATACCTTGCGCGCAGTAATCGGGTTATTAGTTTTTTTTTTGGTTCGCTACAAAATCTTCCGTCTTTTGAAGATTTTCAAATGGAACTTCTTCAAACTTATTATCAAAGCAACCCTTTTCTCTTGCGGTTGGAGAAACCGACTGGAATCAAGAATAGTCACTTTTATACCTATAAACACTTATTTCCATTTAACCAAGTTTCTCTATACCACTTCTGCAACGCGTAGTTTGGAGATACCTCAATAACATTTCCTTCAAAGTATATTCTAGTCGTGCATGTCTCTCTAGCGGAATTTTGCAATAAAAAGACCGTTATGGTTTATTATGATTTCTTCAAGACGCTGGTGTCAAGTGTTTTATTTGTTATTTGATCACTTGTTAGAGGAGAATTATCCCGTTGTTCATTCATTAAAGAGGCATAAATAAACGAATACTTTTCTTTAAAGTGCCGTGGTGAATGTGATCGCGAGCTTTATCTATATATCGATCAAGGAAGGCCATGAATGTTTTATATATGGATACGGCATGATGCAGCATTATCGTTAACAATCTGAAAAGAAACTCAGTTTTACCATCGTTTATAAACTTTCCATCAGCCGTCTTCCAAAATAGAGCAAACCAAGAAATTTTGATGATTATTTTTTGAAACTTGACTAATGTCGAACACTTCAGACAACTCTCTGGAAGATATCCTGTTTTTTTTTTTTATCAGACAATAAATATTTACCAGCAGTTTGGCGTGATTTATGAAATCATTAAAACTACACCTACCTAGGTATATGAACATCATTAAGCTGAAAATTGTTACCAATTGTTAATGTTAGTACACGAATAATTATGCAAATTTTAACAATTTTACACGCTCCACTTATATTTTATTGTTCATTATTCAGCTTTAGTGCGCAAACGTCTATTAAAAATTAAGGTGATTTTAGTCTCTAAGCACTCGTTAAAATGTTCTATTTACAAACACTCTGTATTTACGAAATGCGTTAAAGTTGCCGGCGCCAAATCCAATAAATGGAACTGTCTACTGGTTTTTAATTGACTCAGCCTTTAATATTATTGCCTAGTACTAATATCGGTTTCATCTAACCGCAAACAGACATAGACTAATTTCAGGTACTTATTTCGAAAGCCGCTTTGAATTTATCAATTAAGTATACTCGAAACCAAAGGCTTGTTCGTTAATGTCAGATCTAAATGTTCTCAGACAGGATATTCTGCAACCAACCATGAGTGTTATATAATTTGCAACGATATGTTTCACTGTCGGAGACAAAGTAAGAATATACAGATACCTACAGGTGACTCAATAAGATCTCAACAATGATGACATATGTTTTGGTAACTTAACTTTAAACATTAGATTTTATTATAAACACTTCTTCGGAACTATATTTAAGTACCTACATCTCATGCACCAAGGTCAAGTTAAAATTCTCTTATAATATTCCAATGATAGGTAATTATGCCGATGTTAATTTGCAACGTGAAAAACCAACCCTATACAATGCCCAGTGGATGCTAATGGGTTGCTAAGATTTGGGAAGGAGTTTGGAAGCAACTTTACCCTCAAGAACGCTGTGCTGTGACCAATTTGACAAATTATGACCACCTGACCACCAAAACACAAAATAACGACCTCACTGATGCTCAATGCCATGCACCACTAATACTAGACGACTCCTCTAAGTAATCATCAACTTATTCGATGACTCAAGGCAATAAGAATAGTAAGGCCTCTGTGGTTTTTGCATTCAAAAACGTTTACCCAATTAAAAAATAATTAGAGCATTATCGGTAAAGACACCTTCAAATATCTGCAAGTTCCCAATTTCATCATGAGTCACCAAATAATCCATAAGAAACCTGTATGAGCAATAGGAGTAAAAACTCTTTCTGTTAACGTCATGATTCTCAAACAAATCGACCAAAAGATCCGATGAAATAAAAAGGAAAACTGCAGCCACCTCCCCACGTTTCCCATGAAGCCAATAAAGCAAAGACTTGGGTTCTCTGGAGGGGACAAGTTTCAAATGAAAACTCAGTTCATTTCATCATCGGCAGGTCACCAAAATATTAGAATGGGGAGGAATGCGTTAGGGTAATTATTCATTAAGGCCTTAATTATTCTTCTTCAGTTCTCTTCTTTACTTTTCAATTTTTCTTTTTTCAGTTATAGTCTCGCGCCATGATATTTTTCATTTTCCCATAAGCCTTATATTTGCTTCCCTAATAAATCCCTTTTTTATAGGAGTTTTTTCCCTGGATCTGGATTGTGGCAAAGAGAGTGATTTCTCACAGGAACACCCAAGCCGTTATCCCATACCATCCTCCAACTACCCGATTGTTCGGATGTAGGTACTGAAGAATGAGCCTTGTTGGAGTTTGCTCTATTCTGGCACTATCATTCCAGACTTTCCCGTATATTTCCATCATAAGTCTTACGGTTGTTCTTGACAGCTGCATGAAACCCTAAACCCGTTTCGCATAAACATTTCTGATCTGCCTTGGCGGTATGTCTTCATAGGTTTCGTCAAATTGTTATATGCTCTCGATTTTTCTTTGATCTTTGATCTGAGCTCTGGTATATAATAATTCATGCCATGGGCACAATTGGTTCAGGACTCATTTTCTCTCAAATTTAATTTAATTTCACCGTACCCTGTAACCCATCTGAGCTTTCTGTATGTTTAATGTTTTTGGTAAGTGCTTCATTAGCCGTCCGGATTGGCCCCATCACTTCCGCTTAGAAAATGTCTTCCTAGAGATATGGTCACTTCTAGATCTAGTTCGTGTGAACAAACACCTGCACCGGATTTGTTTTTATTTTAGAGTAATCAGTGTAGAGCGAAAGAGTTTGGGTTGGACACCAACCTCCTGTCAGATAACTCTTCGCCCGCACATGCAAGAAGTACTTGTCCCTTGACATGCGCAATAACTTATTGACAGATGACAGATTGGGAGCTTATTTAGCTTATATTAGCAGATGAGCTGACAATGCTGACCCAACTCGCTAAAGACATTTGACATTTCTTCTTCAATTTCCTCTTTGAGGGCATGTTTACATAAACTATACAAGTAACCCCAAAAAGGAAGTCTAGCGCAGAAAAATCGGTTGCCATTGTTGCTCATGCTGTGGTGTGTGTGTGCGGTTGCACCGTTCTGCTAGACCAAATGATCTCCAAGCCCAGTTCATCAATTTTCAGCAACAGAAACTCATTTAACATGGTCTCCTGATGTCTAATTTCGTAGCCCATCGTCTGACTAATGTTGTTGGGTCGTTTTTTTCACTTGATTGACAGCAGCAATTTTTCCCGCAGAACGACTGGTCTATGGCCAGCCGTGCCAAGGAGTATCTATCACTGTTGAGCCTCCAAGAGACGAGCGGCTAAACGCTGCCATGTTTATCCTGTTGGCTTTTGCACAGCCAGGATATTTAGGAAATTCAAGTTGTGTTATTAAAAACACTGACCGCAATTATTGCTCAAAATTATTTTCTTCGTTTTCAGTTGTTAAAGAATTGTTTTCTCCATTACTTAAAGGGTTTGGAATTCACAGCTAAGGATAGATCCTTTTACCTCTCTTTTTTTTGAATAAGGTTTCATCAAGTGGAGATCCTGATTCGTGGAGGAATCTCTTTAGTAAGACAGAATGGTCATATGCGCAAACAACAGATATGGGTGTCTTTGTATTGTCGTTATGTTTTGAAAACATGTAATGGCGTGACTACCGAAGATGCCTGGCAGTTTTGGGAGCCCTCGTTCCCTCGTCATGTATTACTATTTTTTTGTAAAATTTTGAAAATTGGAGTTTGCCGAGTGTAAATTAATATCTGAGCAATAGTGTAATAGATCTGGGCAGGAACCCGGACTCCGCTGTTGCCCTCCTGATAACCCCTCCCCCTCCCTTTTGGAAAACAAATTTGCGTTGCCCAATCCGAGACCATATAGTGAACATTAATGATTCAATAAGAAACATCAATGATTATAGCTTATGTATACCTACAAGTACCGAGGTAGGTACTATATAATTATTCTAGAAATACATGCATATAGGTATTAGTGTTGGGTATACCTCTACCTGCATATCTTAAGTTTTCACTTTTAATCGATCACGTAACAAAAATAACGTACTATGTACTTAGTACCTTTCGTACAACGGCATCCAGTATTCAGAAACAACAGTTATTGTTACTTATACGACCTAATACTAGATGCGGGAGCATATTTTCAGCAATTAACGCCTTACAATTTACCCAAACTCTGTATTTAGTCGAGTACATAATTGTTAACTTTCTACAACACACTGTATAGAAGCGGATGTTTTGTCAACTTGGTTTCGTGAGAAAACTGTTACCTGAAGCACTGGCACTGATCCAATTGTAACACGCACGTAATACTTTCATTTTCCTGCAACACGATCTTAAGAGTAGTTCTTTGTCATGTAAAACGCAGTTTAAGAGGAAAAAATGGTTCTTCGTAACATACCATTAGAAAAGTTATATAAATTTGTATAAAACTCCACAAATTGTATTTTTGTAGCTAGCAAAAAAATTAATTATGTGAATAAAGCTTCCCGAGACGACTTTGACTAAATAGTAATGTTTATGTTTCATTTTTGATTAAAGTCCATAAAAAACTCAACTAGAACTCTTCCTTTCTCCTTTCTTACTTTTGCTCGCTCTTAACTATACCTATACCTACTTCATTTCTTCTTTATTACCATTTAAAACTTTTTATTTCATTTATACAGGCTGTTCGTTAAACATATCAATGACAAAAATTCAAGGAGTTGCTCCCTAAAAAAATATTCCAGAAATATTTTGTGCTTTAATGATTTTTAAAAAGCCGCTTTGTTTGGTGGGTAAAAGATGATCAAGTTTTTTGAAAAAAATTGACCTTTAAAAATTATTAATGCATGCAGCTAAAATAAAATTATGGCGCACTACTAGGTACATTCTGGGATTACCTACTGATGATTACAACTTAAAACAAATGTTCAAAATGCGTTTTTACAGCCCAACTTCACTGTAAAACAAATTTTGACAGATTCAAACTGACCCAGTGCCGGCTTTTCATTTCAAGTGGATGAAGTCGCCTATTTCTGAATAAATAATGTATTTTTAAATTGGAAAATCTTCTTGTAATTTTCTTCTTCTTATATTTTTTTTCTATTGAAATTTTTATTTCATATTCATGTTTTCTATAAATAAAAGGTGTTTCGCATAAGAACCGACACACAGCAGGGGCGTGTAGGGGACCCCAAAAAATGGTGTTTTAACGCAACTTATCTCTATACTAATTAAGTTGCACCCCTGAGAAGTTATAGGCCTTGAAATAGGGGTTCCAAATTTCCAAAACAAAATCAATATCTTAGCTATACTTAAACTAAAAAAAAAAAATTGTACACGTTGTGAGTTTATACCAAAAGAGCATTCCCTAGTTAAGGGATGATGCATCCTTAAAACGTTACATAATTTTTTAACCCGTTGGCCGATAGAAGGAATTGTTATTTTATTTTATGGGGATTTAATTGTCAAACTTTTATTTTTCCGATTATTTTTCGAAAATCTTTGTCATTTTCAACTTTTTTCATGATCGTCAACTTTGACATTTAATTGAAAAACCAACTTTTGAACTTTCGATGAACACGACAAAGTATTTTGGAAAATAATAAGAAAAATAAAAGGTTTAGAATTAAATTCCCCATAAAATGAAGTATTACCTAATTTCTCAAATCGGCAAACAGGCTAAAAATTCTGTAACATTTTACAGATTTTAGATTTAGATTTTTTTAGAAATTTAAAACTTCTATTTCAAGGTCTTTTACTTCTCAGGGGTGCAACTTGAATCACAATATTTTTGGTTCCTCTACACGCCCCTGCTCTGTGTCGGTTCACTGTGGAAAGTAAAATATAAAGCGCCAAGTCTTTTTTTGTTTTAGTTTTTTTTTTGTATGATCTGGTTTGACAAGGTAATGTCACCTCACTTTCTTTTGCAAGATCTAATGTGACAAAGTCCGGTCAGCTCAAAAATTCGCATTTTTCAAGGTCCGGTCAGCTAGAAAATTTAAGCTAGCTTGTAAAACCCGACATTACAAAAAAATTTGAGCTGACCGGACTTTGTCCAACCGAACATTGCAAAAAAATCGAGCTGACTGGCCTTGGGCTTGGCAAAAATAAATTTTTCGACCAACTGGACTTTGCAAAAAAAAGTCGAATTGGCAGTTCTGTGCATGTAGACTCTACACGTTTAAACTGGCATTATTTTCGATGCCTGTATTAACCTTCTGAGCGGCAATTCTGGAGTTCATTGGAATGGAAAGATCACAGGAGATCGTTCCCATGCAAACTTCTCATTAGAACATTCAACAGAAACTTATGTTCTTAGGAGATTCTTTTGCTTGCCTCTTCTCCGAAATGGCGTTTTTAGTAGTCTGTTACTGTCATCAATTTTGGTCTAGAGAATAATAATTATTAACATAATTAAATCACTAAAGGGACACCCAACACGCCTTAACATTTACGAGTCAAATAAATGAGAATTAAGGAATCTTGCCTTTGTCCCTAAAACTCCTTGTATATGCGGCCATATTGAATAAACAATGGATAAAAGGAATAAAAGAATCCGACAAAGGAAGAAATTTGAATTTATTTCAAATATTGATCGAAATCTGAATAGAAGCTTGACAAAATTGCAGGTGAGGCTCTCGCTGGAAGTAGTCGATGGTTCGAGTTCGCGTGTGTTCAAGAATACTCTGAACATAGTGGAGAATGTTCTAATCAGAAGTTTGCATGGGAATGATCTCCGGTGATCGTTCCATTCCGACGAACTCGAGAATTGCCGTCCAATGTTAAACATACAAAATAGTTTGTTTTTTATAATAAAAATTGTTCACCCTGTATATCTACAAAACAAAGCGGTTTTTCAAAAGTTATTAAAAAACAAAATATTCTTAGAATAATCTCGAATTAAAAAAAATATTTCATGGCTTTATCAATTAATTATTATGAACTTTTCTTTTTTCAGTTAATAATCGGTAATTTTGGGTTGAGTTACGAGCAAAGCAAGACTCAAATGGCGATATGGGCTATATTAGCCGCACCTTTACTCATGTCAGTAGATTTAAGAACAATACGACCCGAATACAAAGCCATATTGCAGAATAAGAAAATTATTGCCGTCGATCAAGACCCTCTTGGCATCCAGGGAAGAAGAATATACAAGGTGAGCCTCAAAATCTTATCAAATTATCAAAAAGGCACTTTTTAATTTACAAAATAAATATGTATAATAAAAAAATGTTAAAAAATTAATTAGAAAAATTATTTTCAGCATAAAGGCATCGAAATTTGGTCTCGGCCGATCACTCCGCTCTTCCAGAACTATTTTTCATACGCGATAGCGTTTGTCAATAGAAGAACAGATGGAACCCCGAGTGATGTAGCTGTTACTCTGAAAGAACTAGGATTGACATCACCAACCGGTTATAGAGTAGAGGTGAGGCTCATTTCCTTTCGTGAGTTTTAAATGTTTCGAGTATCTCCGCCGATCCAAAATTTTCAGCTGTGTGGTGATTTTTGGAATTTGCGGAACTTATGGAATAAAATTCATAATTCAGAGAAAAAATATTTTTGAGAAAAAAGCTGGGACACGTCAACTTTTATTTTTTATTTGGCCTTTTTTCAGCCTCAATTTGAGTTTTAACATTACCGATATTCCTCCCGCCATTTTGGGCTTTTTTTAAATGATAACCTACCGTTTTTGGGCTGGAAATTGGTAGTTGGATATTTCTAAATATGCGAGGACACCTTTATAGTGTGGGGAGAAAGTTGATAACTTTAAATTATACAGGGTGAATAATTACTCTTCTCTCTTATGGAATAGATGCCCAAGCTCAAAGATGCCAAATAAAAAATAAAAATTGACGTGTATGCATGAGCTTTTTTCTCAAAAAAAGTTTTTTTTTCCGAATTATGAATTTTAGGAACTTTCAATTTACAATTAATCATTCTGTAGGTACAGAGGGTTAATTAAGTATGGGGCCAAACTTCAAGGGGTGATTCTACGAGTGATTGTTATACGAAAATTTTATATAAACATAGGTCCGAAAAAGCATATTTTTCAAGATACAGGATGTTAAACTTTTTATTAAAAAATCCCTTTTTTCGAAAATATCTTAAAGATGCTTTACCCGATTTTGTTGAAATCTTGCAGTCTTATTATTTATTGTAGTAAGGAGCTAATGTAGCCCTAACTGTATTAAAATTATCAAGTTCAGTGGCGTCCCGAGCGGCACCTTTAAGAATGTTAATTTGAAAAAACTTTTTAAAAGTACGCCTATGGCTTTTTCTTGAAGTTTTATTATTTTTTCAGATTAAGCAATTACAAGACTTACAAGTATAAAAATTTTTGTATATGGTTTTTTTCGGATTTTTCTTTGTTTTTGAAACAAAAAACAAGAACTATTTAATTGCATATCTATCCATGGACCAACCACAAAAACATTGGGAAAAATAAAAAATAAAATTCGCTAGTTTAGATATTTAAAAAAAAATCTCAATTTAGTGTGTGACAACCCCGGCTATCCGGGAAACTGGACGTAATCGGAGCTGACTGGAATCGGACGGATTTCTCGGACGCTCCCTCGGGGAAATGAACTCGCTATCTTTTCCCAATTACCTGAGTTATCACACAGCTGGTACGTTAATCGTACCCTTGTCCCAGGGAAACTCAATGGAGAAGACGGAAAATATCCAGTGGTCGGATGAGGTTATCACAAAAAAAAAAACGGACACGGAGGGGGCGATCTTTAAGCGCTCCCCGTGTTTTACATGACACTCCCGTTGAGCCAAGTTGTTTGCGAGTACCAGGCCACGCCGTCACCGCGAGATTACCCCCTGACCCGGGTCAGGAATCTCACGACAAAGACGGGAGCGAATGCAAAAAAGGGACAATTATTGAGAAGCATTATAGGAGGCGACCGAGACACAACCAATTAGGAGAGAAAATTATGACTGGTGTGAACTATCACCTATTCACCTACCTTGGCACAGAGTCGAAGGGCGGTCGGCTCTAGTCTCGTAAGATTCGGAAACGGCGCGGACTCGGGGCCTGGGTGGGTTTTCACTTTTCGGTGGTTGATTATTCTTCAACGCGGGACACGGACGGCCGGTCTATGAATCGGGTACACTATTTGGACTTACTACTCCGAAAGCACTCTAAAATAACAATAATAATCGTCGTTTTACAACTCTATCAGAAGTGAATCCGAATCTGACACTCTACTGCTGCGTTGTAAGAATACCGGATCGGAAGTCTCTATGCGGATTCAACACTCGATCGGAAGTGATTTTATATTATTTTCATATCTCCTGTATTAACTATCTGCCGTTTTTTAATTGGGACGCGGTATATAAAAAAGGTTTATTCAGTTTTTACGTGCGGTGATAGCGCTGGTATCAGCGATGTGGCTTCCGAATTTGTAGCAACTGCCTCGATTCAGCTCGCTTAAATTTGGTCTGTTCATAAAAAATTAAATGATTTGTAAATTAATCGGAAATAAATGAGTTTGTGAAAGTTTTATTATTAACATATTATTAATAAAAAATAATTTAAAAAATTATAATTTCCAAAAGAAAATTTTCCCCATGTTTCTTTATTGTGGTCCAGGGATATTCAATCGCAGGTGGATTTTTTTCCAAAAATTAATCAAGACACAAAAGAAAATCATGCAGGAAGCAAAAAAATTGTATTTTTAGTTGCTTTAATCTGAAAAAAATCTTAAATTAAAAAAAGCCATTGGCGTGCCTACTTTTTAAAAAGATTTTTCAAAATAAGATTCGTTGAGGTGCTCCCCGGCATATTTATATTATATTTTTTAGCGCATCGCCTCTGAAAGACGATTTTTCAGTAGCTCAGTAGCCGGTGGAATGACGCATATTGCAGCCTGCATGCAACAGCAACTCGCTTCCAAGCGTAGAAAATTTTCCAGCCCGCAACGAACGTTTTTTCTGGCCCTAGGGCGGACAGATTTAGGAGTTACTATAGCAACTACTGATAGTGTTATCAGTTAGTGATTACGCGGCAGGTGAGAGCGAAATTGAATCACACCGCTGACAACTAAACCGAGACCACTATACCTACGCGCATATTTCAATCAAGTCTAAACGAGCTGGAAATATAATAACAGGTAGCCTATCTAATTATAACGATTAACGGGGGTTACTAGTTTCTGAGGTTTCGTCAATAAAGAAACAAAATTAACGCTAGACAGGAAAATTACACTGACAGTGAATTAATTTGTACGCCACACATATTCGCCAACAAGCTAACAAGCCAAAGTATTCAGTGTTCTAACGCGATGCGCTAAAAAATAGTGTCTATATCTCGGCCGGATCAGAAGTTCATTTCAGCTCGTATTCAATCGACCCTTGCTCCGCTACGCTCCGCTCCGCTCCGCTCGGCCCGATAACTTCATACTCGCTGAAATGAACTTCTTTCCGCCCTTGATATAGAATATACTATTCCAGTTTTCGTCCTTTGAAGAGACGCAAATTTTAAGTTTTCGCCAAATTTTCACTCGGAAAATGTTAATTAAATGGTTTTATTACTTTTCGATCGATCGTGAGAATTTAAAAAATCGGTTCCCTTCGAGGCTAATTTTTTTCTAGACAGGTGTGTCAATTTAATTTCTATAGAGTTGCCTTGTAGGTACCTACTCATGAATTTTCCATTTTACTGAAGAAAAAAAATAGGTACACGATGTTCAAAACGTCTGGAAACGGCCAAATACCTCGAGAAACACTCACTGATTAATCCAAAAAATATAAAACACATCCCTAATAATTTTAAAAGCGCCATCTAGTGATAATAAAAGGGGCAACTTGAAAATATTAAATTGATACCGCTACCCCTATTTTTATATCGTAGAATCAAATCCTACTGCAAAAATTGGGTCAAGTTTTCTTCTGAAACGGTTATTTAGATTCGTGACAGATAGCGCTGTAATCGAAAAAATAATGTTCGTAATTTCTAACAATTTCTACAGAACAATGAAAAATAATACAGTTCGAGTTCATTTACTCAAAAACAGTAATTCAATTGTGTCAATATATACCGCGCATCCTGCCTCATTCCCATTTTTATATGCCCTGAGCTCTAATAATGCTCGGAGGCGACGTCTGTGACAGGGCATGAGAATATAACAGAAAATATGCCACAAGTAAAATAATATGACGAGCGTGTCAAAAAATCGTGTTGAATAAAGTCGGATTTAAAACCTTAGCTCGAAAAATGACTTTTCTCCTATTCCTTCGTTGATGGAGGCAGCTACACAAGAACCGAATACATTTCTGAACTTCTCACAATTTATGGCTGTCTAAGCAGAGATTTTTATTAAAGCCGCAGAGAAAATATTCCTCGAAAATTTTCACTCCTGGTAGTATTTGTACCTACTACCTACTTACACAGTAAAGTCATAAGTTTTCTAAAAAAACGCAGACAAAAAATTTACTTGCTGGTGGATTTTTGTCATAATAAATAAAAATTTCATTGCGGGGTATCGTTTGTAATGGCATTTGAACCTTTTGTCATGTCGAAAGCCCTGATGGTCAAGAAGTAACATTTATTTACTACTATCTGACGATCCCAGCTTATTCATGTCCATGTACTTAATAATCGTTTGATGATTTCATTTCAACATTAGACTCTCCCATAAGATAAATGATACAATAATAATTATGAATATGATTTATTTTATGGTAATTTCTCCTTAAAGGGCGTTTATTTATAATTTATGATGACAAATTAATATTTACCACCATTACGTTTTGATGAATCATGACAAATATATGACCTCAATAACACAATTACAATTTACAACTGGCCTAAAGAAGTTAATAATTTTTATTGTTCTTACGCAAATCATTGTGAGGGTACGGTCAAGTTTGCGGTCAGTTAACACTTGAATAATTGTTTTAGCACAGATCCAAGATTAAAATTCATCATCAGGGCGGATAATAATTATTAATTATTACGTAGGTTAATGATTGAAATAGTGCAATGAAAAAATTAAAAATAAATTAGAAGTGCAGATTAGAAGTTTTGGGGCCAAGGTTTGATATGAATGAGTGTCATATACTGTCGCGCTAATAAAAATAAATTTAATACGAAATTGTACAACAATTACTGTTACCTACATTTGGAAATAAACTTCGCGAATTAAACTTTTCTCAGGTATCTGAATGCCAATTAACAATCATTACTGTAAAAATTGTAAAAAAAAATAAAATCATTAAATCTGGGAGTACCTACCTATTTCAGACAGATTATCATTAAACAAAGTATAATAACTGATTTTAATATTCTTATCTACAACAGTAACGGTCATTATTGCTCACCCTGTAGATTATAAAAATAAATAACTTACAGCTCCCAAATCCCTACTTCAACATCACTTTCATGATTTTCTGTTTTTTTTTTTTTCAATCGCAAACCGCGCTCGTACTTGTGTAGATAATAAGAAGTGCCTAGTAGTTCGAAATATTCGTGGTACAGGAACAAATTTTTATTCCAGAAATAGTTTAAATTAACGAACATAAATGTCCATGGCAAGCCGGATTCGAACCCATTGATATTGATAGTGAGGGTGTGAGATACGCTACGACCTATTAAGATCTATTGTGCCCCCTCCACTCTGCTTATCTGGTGTGTATTCCCTTATTTCAGCAGCCTCTTCAATTCCGTTGCCCTTAGGAATTTGAATTCAGGATTTGAAGGGGATCGAGGCTAGGTAGAGCCCCACCGTTGAATTTTTCTTCTCTCGCGTTCTAGTGCCCAAGTTGACATTTTTCACAGTTTACTCGGTATGGAATTTTGCTCATACAGTAGAATCTCGATTATCCATGTTCGATTTACCGGACTACGGATTATCATGTAGATTATCAAAACTACTTTTTTTCTAGCCCTTCAAATAACCGCGATCACAAAGTACACTTTTTTAGGGTTTAATTAACTCAACAGCAAATAAAATCAACTATCTTCGGATGAGTCATTTGGGAAGATTTATTAGATACTTATTTGTTATCATCTTCTCAAAGTTCTTTTCAAAGTGGGCGGTTGAATAAAAGATGCAATAAAACACTTTCAAGAAGCAAAGAGACACATAAATTAAGATACCCACAATTTTTTATTTCCAGTCCGAATTCCGATTGTTCTCAAATTTTTCTGTAAATAAATTGTTCCCATTGTCACCATGAAATTTAACTTTTTTTCTTTTTCAGGATTTATACGAAGATGTAGATTATGGCGTCCTGTCTCCCCAAACAAAAATAAAAGTCAAGGTCAATCCTTCAGGTAATAAACTGAGTGAAATAGTGGAGTTCCGAAATTTTTCAATATATTTTTTTTCTTTCAGGGGTGGTGATTCTGCGAGCAGATGTCCAGCCCGATTTCAACAGAAGAGTTGTGCCGTATTACACCACGCAACGATCAGTTTACAATCCCCTAAACCAAGTGTTCAGAGTTCGCGCCAATGACTTTTAATTTAAAATCCAAACATTTCTCGATTGTAAATAAGTGATAAGTAACTTATGAATACATGTAGATAGGTACAATTATTATTATTTTCCTTTTTTTTAATAAAATATTTAAATTTTTTATTGTTTTTATTCTCAAAATTATATACCTACTGAGTGTGTGTGTATAATATTGTTTTTTTTATTGTTTTTTTTTATTATTTAAATGGTCCGCTAACAGGTCATCTTTGTTTTTAAAAATAATGTCTTCTGACATAATATGAAATATCATTATTGCTCATTCATTTTATATCAATAATCTCCAAATCTAAATAATCAGCTGTTCTCTCATTTACACACAGATACTACTACAACAACTATACTCTTTTACTTCACTTGTCACAATCACTTCACTCTACTCTGTCTTCCTTCAGTTTTCCGCTTCCAATTACAACCCTACACTACAACTGACCGCTAGTGTGCCGACAGGTTCTTTTATATCCCATTGCCGTGGAATCCAGAAATGTCTGATAGTTTCACGGATGACTCCACTCAATACGTGGAACGCAGAACCATTCTGGTATTTAGTAGAATGTGAGTTATTCCCATCTGACAATATGTCATTCCTGTCATTGTCAGCCGAGAACCGTCTCGAACCGAATTGCCGAGTCATCACAACAATGGTAGAAGGCAAGCAAATACGAACTACGAATCCAGAATATTTCGCGAGTGCTCCTTCGTTATAATGTCATAGGTAGCACCAGGACCAGATACACCTTTTGGCCTTATACAATTTATTTTATAGTGAAATCACATAAATTGCACTGTAGGTTCGACTTGCGCCATAGGATACACCCCAGGCAGCCAAAATACACGCCAACAACTGAGTGCCCCTTATTGTTAGACAACTATTGTTACAACATGCCATTCGTCATTCATTGATGTTGTGTTGTGAGTAGAGGTGGAAATAATTGTGGTCACGTATTTCATTCTACTGGGGACTCATCAGTACAATGTATGTATCTACCAACACACAGATATAACACAAGCACAGTTTTGATCATGCATAACCTCCGTGAGTGCAGATTAGTGTGGAGGATTGAAGATGATCTCCCACAGATGATCGGATTGGGTACTCTGGGAGTTCTAATAATCTCCGTAAGTGGAGATTATGCATGAATAAAACTGTGCGATGTGTATACATATTGTACTGATGATGAGTCCCAAGTAGGATGAAACACGTGTCTACAATTTCCACCTCTACTTACAGCATAACATCAATGAATGGTAATGTTGTTTTACAACATATATATGTCATTGCTCTCTCGTTAACGACTTCACCAATTTCCTACTACACATTAAATATCATAGATGGCACCAGATACATCATTTTGACCTTACAATTAAATGTTCGGGCTGCAGAACACCTGCACACAGCTATTGCTGGCTCCGCCCACGCGCTTTCTCGTCAACGATTTTGCCCATTTAGCCGATTTCTGAACATAAAATTGTTTCACCAACAGTGGGTAATATTAATAATGCTCATTAAGTTAACGTACAGATTTTTGTAGTCGTTTCTAAGGAAGCTTACTCTAGGTGGAAAATATAACAAAAATCAGTTACTATTATTGACATGAAAATGATTACAAAAATGTTAATAAAAGTACTTTGATGTTGATACTATACAGGCTGTCTCACGATGAGCGTGCGTTAGCCGTATATGGGAAACTCGGCATGACAGAAATTTGAAAATTTGCTTACAGTGGTTTTACAAAAAAATTAATCAATGGAAAATATTTTCAAAATGGCGGCACTTCCGCTTATACCGGAAGTTGACTTGACGTGTCTTATTTTAAATGGGACACCTGTATATTATTGCATTTTCGAATTGCCTGAAAAAATGCAATAAAAATGGTGTTTGTAGTTCAAAATAGGAATGAGTGGTTTATGAGTTATAAACAAATGAAAATCGCGATTTTCAATTTTCAAAGCAGCTTACATCGAGAACGGCTCAAGATATCGGAAAACGGCTTACATGTCCCTATCTTATATTTTCATGTGCTATCCTATTGTGTGGGTGAAATTGCTATAACAGGGTGATGACAAATCTGATAAAATTAATGAAAAATCTGATAATTTTCATCAGCCTGTATAATAATTTCATCCACACGATATGATACTATGTGAAAAATTAGGATAGGGACATGTAAGCCGTTTTCCGATATCTTGATCCGTTCTCGATGTAAGCTGCTTTGAATGTGGAAAATTGCGATTTTCATTTGCTTATAACTCATAAACCACTCTTTTTGAGCTGTAAACGCCATTTTTATTGCATTTTTTCAGGCAATTCGAAAATGCAATAATATACAGGGTGTCCCATTTAAAATAAGACGTCAAGTCAAATCAATTTCCGGTATATTTTAATTAAATATTTTCCATCGATTCATTTTTTTGTAAAACCCCTGTATACAAGTTTTCAAGTTTATAGCTTTAAAAATGGTCACAGAAATCTGCAGTTAGTTTAATGGACCTTTATAACACCTACTGTAAGTCAATAAACTTATCCACTACAAATTAGATATCATAGATGACACCAGATAAATCTTCTGACCTTACAATCTTATGTTCAGGCTGCAGAACTTTCCCCCCCCCCCCCCCCCATGAATGGATGAGAAAACGAGTTAGTATTGCATTGTCATCCAGTTCTGAGATATGCTTCATGTTTCAAGTCTCTAGCTCTTCAGTAAGTTAGTTTAAAAGCGATTAAAAGATTTGAGCTGACATATTATAGACAGACAAACTGGCAAAAGAGCGACTTAATAAAAATGTTTTAAAAGAGTCAAAAAATACTCATGAATAACTGGGATTACTGTTTTGAATGTGGAAAGAATCGAGTTTAGAAAAAATCATTAGTCAGAAGAAATGGTCCAGAGTGCTAAGATCTTCTAAACTTGATTCAATTTAGTCACCATTAACCCATAAAATTAATAAGATGGTGCGCTGAGCAAGATCGGCCATTATTTACTTTTACTGTCTACTTTTTAAAGCAAAACCCTTTATTCAAGTTGGTAGATCAGAAAAACTTGTTTGCTTAGTAATAAAAATAATTGTAACTATTAAAAAATAAGTAAGCTAAAAAAGATAAATAATTAACTTTGATGTAGGATACAGGTAGGTAGGTAAGGGAAAAAAAACTGAGGGATATCAATAAGCAAGTGGGTGAAAAATAATAAAAATAAAATTGCATTATGTTATGTGTATTACAAGAATAGTAAGTAATTTGGCAAGCAAACAAAACGAGAGCTGAAGATGTCAAAATGTTGACTGTCAAATGTTGTTAAACAAATCAGTAGGGTAAATACGGCAACCTAGTATTCTTCTTAAATCTTTCATTCATTATTCATAATATCCCTCCTTGCTTCTTTCTTAACTGTATAATAATAACTGTATAATAATTATTATAGTAGATAACCATTAGTTGTGTATCTAATAAGGATTATTATAGATCTTTTGACTTTCAATAATAATAAAAACAACTGCAGCCCCAGTCTACATAAGACCATTTCTGGCCTACTGGAAGTGTTCTTTGAACAAAAGTATAAAAGATAAACATGATTGATGTTAAATTAAATTATATTGATTGAAAACAAAATCTAAGGTATAAAAACTGTCACTACAATCGATATAACAATAATGTATAATTAAATAATTTCAAACTATATACACATCACAACAATCTTAGTTCTTAAAAGGCACTTTAATAAATATATCTTATATCGTACAAGGTAAATATCAAAATAATATCCATTTGCGCAACACGATTAGTATTAGACGAAAGCAATTTCAATTAATACTCTACTTCCTAGGACCTACAATATAAAAATCAGTCAAGGTACAGGGTGGATATTTTTCAAGACAATTCATCAAAAAAAAAAAAAAACAAGACAGAAAATAAAAATTGGCACAAACACCGTGAGCAATAACTGTTCACAATAATATATGCAAATACAATAATAAATATAAAAAAATTAAAATACATAATATATAATTACACGCATATCAAATTAAAAGAGAAAAAAAATTGAATCACTGAAAAACCGACATTTTTTAACAACAACAGCATCATTAAAAGAAAATTAATGAGCGCTAACAATTTATTTTCTAAAAAAAATAGGATAAGAAAAGTGACTAGACTACTATTATTATTAATGAATTCAAAAATACAAAGCAGACAAAAAAAATGATGACATCACCTGTTACTTTTGTGCTAAAGTTAAATCAGGAAGATTTTTATGAACCCATACAAATCAAGCATTATAATGTTAGTTTAGTGGATATGCGCCGATATTACAATTTCAATGAATAAGGCACCGATAAATAAAAAAAGATATAATATGTCAGTAACCGCCAGTAGTTTTTTTCTGTAGTGCAGACGAGGATCTATAAAAAAAACATTATAATTTCACAAGCGCATCTGGGTTTGAAATAAAATTACCTTGAAGGGCGAGGTCCGGGTATCCTTGAAACTGGTCTTGGTATTCCTGTTCCGACGGGTCTCGGCAAACCACTTGTTCTGGGAGGATTTGGAACAATAAAAGTGCCATCACCGTTGCCACAAGTCTTTGTTCGAGAGAACTGGTGGGACATCTTAAAATGAGAATTATAGGTCACAGATAAGATACAAGAAAGCTTTGTAACTTTTTTTCTTTTACTTTTTATCATTAATAAATAACAGCCAATATTATAAAGGCTCATTAGGCTAACGGGCAGATTTCTATGCTCGTTTTTGAAGCTAATATCGACATCAAATGACTTTTATTAACATTTTTGTAATCACTTTCATGTCAAGAATAGATAAATTTAAAAAATTTCCACTTAGACTCGATCCCTTCTTCAGAAATGGCTACAGAAATCTGCCCGTTAACTTAATCAGCCTTTATGATACCCTCTGTTTGAGTCTTTTAATAAATTACTTACTTCAGAAATTCTGGTATTAGAAGAACTAATCTGAGCAACACTGGGAGCCGATTTAGAGTTCACTGGTTTCGAGTTCACTGTAACAGTGGAATTATGCTTGGAAATTGGGGGCGCCACCGGCAAATTCCCGGCACTGATCGGCCTCAAACTAGTGTAAGACCCTCTAAGTGTATTTTTCACCGTCTTCAAATTACTCGGCTTCGAATTATTGGTGACTCTGTTCAAGCTCGGTTGCGACCCGTACGGATTCGTCCCCACTTTCTGTAGATTGGTGTAAGAGCTCCTGAAAGCCATCGCCATGCTCGCTAAATTTCTAGGAACAGTGTTGACGCTTCTGGGTTTGGTGGGTGTTGGTTTCTGAGCGATGTACGTCTCTTCATTGTTGAAGTCTTCTTCTATTAACGTTTTCTTTGACACGTTTGAACGGGCGCTTTGAAATTCATCGCTGGATGATTGGTCGGTGTCGCATGAATTCGAAGTTATCGGAGAGATAAGATCGTTGTCCCAGAGTTTTGTTTGCAGAGATATCGGTCGAGGGGTTGATATTGCATTGAAATCTGTAAATAAAGTTGTAGGTCAATGTGAGATTAATAGACGAGACTGCATTTTACCCAAGAGTTCCATAATTTGTAAATATGTACACAGTTACAACCAAAATGGCAGAGCTCTACCTAACATTCTGCGGACATAACTAACAAATGCGACAAAAAAATCTGCCAATAAAAAAATTAACAGTTTGATACAGGAAGGAGAGAAGCGTCGATTTACTTACTTTGAGTGTGGATTTCACCAACGACACCGACACCGCCACTGCCACCATCCGCATCATACAGCATCCTGCTCGAGCTTAAGCTGGTGTTTGATAAGCTGCTGCTTAGACGGTCCAAACTTTCGACGGATCCCGACGAGCAGGCCATCGTTAACGGAGTCTCGCTAGCTTTGCAAAAAGTGGAGTTGAGTTTTTCTTGTTCCTCGAAGCTGTCCACCATTGAATCAAACGAAGCAGCCTTTGTAAAACTCTTGTAAGTCTTATCAAAAGTGGCGTTGAGCACAGTGTGTGTGGTGTTCAATTTATTCAGCTCTGAAATTTTATTGTTCTGACTGAAAGTCGTGTTGTCGTACTTGTCGTTGGCCTTCTCCAGCATCTCTTTTATCTGCATTTGGGACCTTTCGAAACGACGTTTCAATCTCGGCGATTCGACAGTAACTATCGTGTTGGCATAATCGTGCTGGTCTCTTTCGGTCGAGGAGTTCCGTCCGTCTTTCGACTTGTTGGAGTCTTTTGAAGGTGAATGAGAGGGCGAAATAAATGCAGACTCCAGATTTGGACTGTTTCTGCATGAATCGCTTTTACGGTACGTGGCATATTTTGAGGGTCTCCTGTAAGTTCCGTTCAACTTACTTGTCGCAGTTGATTTTAGAGTTCCATCTCTGCTGGTATTGGTGCTGGTGTTATTTAAAATTGCATCGACATCTATATCATCTAAAACGAGTGTTGAATCTGAAACGAAATTATTAGATAAGAAGAGATCTCAAGAAAGATTCAAGAAGATAATGGTAAAATAAGCCGGTAAGTATTATTAGAAACTGTACATGGTGATACAGAAAAAAATTGATGTAATAACTTAAAATATTGACAAAAATTACGCGCAAGAAGAATCATATGATGGAACACTCGAGGAAATGTACCCAGCTTTGGAAATGTTTGAAATTATTTAGAAATTATTTGAAATATTTGGAAATATTTGGCAATGTTTTAAAATGTTTGAAATATTCTGGCAATACTAGAAAATATTTGGGAATATTTGGAAATATTTAACAACGTTTGGAAATATTTGGAAGTACATATTTTAAATTTTGACAATGTTGGGAAATATTTTAAATATTTGGAAATAATTTGAAATATTTGAAATATTTGGCAATACATATGTACATACTTGTAAATTTTGACAATGTTTGGAAATGTTTTGAATATTTGAGAATATTTTGAAATATTTGGAAATATTTGGAGCTATGTAGGTATTTGGTAATATTTGGAAGTAGGTATTTTTTGGAAATCGAGTTAGAAATATTTGACGATACTTGGAACCGGAAATATCTTAAATGTTTAGAAAGAATTTTAAATATTTGGAAACATTTGGGAATATTGGGAAATATTTGGAAATACATACTTGGCAATATGTATTTGTTTGAAGATGTTTCGACAATTTTTGGAAATATTTGAGAAGTGTTTCTTTAAGGGTGGCTCTTCTCGAGTTTGTCGGAATGGAACGATCCCCGGAATTGCCATTCAAAGTGCAAACTTGACATGGAGATGTTTGCACACTTAGATGTCATAGCTTTGGCACATTTGGTCACAGACGTAGGCATCAAGTGGAAAAAAGCAAAATTTGAAAAAATAAACAAAATACCATCACAACCAGTGAATGAGGAATCCTATTTTAATGAGTATTGAAAACATATTAAGGATCTAAGAACTATAGATTTTAGTATTTGGCATAATTTTTAACTGGATATCTTCAACAGTTACTGACAAAATGTGTCTTAACAGACACACGGACAACAGAGCAATCTAAATAAGAAGTTTCCATCCAAACCTTTTGAAAAAAAAGGTTCATGGAGGTGCAATTAAACCTACCTGACAAACTGAGTGGTTTGTTACTCAGAATATACCAGTAATAGATAAAAATTGACATATGACTATAATAAGTTTCAAATAAGCTGACATAATAATAAATTGTATGAATTTTTGAACTGACGTTTTTTGAAGTTAATTTGACAGTCAGTAATGCAGGTACAGGTACCCTAGGTTGACCGGTTTTCATGTAAAGTCTCATGAGGGACTTCCACTCATGAGCGACTCCCATGAACTCGAGAATAGCCCCCCAGAAAGAAAATTCTTTGTTCCTCGGGTAAAATTTTGTAATTTTTATTGCATATCCAAATGTTAAAATTTGTAAGGATCTTTGTTAGCCGGGCCATTCAAAATGTAACTTTGACGCCTAGTTAAAAAAATGCTCCATTTTTTAAATTAAAAAATAAGTTTAAAAAAAATCAAAAAAATCAAATAACATAATTTAAAAGAGTTGAGTAAAAATACAAATAACTAAGGGAAATAAAGGATGTCAGGTCAGGTGACTACCATTATTCTGTCATATTTGATATGTTTTATTAGGTTTAAAAAACCGTGTGTAATTAGTGAATGTTTGCTGCTGAATTCTCTTTTTTGTGAAATCTTTTAATAATAATTATAAAGTTGGAGTGTTTCTCTTTTGCCTTTCTTCTTTTCTAAATTGTTTTTCACAGTTTGGCATATTATTTCTCATTTATTAAAGGCTGGTGTTCTTTTTCAAATTAAATTCCTCTTTTGTCAAAAAGATTCACTTTTTACGAAATGCTTTTCCAATCTTTAGGTAATCGTTGTAAGTGTAAGAGTATTCTAAAAATTTCATTTGGCAAAAGAGAAATTTAATTTGTAAAACAACAACACTGACATTTGATAAAAAATGAGAAATTGTGCAATGTGAAATTGAATTATTTGAGAAACTGTGAAACAAAATTGAGAAAAAAGTAACACTTAATTACACTGCAAGTGTAATTAAGAAACAAAATTAATGAAAACGATACAAACAAAAAATATCAACCAAGAGTACCAAGACTGACCTCCTCATTTGGGCACTGTAAACATTTTTATAAACTCATAAAAAAAAAAATGGCTAGATTGGAGTTTTTAGAAGCTATTGCAGTAGGTATTAGGGATGCCAATTCAGTAATTGATTCAGGAAAACTGTCACTGTCACTTGTCAGTGTTGACACTACTGTCATTGGGCTCAGTTATATGTATACACCGTTCACATATTAAAAAAGAACTAGGTGGCCATGAACTTTTGTTTTTAGGTTTGCAAAAATGAAAACTCCCTAGATCTCGATTGACAATATCAGCTGATCGAGATATTAAAGGTTAAGTATAGACTGACATTTGTCAAATCACTCAAAGTGTCTCAGCTGATTAACAGCCATGTTGTCAAATTGAAGTTTTAGTACTAGGATATCTATCTAGGATGATTTTTTACTCTGATCAATTTTTCTCAAACTGACAAATAAACTTATTAAATTTTTGACATTTTAAATTTCAAAAGAGCAAAATGACGAAAATAATATCTGATGAATAAATCCGCATTAAGAAAGCATTTCAATGATTAAGATCCAGAAAGTCCAAACTTGAGCAAACATTTAAGTCATTCAGAAGGTGAAATATATTTGGAATGTAAGTATTGAGTATGTGTATCTGTATCTGCTAAATTGCTGGTAATTACTGTCTCTTATAGTAGTCAGACCGTGGCATTAGCAAGTATTATTAGACAAGACAAATTTGATATTACACCCTTGGGCAGCCCACATAAAACAGGCACTGATTATGAAATTTTTGTGTTTCCGGAAGATTTGCAATAATCTATTTCCAATACAACCCAATCGAAATGACATGGAGGTATTGTAAACTTCACTATACAAGCACGTAAATTAGCAGCTTCCCTCTAAGGATAAAGTAAAGAATGTATGTCTTGAAGAGCTTTCAAAATGTAAGTACACCTGACATGTGACAAAATTAATATAATCATTGTGAAAAACTTATTTCGGAGGACTGGACGAAACAAATGGACATGGTGAAAATATTATTAAAATCAGAGCGCTGAAGATGATTCTGATTCTAAGCAGGATGCAGTATAGCGGTTATTGATAATGGGGGATAATTTTGGGCCAGAAGCCAGAAGTCCAGAATCTTTGGCTGGTTTCCGACACACTACTACAATACGATACCGAATAACCGACGAATTGACGAAAAATATATTTCATTTACGTACCTATATTTTAATATTTTAATAAACGTACCGATATATTTTAATTACCTGCTATGTATTTATTAAAAGTAAATTAATATAATTGATTCAAGTTTTTTATTTCATATTCAAAAAGTACATTTGTGTATTTTCCTAACTTGGAAAAATTACATGATAACCTTTTTCTCAAACTCTTATGAAAAGCTTAAGATTTTAAGATCTTATTAGATCCAGCGACATTGCGTTCTAGTTAAAGATTGCAATATGTGACTAAATGATTCAAAATAGAAAGCCCCCAAAGATGCAAATATAAATATAACAAGAATACCAAAAATATCAAAAATCCATCTGGCAACTATGTCCTGTTCCTTGCCATAAAACTTCAACCTCATAAAAAAGAGACATAACCAAACTCCAGCCAATGATTGACAGCGGTTATACCCAGTGATTTCTATCACCCTACACCATAACCCAATTCTTTTATAATAAGTGAACGGTGTATAGTTTATAGTAGAACATAGGGTGCTTCACTTGTAGAGTAAGAGAGTTATTCGCAGTGTTGCCAACCCTACTGATTTATCGGTATATCTACTGATATTTTGTTAATGTATAATAAATCTGCGTTTCAGGTTATCATCCACTTACGTCGTGATATCACCGCTATACTGCCCATGCGTGAGTACGTAATTCAAAGCCAGCTAGTCTGAATTTTTTTTAGTGAAATCTGCTGATTTAAACTTTCACCGGGTTGGCAACACAGGTTACTCCAAGGTGGTGAATTTTTTAAATTAATTAAATATGAAGAAAAATCATAATTCATAACAATAAAGTTTGAAGTATGTTTGGACTTTACACAGTATAGTTAACAAAAAAGGAAACAAGTGAAATACAAGACAAGTAATAGTTACCATTTAAATCATCTAGATCTAAACCATTGAGAAAAGCAGTCTCATTACTGACGGTGGAATGATCAGAATTTTTCGTAAGATTCCTCTTAAAGCTCCCATTCATCGACACTTTTCTCAAAAAGTTTTCTGGACTGTCCGAGTTCAAGCTACTGCAACTCTCGCTCATCGATTGACACAACGTTGGCTCAGCTTCCTGCATCAATACAGCGTCAGTGAAGTCCGTGTCTCTAATCTCCCTCAGCTGTGGATCATTTTTAATGTAACTATTCTCCAGTAAATTTGTAAACGTTGATGAACACATGGAATTTACCAAACTCGGGGGCGACATATTTTGAAAAGAGTCGGCATCCGCCCCATTGTTAGCTAGAATAGACTCGAAGTAACAGCTTGAAGTCTGATTAGTCAAATCAAATTGCAAAGGCTGAGTAAGAGTGTCAGTTACTTCTTCTTTAAGACTGTCGTTCCTTTCTACCGACTGTCTTCTACTAAGTGAGCTCTGTACTTGCGGAGTCGGAGAGACATCTTCTCTAAGGATAGTATGAGTGGTGTCTAGAAGACCGGTAGAAATTCTTCTGGGTGAGCTCTGCTGCGATCTACTACCGCTAATATTCCCAAAGTATTCTCCGGTCAACCTTTCAATACTGGGACGGTTTTCGTTCTTTTTTGGTCTCGTGAAAGTTCGACTATCAAACGACCTCTCTGCTTCTGGTGTGGGTGTTGTCTTGGTCGCTTCCAGAGAATTCCTAAACGATTCAATGGAGCTGCCGGTGTCTTCGTGCAACCACCTCTTCAGTTCCGACAGAGACAATTTACTGGACTGCGGTTTATTTGAATTTGGGCATTCATACAACCTGATGAAAGTGAATCAAAATAAATTATGTGGTAGTAATGTGGTGTGTCAAATACTTACCAAGTTAGATCGTCTTCGAAATTAATTTTACTCATATCTACTATGGAGTCCAAGTCAGATGACACAAATTCCTCTTGGCTATTTAAAGATACAGATGAGATCTCTTCCTTGCGCTTTTTAATAAATTTGAAGGGCTCTGAAGCGTTTAAGACGTCAACTGACATTTCCATATTTATCTTGATTGTTTAGTAAATAAAATTAGTACCATTTGTTGTGGATTAGTGTTGTTGTTGTCACCAGACCTAGATAACTTCTGCTAAAAGACCACCAGTCAGTTATAGATACGCAATCTGACACGGACTATCACTCTTTTATTACTGGAACAAATATTTGCAAACTTGTTCATCCAAATCAAAATAATCAATATTGTTACTAAAAATTTAGAGACATTGCACATTCGCACTTTCTAATAAAATATTTTTCCCATGATACACAATTAATTAATAACGGAAAAGGTGTTCACTGTTCACTGTTCACATTTCTAATTTCTTCTAATAAAAGTCTAATCAAATGTTATTTTTTGTGATATTTTCCAATGTGTTAACCGTCATTCAGAATCAAAATTGACAATTGACATTCAATTTTTAAATTTTGCGTAAGTGATACTTCTAAAACCAGCTCTCCATCACGCAAGATACAACACGGTATGTTGCTTTTACTATTTTGGTCACTACTGCGCAATGACGTCATGCGATTGTATTTTGATTCAAAGCATTTTGTGCGGCGAGGTCGTTTATAAAAAAATGTCAAATTCTACTGCGTTTTTCCTTCGTTGCTTGTGTTTTCCTTTGTGCTAGATCTATATAATTATGTTATGTGGTATATATTATGGTTTTATTATTGTGTTTAGTTTAAAGTGCTCTTATATGGGTGTCCCATTTAAGAAGAACTATCTTGGAAACGATAAGAGATACAGGGTCAGATCAATTAGAGAAAAGTTGCACAATTTCATACTTATTAAGAATCTGAAACATAATTAATGAGAACTTCAGACGCTGCTGAAATATCCTGAAAAAATGGAAAATCGAGATTTCTTATTTTATGAAAGAAATTATATTGTTTTTTCATGACATTCAGAATTTAAAAAAAAACATGGAAACCAAAAAAAAAAAAAAACAACAATGTGATGTCATATTAATACGACATTATACGACGTCATTCGGTGTAAAAACTTTAATTTTTTTTCAAAAAATGAATAAAATTTTTCATTTTTTTTAATTGTCATTGTATTTTATTGATTTTTTGTATCACAAACGACATAAAAACAATATGACGGCCATAAGTAAAATAAAAATTTACTAAAAAAACTCTGGAATTTTTGGCTTGAAATTTTTTGACACATCAAATGGGTAGGCTGTTGACGACTTATGCAAGCCTACAGAAAATTATTTATTTATTTTTCACAATAAAAAAGATATGAGCAATCTCATAAGTAGTCTTCGGGAGATTTCCCACCATATCATGCATGGGATATCCTGTATACACCGCGTTTTAAATTAAGTCGGCACTATTGCTAACTTCGCTATTATTTGAGCTAGAAAGTCGGTTAAATTAACAAACTAGTAGTATTTTCTCTGCTGAATAAAACGATGAAAACAGGAAAACAATTGAACATCGCGTTTTCGAGATATTTAAAAAAAAATAATATTTTTTAATGGAACACCCTGTATATTTTTAGACGGATCGGTTGCAATTTTTTTTTTTTTTAAGGAAAAAGTCTCTATGCACTATGATCCTAAAATAATAAAATCTTACAACACAAACAAGTTCTGTTATTTGTATATTTAAAATTAAATCCTTTTCAAGATAACAACTCTTATTTTTAGTGTATTTTTTAATGAAAAAAATACATTACTGGGGATGACATAATTTTTTTACCTTACATTACGTAGGTACACTAAATAACAATAATTGTCGCAACCTACTTTGGGAGTAGTAAAATGATGAATAATTAATGAACTTATTATTTTAGGATCATAGTGCATTAAGAACTTTTCCTTTAAAAAAATTTTGCAATCGATCCATCTAAAAATATACAGGGTGTTCCATTAAAAAATAATTTTTAAATGTCAATTTCTTTAAATATCTCGAAAACGCGATGTTCAATCGTTTTCCTGTTTTCGCCATTTTATTCAGGAGAAAAATACTACTAGTTTACTATTTTAACCGACTTTCTAGCTCAAATAATAACGAAGTTAGTTAGCAATAGTGCCGACTTAATTTAAAACACGGTGTAGATCATTTTTAAACATCACTCTATTCTTATAAACAATTTTAAACTTGAATCTGACAATAATTTAATTTAAATTTAAAAATGTAAAGAATTTTACAGAAAGAATTCCAATAACATATCTGTAATAACTAATAATACACAGGTATTTATAAATTCACTCTCAAAGACTCTATTCCAGCTTAACTATTAAGGCCTCTTTGACACTACGGTCGCTGGTCGCATTTCTTAACACCAAAAGCATTCCCCATGTTACCTTATTTTCTTTATGTATGCAACACGGTATAGAGAACATATTACGCATGCGAAAAAATAATACTCATCAGTGCTGTTTAGCTAATATCACTTTTATTTTGGAATTTGTCATAATTTAAATATAATGTGCAAGTTCAATGACACTGACACTGACACTACTGAGTACTGACAGAGAGTGATAGTGACACGGAAAAGCAGAATGTTGCTGCTTGCTTAAAAGTTTTAAATTTCATAAATAATATAAAAAATATTAAAAATATAATAGTAATGACGATAAAATAGGACAGCAGGACAGGAATCATTGATCAAACATGCATATTGTGAACCAAACAGAAACATTAAACAGTAGAGCTATAATTTAATTTATTACTGAAGTATTATTACTTGCAGGTTTCCATGGAAGATCAGGAAATTAAATTCAAATCTGTCAAACCTTTATTTGATTTAATAAAATTAAAATTTTTCTTCGATACGGCGATAAGGTCATTAAATAATTTGCTGGCGCTTAGAAAACGAAAAGTAATGTCTGAATTGCATCTGAATTTAAACCAGGATGACGATAGAAATCAATCCGATGATTTAAAAACAAATACCCCGAACAGTCCGAATATTAGCAATACGAAAATAAAAACCGTTAACCCGGATGATGAAAGCGAAGAAAAATGTTTAAACGATCAAATTCATCATCACGTACCAGAATCACCAGATGATTCTACTGAAATTTTTGAAGACTATGAAGAAGATCCCAATTATAGTTTGGTTTTAGAACGAATGCAACAAAGTTTGAACGCCAATCAAGGTTATTATTGCTCTCAAAATAAAACTTTTACGAATAGGGAAATGCGCGAAATTGACAGAAATAATGCTATTCTGATGAATAAAATTATGTCGCATAACAGAAGGACTAATCAGTACTTCGCCGCTCCAAAATTCAAACTGCCGACAACTCAGAAACTTACAAGTGCTGCTGTAAATAGGAAAAAATTACAGCAAAAGATCGCTTCGGAAAATCAGGTTTTGTATTTTTATTAAATTCAATTATGTTGATTTTTTTGTGACTTATATTAGGTATTAAAGTACTAGGTATATTATTGTAGGTTCTTCTAAAGAGAATCCAAACTGTGAAACCGTTAGTATCCAAGAAAAGATAAAATGGCCTTTATCTTGAGAATACGTGATATCAATAAGCTTTTAGAATGATGAACTAAGGATACTATTGTTTACTATACTTATTTTTTATATTTTGTATACAAAGAACATATTATGTACATTATAGAATGCTAATGAAGGATAATTCTTCTGTAATTGTCAATTTGTTTGTTAGCTCTAACTGTAATAATAATAATAATAATTGCTCTTGATAATAATGTTGAGGTCAATTAATAGATCATTAATTTAAAATGCGCGGCCAATTGTTATCCGCCCCTTCCTCATATGCCAGATTCATCTCGAAAACGCTAATAAGAGTAAAATGTGAGGTATTCTTTGCAGGAAAGAAATCTTACAAAACAAACATTATTATTTATAACATGAGGCAATGAAAATAAAAGCGGTTGTTTATTCAATAACTTCAAATTGCATTTATATTTTTGTTTAACCATGCAAATAATTATGCTGCGTGTATCTTTACCATAAGTACACATTTGCAGGATAATGACGAGAGCGTCTATAGTCCAAGTCCAAGATAAGAAATGAACAGCATGGGGATCTCGGAAACAGTGGGAGATACTTACAGGGTCTGTTAAATGGGGAAAAAGTTGAGTGAGCAACCAGAAGGACAATGCAATCTCAGAAAGAGATTTCAAAAAATCCCTTTTGGTTTTCGAATTATTTTGCAAAAACCAAAATTTTAAATTTTAGTTTTTCTTAGTTACCTACCCAACTATTGACGTTATTATTGAAGATTGGGAAAAACTGAAACCATTAGCTTTATTTTTGCGATGTCAGTTTTTTGTTCATATTTCCAGGGCCGGACTAACCTAATTTTTTTAAATACGGCGCTGAATTTTTTGCAAAAATTGTGTTTCACTACTTTTAAAGTGGCATCTTCAGACGTATGTAAATAATTTTTTTTTAAACATTAGTGTTTTATTTATCATCAATCAATATGCAGAGATTCTACAAAATAGGGGTTGAAAAAATAAATCCTATATTTGGCTTTTTTGACATTGACCGTTTGTTGACAAGAGAAAGTGGACTTTTGCAAAAGAGGACAATTCATATTTTTTAAATTTACGTTTTAATTTATTGTAAGTTGTGTCTTCAAATATTCAAATAACTATTCATTAATACTCCAAATATACCACGGCGGTTATGTCGTGTCCGCCATTTCCAAGCCCCTGTTGCCGGTCTCAGTTATTTGGACGTGTAGTCCTTCCGGATGTTCTTATTTCTAAGGTACTAACAGCTGTGATGTTTAGGGACCCTAGATCCCTAGAACCGCCATCTCTTATCCACGATTTGGCAATGTCGCTCCTCGCAGGCACATATGCGCGAAGCCAGATTCACAGATCTAAAGATAGACTCACACCAGTAAGAAGTCGGGAAATTTTCAAAATACTTCCACATACAACCTGCAACAACTTCAAAACAGTGCGACAACCTTGAAAAAGAACCACATAATTAAAATTGGCTGTGAAATGTCAACGTAAAAATATTTATTTTATAACTATTACAATAATTATTAATGTCTTACACGAGCAAAATACCAGACGTCTCCATCAAACGGCTCATAAAATCGCGCAATTCGGGGTTTTGGTTTTAGAAGTGCAATGAATGTTCAAAGTTTGGTTTTTTGGTTATTCTTGAGTGCTCAGTGGTCGGATACAGCAACCCAGTTGATCGAGAAAACGCAATATGAACATCCAAATAAACCAGATGATAATAAAAATCCCCCTAAAGACACCTTAAGAAGTAGTTATTCTAGCAGTGATATGTTATCTAACACAAATAATGACAGTAAGTACCTATTATTATTGTAAGGCAATCCCATAATTCCAAAGTTCTAATTATGTAAAAAAAGATAAAAAGGATGAGCAAAAGACTCATCAGTTTTCCTCAATGCTATTGCTGCTGCATTCATTTCGACAGCTCCATCTTCCAGGGTGAAGTGTCAATAAGAAATGACATTCATGATTTCCAAAATGTCATTTGGGCAGTAAAGAAAAATTAAAGTATAAATGTTTACAGTAAAATCTCCATGAATCATAGCAGCAATGAGACAACCTTGAACGTATCACTTCATAGGGAGGACTACCTGCACCTAACTTACCTTGGTTGTTAATTAATAATTTCAAGAAACTATAACTGCATGGTCGATGTTTGACATAACGTGTATTTTTGACATCTGTCGATAAGGTTACCATAAATGGTGAAGGTGTCTTTTTTGAAGAATCGCTCATTTTCCTCATAAAATTACAGGAAATCAAAATATGAGTGACAAATTTTGTGGCAGGTAGACATGATCCGGGATCTGGGTATTGATAAATTATACTCGAGTACTGAGTACGACTGTACTCTCCAGTACAACAATAACAGTACTCACGATTACGATTACTCAAACTTCATGAATACTTTTTACCTACTTAGCCCCACTAGTTCCCTACTAATAGTCCCTACTTGTTCTAGCAGCACAGATAGAACTTTTAGAAATCTACCTTTTTTTTATAAACATAATGTCCTCAGAACTCTATTTGGACCGCGGTTGGCCATGAGAAGTCAGCTGATTCCGCCTGGTATAATCATGGAAGTCCTTGTCAGTGAACTGTGTCAATGAATTTTGTCAAAGGATGTCAGCTGAGCTATCACTCTTAAATACCAAATTGATCTATGGAAGTTGTCAAGTTTGTTCGAAATACTACAGACTATAAGAGAGGAAGGGATATGCTTCTGCTGTTGATGTAGTAAATTCTCAAAGAATATTATTTCCCTGAAAATCATCTTTCATAGTAAGAAAGCGTTGTCTTGGAAATTAAATATAATAAGTAGTTGCTGGAAAATAATTCTACTGATTTTTTAGTACGTTTGGCAATATTGCTTTATTCTGAAAATGGCACTACAAAAACGCTCAACCTGCTAGAATATTATTAATACTGGTCAATGCGTATGAGGTTGAGTTGATTATACTCATTATTCATAGCCTACTAGGTCTGAATAGAGCTAGAAGAATAGACTGTTTACTATTACTGTCATAGACAGTTAACGGTCAATTTGAATGGTAGTAATAAATAAAAATAATGCACCGTGTGAGAGGTTACCAAGAGAAGTACTAAGGGAGGCTACCAGCTATCAGCTAACATGGACAACTTCATCACACACAATAAGCTAACAATAATTCGTACCTACGTGCTTCAAAAAAATTCAGAAGCCCTTTTTTGTTTAAATTAACTGAACAAGGAATTGTTTGGATTTTCTTCAGGAAAAAAGGCAACTCCCGGGTCCCAGATCTGAAAGAAAAACAGATCTCTGCCACTTTTATCATCTGTGCACGTAATATACAGTACAATTAATACCTACACCATTAAAGATATCGAAATGAACCAAAATGTACTGTAAATGGGAGGGTAAAGTACAGTTTGTAAAATTATTGTCAGATATACAGGTGGCCCAATCTCGCTGTATGCCATACAATTTTGTTATTTTAAATAGGACACCCTCTATATTACATTTACATATTGTTTGAGAAAAGTAAAAAAAAATGGTTTGTAAAGTTGAAGTTTGTAATGAGCGATTTATGAGTTATAAACAAATGAAAATCACGATTTTCCATTTTCAAAGCAGATTTCAGCTACATGATAGGATACCAAATGAAAAATTAAGATAGGAACATATAAGCCGTTTTCCTCTATCTTGAGCTGTTTTTAAGAAAAGCTGCTTTGAAAATGGAAAATCGCGATTTTCATTTGTTTATAACTCATAAATTGCTCATCACAAACTTCAACTTTACAAACCATTCTTTTTGACTTTTCTCAAACAATCTGAAGATGTTATAATATGGAGGGTGTCCTATTTAAAATAACAAAGTTGTATGGCGTACAGCAATATTGAGTCATCCTGTATATCTGAAAATAATTTTGCAAACTTCACTTTGCCCTCCCGTTTGCAGCGCTTCTTGTTTCATTTCGATATCTTTAATGGTGTAGGTGTAATCGAGCTTTCCATCTTAGGGGACTAACCCTATATAATACTACCTATGTATATTAAAAAAAACTATTTTTTAATGTATTTAAACTTTACAGCCAAAGCTTAAAAATTGTTGTAGCTCTGTGTATTAAAAAGTTTTATGTCTGATATTATACTACTTGAGAAATCGCCACTTTCATTTTCATAGAAAAAATTGCACCATCCTGTATAATAACCCACAGCAATCTCAAAAATGAATTTTTTGATTTTAACATTTATTTTTTGTGTTGAAATTTTATTAGAGAAATAGTTGAATGTAAGTTTAAAGTTGAAATGTTGGTAGGTAATTATTTCAGTCATTCTTATCTTTTTCTTTCCTGCTCCCTAATTGGATTTTATTGTTTGATTTTTTATCAACATGTTGGCTGTTTTTATCACTCACAGTTACACAGAGAATAAACATAATTATTTTCTCTTATAAAAATAGTTTACAACTAGTCTTCTCAATTACATATGTTTTATGTTATATTATTATGAAAATTACTGTTGAACTGACAGATTTCCATTTTTCAAAGTTTTAAATTAATCTCGTAATAGTAAAGCACCAATTTTTTTGAACTGTCAATTTATTTATAAATAAAGCGTAATGTTTAATAATTATATAAATATATCCACCAGTCGGCTGTTTACTGTTGCAGCTTCAGCAGCATAGAGAATTCAAAGGCACGTTTAGTTTGTTACAATATTTGGGAATCAAATTATCTATATTCATCTTAAGCTGACTCTTGTTTCTCCTCTCCTTGGAATGATAACTTCATTTGTTCGACACACCCTCCTGGCGTCTCTTCAAACTGTACATCTCTGGACAGAATGACTTTATGGTTCTCCTTTATCCAAATCCTATAGCGCTCATCACCGTCATATCCTATGAGGTAACCTTTAACAGCCTTCTTGTCCATTTTTCTTCGCTTTTGATTTGGTATATGAGCATAGCATGTAGAGCCAATGATTCTCAAATGTCTAATACGTGGCTTTTTACCTGTCTATAGCTCATAAGGAGTGACATCTTCTACAGAAGATTTTGCTGTTCTGTTCAAAATGTAGATGGCACTGTTGAATCAATTCAGCCCAGATTCCTTCCGGATAGACCACTTCTGCATTTGAATATTTCAGTGTTCTAGCCATTTCAACCACAGTTCTGTTATCTCGCTCGCAGATACCATTTTGTTGAGGATGAGTGTATGAAGCTGTCAACCTTCGAGTAGTTCCATTGGTACGCAGGTTGGATCTGACTTCTTCATTGTCGAATTCTCCTCCATTGTCACTCAGAAGTTCCTTCACTGAATGCTTTAACACCTTTGCATGGATGAGAAAAATTGAAATTTTTCGAGGTTCAACAAATGATTCAAAGTCTACAAAAAACTCAGACGAATATGTCATATGCTTTGTTGCACCATTGTCGATCCACCAATCACTTAACTCCACTTCTGTAGAACAGGCCTCACCACAATTGAATCAGTCATTTGAGAAACCACACAAGTCCACCTATGACCGAAAATGACTTTTCAGCACAGATGCGATTCTTACATGTCAGTGGATGTTTCCGCGGAGAAACCACGCACGTAGCTCGTTTCATTGTGTAGACAACTGGGAGTTAAATTACCCAGTGCATTTTAAAACAATACCAAAATCCTCTACCAGACAGTTTTTTTCAATTATCTCAGTTATGTATTTTTGTGACTTGTGTGGTTTCTCAAATGACTGATTCAATTAGTAAGTAGTGTCACATTTATTTTGTCGAAACAATTTTTCTTTCGTTAACCTTCTGTTTTGAATTTTTGGCAGGTCTTCCGTCAGCAATCCATTTCTTACAATTTCTTTTTATACTGTTTACATTTTTTTATTATGAGAAAGATCTGTTTAAAAAGAAACAACAACTTGAACAAGTGAAACTGCATAAGGGATAAACTTTTCATTGCTTTATTGAATAAAAAATGCAGTCAATTATGAAATTTTATTATCTTTCAGATTGTTACTTACTTACTATTACTATTCATTTATTTTCTTTCATTCTAGTTTTATACACCACTTGCCCGTCTGAAGATTTTGCTTGTCTAGCGATGGCAGCAAGCGATCGACTGGGCCTAGAAGCGATCAGTTCCTTACATCAAAAATTAGACGATGATGCCAACGGGAATGTCGATCTTACCGAATCAGATGACGTATGTATTATAATCTTGTAATAAAAAACTTCTTGCATTTACACTTGACAAGTGCACTGACAAGTGTACTAGTCATTAATATTTCAATCATAAAAAAAAATTCTTTAACTTCTTCATCCTTTCACATAATAAAACTATAAAGTTTCCGCCACCGGAACCGGTTGTGACAGTTACCCCAATCTCTAAATTTTATCATGTTTATACTCCTACTCCCAAATATTAGTCTCCTTTCTTTTATTTGCTCTCGAGATATAGTTTTTTTACTTGTTTTTTATCTTGATTTTGCATTTTACAATCGATTTTATTTCAGTTTTTGAGGGAAGAACTGAAATACGATTCCGGTTACGAGAGGAGACAGAAAGCGTTCCATCATAACTTGGATCGTAACCACGATACGCATATATCGGTGAGGGAACTATGGGAAGCGTGGCTCAAATCCGAGGTCCATAACTGGACCATCGAACAGACGACAGAATGGCTCACGACGTCCGTCGATTTGCCTCAGTATGTTCCTAATTTTATACAGAATCGTGTCACTGGAGCACAATTACCTAGGTAAGAGATCCTGTAAATGGTACATTTTTTATTTATATGTATACTTAATTGAATTGTATGTGCATCAAAAGAATCTTAAAAAATTGTCTACTTAATATATTTTAAGAAAAACTTCATTAAAATGAGCAGTGACATTATTAAGTTCTTTTCGAACCAGCTAAGTAATTCATTATTAGCATAATATACCTCTACAACCAACAATATGACTTGAGGATTCTGATTGTGTTCCTTTTAATTGGTCGAATTGATTATTGTAATTTATTGTAATCAGGCTCTTATTATTAGTTTAACTAAGTGCAGTATTATAAAGTTGAAATTATTTCTGTGGTACAGGGTATTTATTTACAAAAATGTGCAAACAATTAATGTTCAATTCTTTTTAATATGTCTAGTGACCATGGAGTAAGAATGTGCAATAAAAAATTTTATCTTCTTCTTATTAGAGTGATAAAATTTCCTTGTTCAGTAAATAATTATTTTATGCATCGCAGCTTAAGTTTGTTAGTAATATATCGGTTTTATGAAGACCAGTTGAAAGAGTACTACTTAATATGAAATGCAAAAATTGCTAAGCTCTTTTAATATCTGGTAGAAGGAAATAATTAAATTGCTTGGAGAAATTATTCAGAATTCCTTTGAAGTGTTGCCCAATCTTGATCCATCTCTTTAGTAGCTAACCCAGTCAGAGGGTGAATTTGTCACTTTTCTAATTGTTTTTCTATATCACTCCTTTTATTAGTTGTCGAATTATTTGCCAAATTTAGAATTTGTGTCCCCATCAGTCAACAATATCTCACAAACATAAAAAAAAGAAAATTCATTTGATGTTAAAAGTCATCAACATTAATGAAGGCTCTTAATCTGTCTCAAAGGACCAAAATGTTGTGGAACTGTTTATTCCAGAATTTCCTCACATGCTGCACAAAATATCTCTAATTTGTTCTACAAAAAAACCTATAAATAATGGCAAGTTAAATTAATGCCCTAATAAACAGTGCACTAAGGAACTATCAAAAGAGTTTTTTTTTTTTATTGCATGGATCCTTCAATCGTTCATGAAGGATGAAAAAATCGGGGAGTGTTATTGGTGGACATTGGAGATAGGGGTAGTCTTCTTTCTCTTTTTAAATTATATCTGGAAAGCAAAAAAAAAAGCTCAGGTATATAATTAATGGTTTTTTTTTATAGAGAATGCAATTTTACATAGAAATAGTTTAGTTAAAAATTTTTGCTTCATTTTCAAGATATTGTTACGGGTTTCTCAATAATAAATCCACCACTTAAAAGTCTTGCAAATTACTTTATTGACTAATCCAAGTTATAACCTCTAATTCTAATAAACACACACAGCTGACTACTACTTGTACTACATCAACACCAACTTGTCTATTCTTTATAATTCGCTATACTGTCACTACTGGCTTCCTTACTTCACACTTCACTTCACTACACTGCTCTGTTTATACTTCAGCTTTCACTACTGCTCTATCTTCAGATTCACTCCACGTCCAAATTACTACTACTACTCACGCAGCCGCGCGGCTGTCCTTATATAGTTCCCCCGACGGGTCAGCGAAACAGTAGGTACCTTCTCGAAGGTTGCACCGGCGCACCGGCCGTCGATTCGTGGATTCTGGAAATGTCAGATTGTTCGGCGAGACCACTCCAGAAATCCACAGAACCAACACTGTCCGTCAATGTGTCACATGACATGTGACTGGAACTGTCGCGAACACGTCATTGACTAACTCAGTATAAAAAAAAGAATGTAAACAAATGAAATGATGGGCTAGGAGTTCTTCACGAAACAAATAGAATTTTTCCAGAGCGGTCTCGTTATAATATATAAAAAAAAAAACTGAAAAGGGTGCAGTTTCACCGGTATCTTCAATTTCCACTGCTAATTTAATATAACTCCCAAAATTTTTTCATCCTAAAAAACCATTTGAAGGATTCATGCAATAAAAAGCTACTCTTTTGATAGTTCTTTTCTAAAAGACATGATCAATAGCCTGCTAGTAGCATAATGTGGCATAAAATTAAGTCAAAATTTTAAATAATGATTTAAAGGAAAAAAAAAGAAAAATGTGAACTCGTATAGATTATACAGGAAGTTGAGAATAGGATAGAAAAAGTCACATTTTCAAACTTTACCTTTTTTGTAGACGATAAACGTTTTTGCTATTTCGAAAAAATTGCGAGAAAAATTGATTTTTTGCTAATGAATTTACAAAAAAATGCCTCTTTTAATTTTGGCCGACATCCGCTCATCTAATATCATTTTTTTTGAACGTCTATTTGTAGGTTTTCATATAGGAAAAAATAAATTTTCCTCAGTGGAACAACTTATCTAAAAAGTTTTAATTATTTTGCAGAATATTTAATAAATTTCCTGTCATCTAATCAGAAAGTTTAGTTTACATCTTCCTCTCAATCATTCAGGAAGAAGTTTAAATTTCCAATATCTTTGACAGAGCTGAGGAAAGATGATAGCTACTGCAGCATCACTTGAAAAAAATTAATTTCAGTCAAGTACACTTATACTGTAACTTTTTTAAACACGATTGATTAAAACCCCATCATCATTATTCAATCTCGGGCTTTGCTCCCAAACTGCCAAAGATTTCATCACCGAACCATTTTTTACAAGTCCTAAAACAATCTTCCATGTGAAGGCTAAAATCTTTAACAAGGATGTTTATTTTATTCGTTTAGTGATTGGGAAAAAAGTAAAATTAATTAATTCGTGCTATAATACCTACTCACTGAACATATTTTGCTCTTTTTTGTATAAACCTTATATCAAACTGATTATGTCATAGCTTAAGGTAATTTTGTTTAAGAATTATTTAAATCCATTAAAAAAGGTGATCACTAAAATAATTATTTCAAGTTCTGGTTCAAAAATAATCATTAGAAAACCAAGGAGCAAAATTTGAAGCTGACTAAAATCCCTGGAATCTCCCCTAATGTATTTTCATTGAAGTCGTCCACTGTTCGGAAAAAATTATTTTTTAATTATGATCGAGAGAACAAAGATGGAAAGATTGATGCCCGTAAAAATCTTATAAATATTTCTCTAATACCTAATAAATTGTTTGTGTAGGAAATGGTTGCCTTGATGTGATCATAAAATGCTACCTAGTGTTTATTTACTTTGGCAATGAGGTCTAGTTCAAGCACACCCATTATTTATCCACATCCTCATAATGCATGTTTGTTTTTAGTCTACTTGGATGTTTAATAATAATTATTATTTTATTACTTATAGTTATTACTTTGATTACATTCGACTGTAATTAATTTTCCCGCTTATTGCTAGGTAACGATTTATGTTGCTCGGGTAGAGGAAAGAATCGCCATTTAATTTTAATTCATTCAGGAAGCTCAGATTTCACGCTTTGCCAAGAATTAGATGTGATCAAAATTACAATAAGCTAACCGATAATTACATTATGTAATGCTGTAAATATCTATGACACTGCTTATGAGTAAATAATGGCTTCATTTTTAGTAGAATCCATAAATAATATGTAGTAGAAATTTATTATCTTATAACCTTATTATAAAAAAGGGAAATATTTAAAGCGAGAGAATAATGTGATCCTATACTCATCCGTTTGAATTTTTAGGCTAGCCGCTAATAATATGCACTATTTAAGTGCCTTGGGAATCAAAGATCCGATACACAAGCAAAAAATTTCGCTCAAAGCAATGGACGTCGTTTTATTCGGCCCCCCAAAAGGTACCACTACTGAGAACTTATTTTCTTAGAACGTCTCTCTAACGCTCGTATCTCTCTGAACAGGTGATCTGCATAACTGGAAAGACTTGACATTGATATTTCTAACGATCGCCGCCGGATTCGGTATTTGGTACGCCGTTCAACAGAACAAAAAATTTCGCAATCACCTGAACAGGATGAATCGGGACATGGATAGCCTGCAGAACGCCGAACGTGCCTTGGAAAATCTACAGAAAGAACTGGAAGAAGCGAAACAAGTGCAGGAATCCGTGATCTCCGAGAAGGAGGACCTGGAGAAGAAATTACAGACCGGCGAAATCGGAACTTTACCCACCTGCTATTCGGACCTGGAAGTTTCACAGTTGAAGGCTGAAATCGAGGTGAGTGATATGGAAAAATGGGTAACGTAACCTATGTTCATGTTCTGTGAGACTTGATGATTAAGGGACAAATAGCCCCGGAAAGTGTATTCTTTGACTGTTTAGAGCTAACCCCTAACTCGACTCATATAAGGTCTGAATTTTATTGGTGGGTTTGCGAATTTGGCTTTTTATTTATACTGACATTGTCATTAACAGGGATCTCTGCAAATAATATAACCCATTATGATTTCCCTGACCCGGTTGTGGCTATCTTAAAATTATTTAAAACAATTTATAACAATTCTTTCCCAGTCTATATTTTACAATAACAATGATAACCTTCAAATAAAATAATCACTTCTTCTTAATCTCTTATATACACTTGCACAATAATTCTACTAATACAAAATTTTGTTTGTCTACTCGGATACTTGGCCTTCTGTCTCTAGCCTCCAACTGAGTCTTTGATAACATCCCAGCCTATTCTGACAGTGACATTCTAGAATGACGTTTCCCCTAATGTCATGTGTCGGTGTCACAAACTGAATTTTTGTGAACATTCCAGAACCTAACAGGGCCAGAATTCATGCGATTGTAAGAAGAAAAAGAATATATTTCACAATCTCTGTTCATAAATAATTCCAACATGTATACTATTCTTGTAGTAATATCGAGTTACTACAATTTTTCAATATTTTTGATCATTCTGGTACATTATTTCATTCCCCATCCCCCCAATATGGGGTTCTTGAATGTCCGATTTTAGATCCAGTTTTCGTACTCAGGTACCAGGTACCCTGCCTTCTTACCAGTCTTCCGCTTCGTACTCTGATAAGAATTCTATCACTTTTTGAATTTTTTATATTTTAGCTCACTTCAGTATTTGTGCAAAAAAATAAATTAGTTGGGGATGGTGATACCTAAGTCAAGTTTTTGTTTTCGTCATGTCTTTTTTGTCCCACTTGTGTTTCGAAGTATATTTTTTTATCTATTTTTGTAAAATTATTGACAGGTAACATGATGCAAAGAAAGAAATATAGGCTAACGTTTGAGATAAAAATACGGGATAATAAGTGTCGGTGAAATTCTGTTTATTAATGTTTCATCATCAGAATAATAAACTACATAAAATTCTAAAGTAACTCGCGCGGTTCGGTGTAAAATAATAGATGTTTGTATACCGGCAAAGTAAACCAAACTTCACCGTTGTAATAAATAACTCTCGAAAACTTATGACTTCCGAAAACTGAATATTCCGTAATGAAGTTGGTGAGTTTGCTCGAAAATTGACATTTTTATACATTTTGAAACATACGTCTTCATTTTTTTGGTCGTAAATCTGAATCGGAATACTTTGCATCGCAATAAGAAGCTGTTCCTTCTTTATTTTTAGATGCTAAGAACCGAACTGCAGATAGCTGAAGGTGAATTGAAAGATAGGTGCTGGTCACCTCCGCCGGGTCTACAGCAGTGGCTCCAATTGACACATGAAATCGAACATAAATCGTACATCAAGAAGAAGGTGCTCGCGGAAAAACAACTACAACAAGCCAGAGAAGCAGTAAGTTACAATTTATCTTGTAATCTTTCACCTTGTAATCTGTAAAGATTCTAATTTTTTCATGACCGCTTGCTTTGTGGTACGTTAAGATTCTTACCTCTATTTTTTATCTATGGTTGGTTTCCATCTCATTGCAGCTTATTTGTACCACTGTTTTCTTTTCTGCAGGAGCATTCTTGTCTAATGTGTCCTGTTGCTTCAGAATTAAAAAATATTGTGGTTCCTGAAAAAATGATACTAAAAGTTTTGGGGGCGAAATTGGACAAAGGGACATAGGGACTTTCTGCCTATCAGCTTTTAAAATATATAGGGTTGAGAATGTCATTATATTCACTTGACAATCGTCTTCTTTTATATTGGATTCTATCTAATGTGTCATGTTGATCCAGAATTAAAAAATATTGTGGTTCCTGAAAAAATGATACTAAATGTTTTGGGGGGGGAATTTGAACAAAGGGATAACTTTCTGCCTATCATCCTTTAAAAGATACGTGAATGAGATGGAAAAAATGAAAATTTCTCAAAATGTATACTAAAATTTTTAACATTCCTTTAGCCTATCCAGCCTATCTTTCCTGTAAAAGATAATGAATATGAGAACGTCTGAAATTTAAAAAATTGTGGTTTAACAGGAACAAATAAGTCAGAGCAAAGTGAGACACATCGTATTACCCGACAAAACATTCTTCACATACCTTGACCTTTTTTATAATCTTGACCCTACCCTCGTAACTTATGTACATACAACCAAGTCTAAAAAACGTTGTGTTGAGTGTTTCTTTGTCTCATTGTTTGTTTGACCGATTGTTGAACGAAATCTGCTTTTCTCAGTGCGAAAAGCTGCGCAAGAAACGATCCAGTCTGGTGGGCGCGTTCGTTTCTACCCACGGGAAGTCGATAGACGACGTCGATCGCAGCATCGTCGAAGCGAGAACTGCCCTACAGGACGTCACCCAGGAACTGCAGGAACGTGTCTACCGCTGGAAACAGATTGAGCATCTCTGCGGCTTCAATATAATGAACAACAACGGGCTGCAGTTCTTAGAGAACGCACTCTACAGAAATCCGAACAACGGACGCAGTCTTGGCTTCAAAGGTACGTGCTTTCGATTTAAATCTAACCTCGAAAATCTTGTTGAAAAAATGTAACCAATGCTGCCAGATGCAATTGTAATTGTAAAATATTTTTCTAATTTTTTTACTTTCTCCTGCAGTTGGTCGTTTGAGTAGCCAAGACGATCTGGACGACGATACAGGATCCATCTATAGCATGCATCAAGGTAAGCAGTGTTCGTTTGATGATGATTCCCATGATAATTCCGATTAGACGAAAGAGCCACTCACAAGAGTAGTTTAATTGTATTAATTGCTTTATGATTTTTTTAGTTTTTTTTTTGTATGTTAGTATGTTAGTAATTCCGTTGGATTAGGTTAGTAACGAAAATCAACCATCTCGTGATGGGAATTAATGGTATCTTGGATTGATTGTGATTTTAATTTTCTCGTGTCTACTAATAATGAAAAAATTGTTTGTTGCTTTTTACTAAACCAAATCGGTATTTTGATTTTTAATATTATCAAATTTTGCTCTGCGTTAATGATCTGAATGGTATTTTGAGCTCTCTGTTATTTTAGATACTTCTCTCTAATCGTTATCTTTATTAAAGCATTAGTTGTGTATTGAGTTGAGTGTTTAGGTCTCTTTCTCTCCTGAAATGTACCTTATTACTGTTCGTGGATTCTCTCTCTAGTCTATTTTTTGTCGTTATAGTCATGAGACGGTTGATATGTAGATGTACCAGTCAGTACTTAAAGTCTTACAAAGTATATTTTTTATATGACTTTATAATGAATTGTAAGCAATAATTTTTGATATTTGGTTCCTTATAAATGATTTCTTTAGAGCTAACCTAACCTGACATTGTTAGTATTATTATATTTATTTTTTGACTTAATTTTATTGTACTTATGTATATATTATACAAAACGTGAATTGGTTGTTTTCATACGATATCTCAGTATTGTGGGGTTTATTTTGAATATTATTAACTTTATTGTCACCCTTTTAATAATAAAATCAAAAGGGTACTTAGCAACCGGTAGCTCAAACAAAACAAATAATTATTTTAACAGTTCACACACATGCGTATAATGCCACATTGAACAAATTTAACATTGTTTTTTTAACAATACGAACAGAACAAAGATGTAAGTTGTTACTATTACAGCAAATAATCAATTGAATAATATCATATTAGTAATATGACAGTAAGTCGATAATTTTACAGTTAAAGATCTTAGGAACTGTAACACTTACAATATTTCTTAATGCATAGATACACAATTAACACAATAGTGAGTTTTGCAACACTATGAAATCTACATTAATGACTGGTCAATGCCTACAAGACAATAATAAGAAGAAAGAAGATAATGTAGAGATGAATTTATAATTTAAAGTGACTTGATGACTAAATGGCTTAAATAATTATTATATTATTGAAGTTATTGTTTTTGGGGTAAATTAGGGCAAAGTGATAACATTGTGCCTATCATCCTGTGATAGATATGGGTATGAGAATGCCAACATATTTACTTGAAAACTGTCTTCTTTTATATTAGAGGGTTCCTGTCTAATGTAACCTCTTGATTCAAAATTTAAATAATTATTGTTACCTTAAAAAAATACTAAAATTTTTTGGGTTTAAATTGGACTTTCCTAATCATCCTTTAAAAAATAATATGAAGATGAGAAGGGGAACATATTTACGTGACTATTATCTGGACTTTAAAAATTGTTTTTTAGCAGAAACCTATCAGACAGAGCAAAGTTTTTTATTACATGTCAAAAATTCTTACATAAAATAATCGTACAGCTTTGCTTTGACCCTACACCCTCGACTTATGTGCAGCCAAGTCTAAAAACGTTCTGTGTTCAGTGTGTCTTTGTTTGTCCGATTGTTTGTTTATTGAGCAGTTGTTCATCCACTTTATATTTTTTTGTATTCACTGTAGATTTTTTTTTTGTCTTCTAATTAGAGTAATAACAATAATTATTGCTGGGATGTCGTATGATTTCAACCAGTTTGATTTGAATTACTCTGTGTATCGGTATTGTTTAGATCTGAACATTTATTTTATTATTATAGATCTTTATTCCAGTAATGTATTAAGTATTTCTTTTGTTTTGTAGATACTCCTTTGAGTTGAGCATGCTTTATTATTGATTTGTAGGTAATAAGTTTAATATATTAAGATATATCTAGATCACCCTTTTTGTTTAATATTTTCAAGTCCTCTTCCTTTGTTTTTACAATGCACTACTGCACTCACTGCACGGCATGTGATTTATCGTTTACGAGAAGGTAAGCAAGTTGATTTTTTCTTGAAACTATGCATGGAACAATTATTTACTTGGAACAATAACTTTGCACTACTTGCATAATCATGAACTGTTGTTATATTATGATTGATTATAAGTTTTTGGTAGACTAACAAATGTCGGTGTTGGTTGATTACTGGAAGAGGATGGAACCAAATATTAAAATATTTTACACACGCAATGCTTTTATACCTGCAATGTGAATTAATGTTAAGATGAAATAAATATTTATATAGGTTTCGAATCGACACACGTTAATCAAAATAAAGAAGGCGATTCCTCCGGAAGTGAAGTTAGCAGACAGGATGAAGATTCTTCGAATGTGGATTCGAAAATTCAAGGACCGAATTCAGTTCAGTTTTCTGTCGGAGGGGAAGTGTAAGTAATATATTATGCTGTTGTGTACTGTAGTATTAGTAAATATTTGAACAAAAATAATTTAATTATATTGAAAAAGAAATATTTTCCTGTTGAAGCTCATTGGATTTATAGACCTGGTGAACTTCACAATTTTTAAGACTTGAATGTTCTATGAGCTTCAACCAGAAATGTGCTTGCTCAAATTCAATGTCATCCTTCTGTGAAGGCTTAATTTCTTTTCTGGGATAAATAACGGCAACATTTTATTTAATTTAAACTTGGAGGTATCCAGGAACTTTTTAATTTTTTCAATTATTATGTGATTATTATTATTTATGTTATTGGAGGGTGAAGCTGCAAGAAAAGCCAAGTTAGATCAGATGCTGTTCTTAGGAATTATTTTTGATAACTAAAACGTTAGATATTTTTGTCATATCAATTTCAAAAAAGCCTTCAGCAAGATGAGTGGTAGATAGTGTTTGTTCAATCTAAAACAAAAAGGTATTGCTTTGCAATATTCAAATGATTTTTGAATTATTTATTAGAAACTTGGTTGATTTTAGACCGTAAGACAATTCAAGTTGTCAAAGATATTCAAGATTAAATAATAACTTTAGTTATCTCTACATTAAGATAGCAGTGTGCAAAGATTGTTTGACAGACTTTTTGACACGCTTACTTTTAAACATCGCTAATATTACAAAAATCCAATGATCTCCATAATTACCATTCATTTCTGAACACTATCTGGTTGTTTCAAGACATAGCTCATTTTTACTAATGTGTAATATTATAAATTGAAGGAAACTATACAAAATCTAATCTACTTGTACTAATAAACAGGGTAGCTGAAAAGTATGGAACCAAGGCTGTGTAGCCAGAACGGTTTAGCATATCACTGTGAAAATTTCATTGCATTCTGACAACATTGCACATCTTTTGACACAAAAAAAATTCTGAATACTTTTACAACACAGTAATTTTTTTTTAACGAGAAGATAGGTCATTTGTTTCATCATTTGAAAAGTCTATTCATTGTCTATACAAAAATGGTATTGTTTTCAATTTTATTGAAAAAAAAATTACATTGGAAAGATTTTTTATTAGGATATTGCAAAGATCTGCAAGGCGAGCATTTTGAACATCTACACTAGATTCATGATTTTTTGTATGTTCTTCACAACACCAAAAATTGAACAGCATTACTCAAGTTTGTAGTGTATTGTATTGAATTTCCTGAATCAGATGAATCAGTTTATTTTTTATATTAATTTTTGCAATAAATTTGGAAACAAAATCATTTTTGTATAAACAATGAATAGACTTTTCAAATGATGGACCCATCTTCGCATAAAAAAAACTTTTTTATGTCAAAAGATGTGCAATGTTGTCAGATTTGACCCCTGAAATTTTCAGAGCGATATGTTTAACCGTTCTGGCAACACAGCCTTTGTTCCATATTTATCAGCTACCCTGTATAAAATTGGTTGGTGACTGACTCACCTATCAAGCTCAGCTCAAATTGCTTGACATTAAAAGCTGATTTTTGGCACACAGATTTATTTTAAAGCATGGGCGGTCGATAAGGAAGGGTTTTTCAAAAGTTAAGTTTCAAGGAATAGAAACAAGAAACAACTAGTAAGCAATTTCTTAATACTTATGAGGGCAATTCGAAATACATAAACTTAATATTTTAATTTGTATTTTCGTAACTTCTGCTCACAAAATCCACAATCTCTGTAGTAATAGCTGGATAGGTGTACTGACTGAACATTTAACTTTCAATCAGAAGATTGTGGTTCAAGTTATATTTTAAATTTTTGTTAGACCTAAAAAAATTATCCAAAATTTTCTTTCAGATTCTTAAATCTATAAAATTGCGCTTTTTTTCTTTGTAAATTAACAGACCCTTGTATTTCTGATAGTTTACAAGATCCTCATGCTGTTCATTTTATCTTAAACAGTGTATAATGTTAACTATCACAAATGAATGAAAAATACAGCTAAAAACATTTACAAAGCATTAATTATTGTGTTCAGTTGCATATAATACAATCCGTCAATAAAACCTCTAACATTGCTCTCTATTTCCAGGCCGGTAATACCAGAAGAACCCTCAGCACGCCTCACCCGTTTAACGTCCCCGAAGAGCGTCAGCAATAACAACCTGCCGACCCTGAAACCCATGTTGCGTTCCGTCTCCCAAGACGTCATGATGGGCATTCCCGAAATAGTCAGGCCCAAGCCTTCCCAGTCCGATACGTCCTTGGACCATCCCGTCAAAGCTGCCAAACCTCTCTCTCATTTGCCAATCAAGGAGCAGCCGTCCGTCTCCATAGAGGACGACATCTGCTCCACGGACTCCTCGCTGGTAGAAGACGAGATCAAGAAGAAGAAACGGAAATTGTTCACTTTCTCGAAGAAAGGTAAACAACCGAAGGGCGACTGATCGTAGCGGTGCTGTTTTAGGTTTCATTTTTGTTGTAAATCGTAAGAGATTTAGTTTTACCTCATCTATAAAGTATTGCGTGTGAGTTTTGGGGGTGTTTCTTCAATGATAGACCATGAAAATGTAAGAGATTAATACAGAAATTGAATGTGTTCATAGACATATCCAAGAGGTTACTTAACTCCTTTTAATCAAACTGGTTTTGGGTTATAAATCATTCAAATTCTCTGAATTGTAACTTACTGAACAATAAGATTCCTGCAAGGACAAAAAGGGCCCTTAAATTCTACAGGATTTTATTGTTGCTCTTCAAAATTAATTACCACAACCAATTTTCTTCAGCTCATATTAATATAGATTTTATGCCTATTTAGAACTAGTAATAATGACTCATCAAAATTTGAATTTTCATTTTGTAGCTTGATACTGCTCTACGTTTTCAATTATTTCAAAAAACTATTCTATCACCTAGGTACTATGTACTTTTATTATTTCCTTCTACTCTTTACAGTCGCTTTGTTTATTATCACTTACTTTTATTGTGAGTCTCACTTATCTCACTTTATCAGACTTACAGCCAGTATTATAAAGGCTCATTAAGTTAATGGGCAGATTTCTGGGGCTGTTAAAAACGCCTAGAAAAAGATTACAAAAATGGTGATAAAAGTTATTTAACGTCTATATTGGCTTTAAAAATGACATAAGAAATCTGCTCTTTAGCTTAATGGCCTTTGTAAGACTGGCTGTTATTAATTCAATGTATTTCGTTTAACGATAAACAAAATATAGGGGGCCAATGACAACTACTGGAAGTGTGCAGTCTCAGTAGTCTTTTTGTCAATAAATTCGATAGTGTCAGTGATTAAAATCTTAAATCAAGACAATGTGCAGGGGTTTTCAGCTGGTAACCTTGCAAATTGACTAAATAAATAGTTTGATTATTATGATGTCATATTATTACTTATAAAATTGAACATTTTTAGATTGAAAATATTAAATAATTCAACGAATTTATATTTGAAAGATTCGTCTATAAAGTTAATTCAGACTCAATTTATAAATTATTTATTATAGAGAAGTATAGTTATTTTACACACTATACACTAGGCTAATTATTTATTTACAATTAAAAACTTGGAACTATTATTTATACATATAACGAGAAGCACTAATATTTATTTCTAAACATTGCTTATTATTTATCAACTTGACACATTTAATAATACAAGGATTTATATATCGAGTTCTAAGTATTCTAAATGCTTAAACTAGATAATTCTTCTTATTTAAAATTGTTAATTTTTTAAAAGGCAATCGTGTTTTTTTAGGACATCAATTATTAACACAGGGTATTTCAAAACATGTGTCAGCAGGAACCGTTTGAGATATAAAACTTAATTTTTGCAAACAACTTACTTAATATATTAGCTACTTTTTAATGCAAACTGAATTTTTTCATATGCCAGTGGCGGATTTTAGGGTTGCTTGAAATTGTCTTGCTCCTAATTTCTACAACACTGGGAAAATTGGCATCATTGTGAAAGCACGTTTAAAACTGTCAATATTTTCTACATAATAGAGGTGCCCTTTGGTCAAAAGCTTCAAGTTGAACTGTTTTGTTGAGAATAAAATCATTACTTGTTTTAAATAATTTTTTGTGATTTGTTTCACAGCCACATAAAAAAATCCAATCAGTCCTCAAAAAGTAGATAATATTAGTGCCAAGATGCGTAGAAAAGCTGGTTTCTGATCCTATCTCAAACGGTTCCTGAGATATCATCAAAAAACTGGAAAAACATTATTTTGACTCTCGAAATGTATCTCGAAAACGGTACTTTTGCGGACCCTTGTTAATAGGAACTTTTTTTCCTATAACAAGGCAGAGAATCACACCTTTAATTTTCTGATACATGTAATGAAACGCCCTGTATATCTCATGCAGTATAATTATTTTTATTGCTACCTACAGTAGTGGCTCTATACAACACCAACACAGTGGTGCTGGTGATAATAGTGTCGTCTTTTTCCTTTAGGTCTCTTTCTAAATAAAAAAATAATATAAAATCGTATTTATGTATTCGTCTCCAATTTGTCACCACTGTGCTTATAGTAGTATGGAGTCACCGTATTGCTACCATATCATAAAAAGTGAAAATTATATCTAATCTACCTACTTTTGACATAATAAATTAGTTTGTTGTTTTCATCCATTACTTGCGTACAGTCTAAGCATTGAAGAAACATTTTTGAACTTATTTTTAGGTGATGAGATCTCCTTTATTGTAGGTCATTCATTTTGTAGCTGCTTTCAGCATTGATCTTCAAAGTGTACTTATGTGAGTAACACTAGCACTAGCACTAGCACTAGTACTTATGACCCGTTTATTGTTAGTTGATCCCTCCAGCTTTTTTTTGACCCAGTTTGAACCCAGTTCCTTTTAGGTAAAGTTAACTTAATGAAATGAATCGGTGTGCTGTTGAAAGATAGCTACAACAAATAATGATAACAATACAAGCTCAATTTTTACATATAGAGTCTTCCAATACTTAATACGTTTTATTTTCCTTTCTTTTTTTGAACAGTTTTAGGAATGTTGGTTGTATGCCCTTCCAGATGATTTTACATCATTTTTTAGTAAAATTATAATTGGTTTTATTTTTATTTTTTCGGTAGGTAGGTAGGTAGTGTGTATGTACTTAGTTGAATTATAAAAAGTGACTGAGTCAAATTATTTATTAATAAATAACACCGAAGTGTACTTTGTAAATAAATACTACAACAGGTATTGTATATAATCTTGTATAATTCGGAATATTGTGTGCTACCTTTTATATAATTATTATTATTATTATCATTTACAAAAAATATATATAAAGTGCTTCTTTTAGCGATTAATTTTTTTTTTTTTTTTGTTTATCTTAATTTAGGTGTTTCTTATTAGGTTTTAGCTAGTGAAAATGTGATAACAGCCACTGTGACGGTGAAATATCTCTATACTGAGTGTACTTCCCTATGATTATCAATATTATTTATGGTTTAATTGTGTAGACAAATTATTGTTATTAAGTAAATGTTTTTTTTTAATGGCTTACAAAACGTATCAAACATTTTCAGGAATATTTAGCCGATGTAAGCCATGATAGGTGAGAAGGAGGTTCCAATATATAGTTTAACATTTTTTGCTACAAACTTATTATATGCTGATATGATGAAGTATCTGCAGGAAACAATTATTTGAAATCAAAAATAAAACTATTTTTCCTGAAAATTAATAGGCGTTTATTTTTAAAACATTACGTGCAAACGGAAATTATGTAGCTGGATCATGACATTGAATAACTGGTAAACATGTTACGCTAACAAGGTTAGTAGTCTTATTATTGAATTTAAAATACTTTTCCTTACCCAGAATGGAATAAATTTTATGACAGCTTAATATTTTGACACAATACACTGCATGAAACCTCTTCCCCATCACTATGTTTATAGGATCAATCTTCAGTTTATTTAATTGTCTTTTTTTATATGATGATCGTGATAAAATATTAATACTGTCCCTGTAACCACATAACGTAATTAATATTTATAAGTCTTACAGTGCCTTGATAGTGTATAATTCGAGCCCATTATAAATCTGTTTTATCTTCAATAGTTATCACTGAACATTTTAATTTTTGGTAATGAAATTGCTATCAAAGTAGTGATTGATAAGAATGAAAAAATATTACGAGTCCGAGTCCTTTGCTTGCTTATACCTAGTGTCAAGTTATGTCAAGTTATTGACCTCTTGGGATTTTTTTATTAAGGTGAACAAAAAAATATTCATGGCCAACGGTTTGTGTTATAATATTGTAGGACCCATATTTTTGTACCGAAATTGATTTTGTTGAAGCTAATAATTTAAACATTAGTTATTATTAGCATGACTTTTTTACCCTTATGAGTGTTCGATTTGGTTTCAGACACCTGTAATAAAATATTGCATGCATTGATTGGATGAGAAACTTTCTTGCATTTCTTCAAAAAAAGCTTCTGTGCGTTTTATATTGTTTTTTTTTTTTCAAAGGAAGATGATCTTACCATACCCAAATCATTGCTAGGTTAGGGCTCTCTCTTTTGAAAAATTTTATCTACTAGATAATACAACCACTTACTCATAATGAGTCTAGGTGCGCGCATGCGCGCCAATTTTTAGCTTCATATAAGCCAGTATCGCCAACTGGCTTTTATTAAATTTTACTCAATTTTAGATTTCCATGGCCTACTGCCAAACTATTTATTTTGCTCACTCTTTATAATTGAAATGAAACCATAATAGAGACTATTATCCTATAATTATTATTTATCAATACCCCCAGTTGTGTTGAAATTGCCTTCCACAGAAACAAATTAAGTTCTACTTGATACTTGTACCTCTTACTCACCACAGCTACTTCGTGGTAGCCGTGTACTTATAAATTGAGCAAAGCAGCTGATATTACAGCACAAACATGGTGTTAAAAATAGTTGCGAAGACTCGCATCTAAAACTACACATCAGTAACACAGTACAAAAAATTTACGAACAAAAAATTAAATCTTCCACTATTATTATTATTTATACATCAATACCTCTCAACTTCATCATTGTTCTTTTATGGTAGCTATGTATTATGCATAGTTGTCTCCATAATTTGCTCAATTGTGTTTAGATCAATAATTGAATATTCATAGTAAGAATAAAACTGAAATCTACTGTCTCTGTTGCCAATGTGTTCTGAAATTCATCAGTGATGCCGATGCCATCACCATGACTCCGACTAAACAAAGTGATGTATTTGTGCTAGGGATGAGCAAAAGTAACCAGTTTTTTCAGTAACTGGTTATTTTGTTTCTTTTGTCGGTTATTTTTCGAAACTACGTCGAAAGGCATATTGTCAATAATAATTGAAGGGCTCGGTGCAAAAACCAGTCAACTCCATTTTTTACTAATTTTTTAATCCAAGACTTTCAAATTTTTTTTTGATGTGTCTGAGTAAAATTTATCTTTCAGTTTATTATTAAATCACTGCCAAGTCCCAATATTTAATGGTCAATTTTGTTCGAATCAAAAGTTTGTCAAATAACATTTTTAGAAAGGTTTTTTTTTTATTTCCCACAAATTATGAAAAATGGAGTTGACTGGTTTTTGCACCGAGCCCTTCAATTATTTATTTGTGAGTGCCAAAAATGCATCTATACGAAACTGATGACGTCATAAGAGTAACTACAAAAAGTTCAAATGTACAGCAGACCAGTAGGTTTAAATTAAAACAACATAAACCTAGGTACCATTACTTAACTAGAAAAACGTTGACCAATAGGTACCCTAAAAATAGTGGTGTTTTTAGGCGTTCTGCCTGTAGGTACTTCTTTTAGGGTCTTCTAGTCAAATCACAATACAAAAGATTGAAGTTTCCAGCATGGTAAATTAAGAAACACCTTATTTAATCCGATTAACCCTCAGCTAGATGGTGGTTTTCAGGTCACAGAACTGGTATGGTTGGGTCACTTTTGACCCAGGATGTTTTTTTTTTGAAAAGTGGAAGTAAATTTTTTGATATTTGTGATCTACCGATTGTTCAATAATAAAGCATTTAACCAATAACATTTTTAACGTTTTTATTAAATTTTATTTGAATACATGCAAGCAAATTTACAATCGTCAACTAAATAAACTTTTTTTTTTATAAGCTCAAAATAACAACAATTTACTGAAGCTTATTAGGGAGGAACTCAGGTGGAGTTTCTCTTTTGTTTTTTCGGATAGTCCCAACATAAGTTAGACCATTCTTTCGTAGCTCATTCATAAGTCCAATTAAGGTGAACCAGTTGTCACCGGTTACGTTTCTATTAGTATTTACTATTATAGGAGCAACTAAGTTCAAAACAGTCAATGTAGGAATCGATAGTTTCTTTCGATTCGCAACACCTGAATTTTTACCGGTATAGACAAAGGCATTACACAAATAGTGAGTTTTTGAGTCACACAAGCAGAGTATTTTTGTCCATATCGTTGAGGTTTGCTTTTTATGTAAACTCGGAAGCGACACTTACCCCTGAAGCCTACTAGCATCTCATCTATTGTTGTTATATATGTGAGGGGTGTAGTTGCTCTTGCAGTTCTCTATAAATTTTTGGAACACCTCTGAAATGGCTGCCAACCGATCTCCATTAGCTATTCTTTGCTGCCTCGTGGTAGCATCGTCAAACCGTATAACACTTAGCAGGAAAAGAAACCTTTTCAAAGACATAGTGAGTCTAAAGACATTTCTCCCAGTGCCATCAGAGGCCCATAAGCCATCCACATCTTCGTGAGAAGATTTGAAAATACCAGTTAGGTAAATCAAACCAATACAAGCTTTTAGTTCAATTTTATCCAAGTGGTTAGTGAAAAATGCAGTTGAACCAAAACTCGCACTAGCTTCTCTAATCTTTGCATTATATATTCAAGAATAATTTCTAGAATGTCATCTGTTACTAAAAGAGACCAAATTTCTTGTGGTGATGTTGGCTTATTTCTTGCAGCATTCCCCTTTAGACCAGGCAACTGCAGCACAATATTTTCCGATCTGGTTCTTGAACTTGCGGGGTGTATTTTGGACCATTTGAACCGATTACGTCCGTAAAAGTTTCTTTTTTCTTTCTCGTCAGCAACAGGCAATTCACCTTCAGAATCAGTCCCCTCGATGTCTGAGTGATCACTTCCATCGATTTCTGGGTCATCACTTTCCTCGACTTCTGAGCCGTTTTCATAATCAGAGTGCTAGTTTTGCACCTCTGCATCACTAAGGCATCATCAGTCTCCCCCCCCCCCAGCCATAGTCCTCACTTCTGTCTATTTCACAATCACTAATATCTGATAAATTATTTGCAAGTTTATCCATCTCAGCTCATTTTGTTTTAATTAAGGTGAAAATATATTAAGCGTTCTGGTATGGTTAGGTCAAATAAGACCCAAACCATCTATATCTGGCCAACTAAAGGCAGTGAACTAATCTAACCTGACCTGACAAAAAAAATGACCTGACCTGGCCTAAATGTTTTGTTAGAAATTAGTCTTTAACCAAGCACGGCTGAGCCTCAAAAAATGAAAATTAAAATAGAAAATTTTTTGTCTTTTATAAGAGTCGTTTCACCTATCCGGGGACACACGGTATATAGACGTTTTGATAATTGTTTCCATATACTTTGCTGATGCTGATGAATTTCAGAACACGCTTATACTCACTTTTTAAAGACCTTACAAAATAAATAAAAATCATGCAAGGCCATAGAAGTGTATCTCACTGACTTGATAGTCTGGGAGGCAGCGACAGAAAAATTTCACCCATTTCTACGAAGCTAATTTTTTCTATCAATGTTTATACAATGCAAATCAGGAAAATGGCAGTTTACTGAGCTTTTATCATTTCAACATATCAATAAAAAAAAATTCAATTCAAACCTGTAAATTAAGTTTTACGTGTAATTTACATTTAATATGAGATTTAATTCCATCATATACCTACAAGACGGAGACTTTTTAGAGTGACCTAGAATAGATACCGAAACAAGATAAGACAGTCTACCTCAGTGTTGCCTCAGTGCCTTCTATTGCGTTTTTCAAGGTTGTAGCAACAGTCAATGATCGGTGGACTAGTTTTTTTTTTTTGTTTTTTTATAAACTGAACTATTTGAGAAAAAAAACTAAGCCTTGTGGAAAGAAGTCGAACAAGTTATTTTTTTTACATCTTGTGTGAGTGGTAACCCTTGATGGCAACACTTCCGATGCAGTAGACTGCTGCGTTTTCCTTACTTACGATATCAAAGCAACAAGAGTAAAAATCAGCTTTAATTGTAGGAATAATGACATTCAAAATGTCGCCTCCTCCCGGACTATTACTAATTAATTACCTACCAATTTTTTTTTTACAAAAACCAATACCTCCCTACATCACTGTTCATATACGGAAATAATATTAAAGACTCCTTCCTGCCATCGTATCCAAAATTCTGGCTTGTAATAAAAGTCAGCTTCTCCCTTCCTGCTTTTTTGAAGTAGTATAGGTATTTAAAAATTACAAATAATTGCATCGAATTAATTGATCTAATTTATAATCGATTAATTTCGTCTACCAAATTACAATTGCAGTATATTTCTGGAATCTCCCTCTCTGTGAAAACAACATTTATAAATTTATTGCGTTTCTGCATTATTTTTTATATTTTGAAGAATGATGTTATCAAAATAAAGTTTATTTTTAAAATCTATTTGTGTTTTATTTTATTTTTAATTCTACCGGGTCATAAATGTAAAATAAATAATGTAAGTTATTAACAATAATTATTTTATTAACCACTTTTATTATGATAAATATCCCACCACAAGGTTTCAAAATCATTCTTGCTGTATTTTGTACCGGTTTTCACCATTTTTTCAAATGCCTTACTTTGACATTTCCCATACCTCCAATGACTCTTCCAACTGTTTTCCTCTTCTAAAACTTCGCTAGGCTCCGAACAATTATAAATTAATCTCTTCTCTGAATCATCTCGTTTCTCGTGAATTGCACGACACACAAAACATTCAAAAGCCGAAATGGGATAACCTCCAGAAGTGTCTAAATTTAATTTGTCGTGCATCACTTTTTTCAAAAAATTATTATTAATTTCACCACGAGTCTTGTGAGTTAAATAGGATTCGTAGAAAGCATCATTTTTATTTATTGCTTTTATGAATTCCGCTAATTGTTTGATGCTGCCATAATTTTTAATCAGTATGGCCGAATTTTTATTAGGTAACCAGTCCTAAAAAAAAAAAATCAAATAATTATTCACTGCAGTAGAATCTTATTATTGATCATTCATGTTTATTATTATGACTCATTTTTTCTTCATAACTTTATCCAAAGTAAATACGACACAGCCAGAAGAGTATTAATTAAAACAGATAATCGAGATTCTACTGTATTATTATTATTTCATTATCTTACTTACTTCAACAGTTGGTGAACCTAAATAGATTGGTACAGAGCCCACAATCAGAGCTCGCCACAATTTTTCAGTGATATAATCCTGACAGATTGAATTTTCGATGGCTAAAATGAATTTATACCGGGCGATTAAATGAAGGAAGCGTTCATTGTAATAATCCAAAGGATCTATTTCTGAAATTCTTTTAAAAGATTATTGAATTCAAAATTCAAGCTTCAAGACTTACTCTTCTGGTAGTTTTTTATTATTTAAGCAGAGTCCGTATGAATCGATTTTAATGTACTTCATTAATTCTTGAACATAAACATCTCTTTGGATTGGAGTATCACAGCCAGACTGGATGTATAACAGGGGTGCCAATGTATTGTTTAATAAAAAATTATTCTTTTCTTCTACTGAGACATAATATTTTGTTCCTGAAAATTATTTGAAATTTAAATCTGATTAATGTAGGTACCTACTGGGTCATGATTTATCAAGTTTGGCAATCCTGCATTAATTGAAAATGTGACAGCTTCACAATTTATAGGTTGCAGCGGTTTCAATTACATTTCAAAACTATTTCAACTACTACATATTTTTGTTTTCTCTTACCCAATGCAAATAAAAATCATTATGTTATGCTTTTATTGTTGTTATAATAAGTTGACTTTCAAATTTATGAAACATTACCTGAGTGACAACATTGATGAGTTGTCAGGCAATTTAAAAATGTATCAATGTACAGGTGTCTTGTTTGAAATAACGAAATTGATGGTTCCCGAGTTTCAAGACTCAAGACTCAAGTAATGTTGAAACGGCCAAATACAAATTTTCACAAAAATCGCATAAGTAGGTGAGCCTATTTCGTGAGATCTGGCCTAGGATATGACTAACTGACTCTCGTTATGAAACACCCTGTATCTTCGTAACTAAAGACTTTTATTACAATTTTTTTGTTTCTGCATGTGGGCATATCCTTAACACGTGTAGGAACAATGCGGCGACTATGAAGTTGGGATCATCGTGGTTTTAGCAGGAAACCGCTGAAATTACCCTTTATACTTCGAAGATTTTGAGGGGTGATTTTATACACATTCTTCAGCTGTTACCTGCCTAAACCACGATGAACTTCATAGTCGCTTCATCATTCCTTACCTATTATGTTGGGGACATGCGCACAGAAACTTTCAGCCTTTATAAAATAACTAAGGTCTAGTCGCGGGCTCTTGGTCTATTAATTATTAACTCGGGTCATTATATACATCCGCGGCTCCTACAGTTTCACTATCACACCTATATAGGGGTGGAGAACATACCTATAGTAACACCAGGAAGGTATTCATTAGCTTTGCAAATAAAAGGGAAGGCCACAAAACGACTTTAAAAATTGATTTTGGGAGTGCAACGAAAGTACGATCCTGACACAAGCTCTCCGATCTAACTACGGATGATGATGAAACCACTTATACAACAATGGGAACCGCTTCCAAACGTAAACAGGCACGTATTTTGCAATATAACCGCTTATTCATATCGTGAACAGAACACATAATTTGATGTTATGATTTTTGGAATTTAAATGCAAAATAAATGCAAATTTGAAAATAAAAATCGTGCTACCGTTATTCTCGAAGATTTTCCTTGCCCTGAAAGTGAAGAAAAAAATAGAAATTCCACCGTAGTGTCAAAGAGGCCTTAGTTGTGACCTTAATATTAGTTTGCAATGGCTGTTTTTAGCGTCTTACCCACCCAGCACCCCTAATTCGCTCCTCGGTCCCGAAAAAATTGATGAAACTTAGGAGCCGCGGATGTATACAATTACCTTAACTCGAAATATTTTTTTTAATTTAATTGAATTTAATTTATTATAAAACAATTGTTCATACCAGTTATGTTGTCCAAACTTTGCAAATATTGCAAAGTAACAGGAAAGTCGCTATTTCTGTCAAAAGTGGACGTAAGATCGAATACATCCTGAGCATCTCGGTGCAGGAAAGCGGCTAAATTTTTTGGAGATTCTTCATGAAAAATGGCCCAAGTTTTGTTTTTTGGTAACGGTACATCGTGCAGTTCTAACCGACTTCCATAAAATAAATAAGCCTGACAAATAAATAAATAAATAATTTTCTTCCTACATGTATTTTAAAATCTAACTCACGTCCACCACCCCAGGATGCCGTCTGTCTTTACTTAGAATACAGGAATAATGCTTTTCGCAATGTATCAGTCTTTCCTGTTCTGTAATGAAAGGGGTCCACCAAACCAAAATTGGGACGGGCACGTTTTTAAAAATAAAGTTGTATCCCTGAGGAACATAAACTGAGTTTATTCGTTATTCCACTAAAGTAAATTGAAAATCTCTCACTATGATCAGAAATGAGGCAGTTGAGCATAATAATAAGAGAACTTTAATCCTAATTTGACAAAAATAATTCAACATCTTTGTAGGATAGTTTTTACATCGGGTGCCTACTACTCGCCCAGACGATCATCATTAATAAAAAATTAAATTTTCAGAAATATTACTTAAATATAAATAAATCGGTATTTTTGCTTTAATGCCTTCTTATATTTGAATCTTATTGAAAATGAAAAATTTAAATCAGACATCAGCTGATTGGCTCCGTTTGGCTGGCTGATTGTCTAATAAGAATTGACGAATGACAAATTAATATTGTTCTTCTTTTTTTGCCTTTGTTTACTTGTGACTTCCCTGCCTTTTCGGGATGTTAGGCCACTACATATTGAAATTGTCGAAATTTCCGATGACGTCACAAGATAATATTTAAACAGGAAATTATTATTAACAATAATACGTCAAAATAATTTGACAATAATAGGCAACAATTAATTTCGTCAATTTTGTATCATTAAACAATATCCGATGTACAGAGTATGGTCAGTCACTCGGTATATCTACGATCAAAGCAGAGACGTGGAAAGATGTGATTAAAAGTTAAAAGTCGAGAGAATCTTTTAATTGACATGCTTTAACTATCGTGTGATCCACAAAATTTTTCATCAACTATTGCCTTGAATAAAATGAAGCATGTCTGTCAGATAAAACACAAACATGACTACTTGCAAATGAACTTTGTTAGAGTTGGAGTAAAGAAACTAACCTGGAACAGTAACGATATCTGCTGAGTACGTGTGGTGCTGAGTTTCTTACTAATTGCAGTTTGCATTAGTTGTATTTCAAAGAGGATGAACAACTCGATCCGTTGTAGGGTATCTGTATTACCGACACTGACCCCTTCTAGCCTTAGTGTCGGTAATACAGGTACCCTAAATCTTTGTTATCTCAGAAACTCAGAATATTCTGTCTTTCTGAATGAGGATAAAACAGTATTTCAATTTGACACTTCCGTTTTGAGTTTAGGTTTTTGAATGTTCCAATTATTATCATTTACCATTTTATAGTTTCACTTCCAAATCACAAAAAGTAACAAAACTTATGAAGAATGGTGGTCAAAAATGTCATGAATCATAAAAAAGTGACAATTAAGGTAGAGGTGTTTAGTAACATACCAGTAATTGCATCACGTTCTTAAAATATAGTCATAAATTATTGTTTTTCGCAATATCTTTAATATTTTAATGAAAGTGACAGGAATTGAAATTAAATATGACACATAAGAATTTGAACTACAAAAGTTATTTCAGAATTATTTTAGTAAAATGAGCTCAGACATGACTGCAATAGCCATCTCTCTCTTCCAAGGCACTATAGTTGATGAAAAATTTTGTGGATCACCCGATATTTGTCAGCGTAAATGCGTAATTATACTTGACTTGCTCACCAGTCACACTTATTTTGACGTCAAGTTTAAATTACCGTAGCAACGGGCAAGTTTTTGAATGCAACCTTAAAATACATTGCTGAAATTATTCGATGTTTCCATGTGACGTCATCGATGCTTCCGTTGAATGCGAATTCTCGATGAATTTATGAACTGTTCGATGAAGTTTTCGAATAATTGTAATAAACAACGAAACCTAACCCCTTTTTATTTGTTGTTTGACATTTACAAATAAATTAAAAGGTCCTGTCTTCTGCAGGCGTCGGTGCAATTATTAAAACTATAATACAAAAATTGATTGCTCAGAATCCAAATAGTCATCAACATACAGTCATTGAATGGAACTGTTCCTGTTACAGGAGATCGGCCAGTTATGGACAAGTTTATCATGTTTCATTTCAGAGACAAGATTCTGTAATAACACATTAATAAATTACTTAATTAAAAATACAATAATGTACAATATCTGTTATTGACTTCCAAGATTGACTTACTTGTGTGGCCGTTCTGCTAAGTCTAAAATGTGACTTGAAATCACCATCAGAATAGCGGCAAACGATTTTTGCTATATAATTTGTTAATTTTGTATGGTTATATCTACATTTATTCAAATTTAAGAAAAATAATAGGTCATCTTCGCTGTCTGTCTCTTCAGAAAATGATGAGCTATACCAAACCAACTTTTTAACTAATAAATACTCCATTTTTAATTTCTTGTGATTAAAAAAGTGTAAATGTCAAAATTTTCCAAATGTAACCTAACATAATTGACATTCATCAAGAATCCAGCGGATTCATCGATCTCCAAGACCGATGGATCTGCTGGAGATAGATTGTTTCCAGCGCCGAAATAAAAAACTACCCGGTAGATTTCACTGGAACATTGCGGTGAATTTACGAACGGACTGCTGGGAGAACTGCTTAATGCGCATAGGCAATCGATGGATTTAAAAACTTGCCCAACGCGCAGCACACCTCATGCAGAGGTGAACTGCTGTTAGATATAGTTGCGTAGTTGTTAGCGTACGTAGTTGAATCATACTCGCATCAGGCCAGAAAAAATAAGAAGAACAAGTTATGAAATTCGAAGAGGATCAATATGCAGTGTTGTCAGAATGTGTAAATATTTTGTTATTTCAAATACAAAAATATAAGATAACGCTACCGGTTTCAAATTATTATGATCATCAGTACATAGTTCTAGTTCTATTTCTTCTCTTAATAATTTTAATAAAAAGTAAATGTTCTATGATCATACAGAAATTGAACATTTTGTTAGGCATATAAGATTTGAGGCAATAAATTTAATTAAGAATTTTAGATATCCCGCAGGCAGCAGGTTATTGTATTGTAATAGGTTGATAACGGCTGAATTGGCGATAATTTCTTTGTACAAAAAAGTATTTTTTAAATTTTAATATCTGATAAAGCAATTCGATGGTATTTTATGTCTGGACTAATTTCTCCTGTTTTACAATTTGAATTTTGTCAACGTATTATACAACAGACAAACAGATATTTGGCACGGGTAGCCACAACAAATTATCTAACATTTTGGCAACATAAACTTGACAAACCAACAGATTTAACTTGGTTATTTAAAAGTCAGTGGATGACAGGTAGATGCAGATCGTAAATTTGGCCAATATTTATAAATTTTGCAATTTTGGATAAAAAATACGATTGCACCAATGTCAAAATGCTTAGGTATTCGCTATCGTGGTATTTATTTGCATTCACATTATTAGAATCAATCCTAAAGACGCATCTAACAGTTTATGACAGCAGCCATGGTAAGAATTTCCTCATTATAACTTTCAGCAGTTTAGCGACTTTTCCATTTTCCATTTCTATTTTTAAAGCTATTTCTTGGAGTCTAGACGCTGATCAAATTTTCTCTTGCAGCGTTCATCGCCGATGACCGCAGATACTTTGAAGATGAACTCTCATCTTTGCATGGGGTAAGTAGGTACACCACCATTCTTATATTATCTGCTTCTACATGTCCAAAATTTTCACCCCTTATTGTTGATTCCACAATTACTAATAAGACTTATTCCATTACTTTCCAGGATCTTTCTGGCTTTGGGTAAGTGGTTTAATAATTATTTCTAGAACGTAGCATTGTACCTACTTAATACTACGACATCCTCGCTCCCAGCTTAATGTTTGGCAGAGGTATAGAGATTATGAAAAGCACTGTTAAATCGCTAAGGTACTTCCCTTGGGCAAATCCCCTGCCTTCGAATGGAAAATTCTTGTAGTCCAGAAGAGCTGCATGATCTGTGTCAAACAAAGGAGGTCGCACTATTCCGCACAATTAGCCTTCAGTTATCTGAATTTCTAATTTAAATCAACTTTTTCAGATCGTCAAACATTGATGACATCCCCTATAAGTTCAAAATCAAATTTGAACCTTCAATTTTGGATTTTAAAAGAAGGTAAGTGGAGTTTCGGGTTTTTCACCATTCATTTGTTTATATAAATGTTATAGAAATAATTCGGGGGTGATTCTTTGTTGTAAAGTCTCATGTAAAATTATTGAGAGGTGTCTTTTCTAAAAACTTTTCCCCCAAGTCTACACCATGTAGGTAGGAATGCAAAAAACCGTTGTTAATTCGATCCGTTTTGTTTTTTATTCGTTTTATTCGTTTTTTTTTTTATCAATTTGCCGACTTAAGGGATTTTTCGTCATCTGTAAGATCCCACAAGGCCAGATTGTCATAATGTCAAGTCATTGAAGTCATATCAACGTTTCATTAAATTTCAAGTGTAAAGTTAAAAATCTCTCACATCACTCATTGTTTTAAACAAACTACAGAATTAAGATGTTAAGCTCGCTTTATTTTAATAAAAAAACTGTGTATGTTGCTATGTTGTATGTATATTGTTTGTGTGTTAATAATAGTTCTCCTTTGATTTTTACTTTTGCTTAAAACGACAATTAAAACAGGGTCGTTATTTTAAAACAATAAAAACATTTGGGGTCAAATGAGTTAAATGTAAACAGGGGTAATTGTAAACGCCCTTACTATAACTTGAAAAACGCGCTTTTATTTAAGATTCCGGCAGAGTTTGTAAGGTTATCGTATCCCCTTCACCAGACAAGGGTAGAGCAGTTGTCTTTTGTTCATATTTCAGTACTTTTCCATCTGTTGAAATAGGTGTTGAATCTAATATTATTTTAAAGGTAAGCTGGATTACAATTGAACTTTTAGGATTGAAAAACTATATTTTCAAGTGTAATAACATGGTTTACAAGAACAGACCACGTGGAAATGAAACTAAAAGCTGTTTACATTTGCCCCAAATTAAGAGCATTTGAGGAAATTGTAAACAGCATTTGGGGAAATTGTAATAAACAGGATGGGTAATTGTAAACAAACGTACTGGTCCTTCATATTCGAGAGAAGATCTGGCTAATGCCGTCTCCGATGTGGTAAATAGGAATAGAACATTCAGACAGGCTCAAGCTTATTACAATGTCCCTATAGCTGTAATCAGACAAATAATTAATGGAAGAAAAACATCAATGAATGCTGTAGGCCGAGGCCGACACACAGTGTTCTCAAGAGAAGTAGAAAACAAAATTGCAAATTGCCTGGTTGTTCGTGCTAATATGGGATATCCTTGTGACAAAGATGAACTCCTAAATCTTGTTGAAGAATATGTGAGAAGCAACAATCTAAAAACTCCATTTGTAGATGGCAGACCTGGAAAGGAATGGTACTATTCTTTCATGAAGCGCCATCAACATTTATCTATGAAGAAACCAGAACATTTACAGAAGTGCAGAAAGAACGCTCGAAAACCAGACATTATTTATGACTTCTATGAAAAATTAAAGCAAACCTTTCAGACTTTAGGACTTCATGATTCAGCAGAAATGGCTAGTTTAAAAATATAATAATATACAATACAGGGCATGCCATTTAAAAAACATAACTTTAATATACAGGGCTTACACAGCATTTACACCCTGTAAATGAATAACTGCAACAAAATTAGTGGTGATTCCTTGTTGAAAAAAAGCTGATTTTTCAAATGAGAATGAATCATTTGCTCCTCTCCTGTTGAGATCCGACCCTTTCAAGGGGGAGTCAAAGAGTAGGGTTACTAACTTTTTAACTTTCAACTTAACTGATTTATTCTACTGGAAAAATGTATTTTTCTTAAATTTATTGACATTCCAGGAAAAAAGTATTTAAATTCAATTATTTCCTCAAAATTTCAAAATTTAATTTTTTCTTGGAGATCATGAGATCTACGAAAACATTTACAAGATACCTTTTTAATTTAAGATAATCAAGTTATCTAAAATACATTTTAAAAGGTCGGTACAGCTGTACGTCACAGGTGAAATTCATTCTAGGAATAGGTCTTTGATACCCCCTTAAAACAGTAAACTGTATATCTCCATCCCTTTTATTTAATTATTTTCGAGATATTACAGGGCAGGAATGCTTTGTGAATATGAGAATATGCTTGCTTAATTTCCTTTCTGTAACTTGTTCGGTAGTTTAAAAAAAACACCCCCTTCATGAGGTGGTATCTCAACAGAAGAGTGAAACGGACGAATGATTTATTTTCATTCCAAAAAAAATAGGAATCATTGCCTGATTTTTTTTGCTCTTAATAAATTAAACCTTATATAATTTTAATATGGGATTATGGGATATTCTGTATAATCGATGAATAATCGATAATAGTTTTAGATCCTAGGCATTGCGGCCTTTATGTGAATTTGTAAAAAAAAAATAATGAAAAATTGATTGTTTTGCCCACAGAGACTGACTTGAATGACGTGGGACACTTGTATACGCCACAATTTTTATTTATTTGTTTGGTGGGTATTGTTATTTTTCTAAGGCGAAAATGAAAGTAACTTTTTTGTATTTACTATTGAAAAAGTTGAGCATATTTTTTTGTTATTTTAATGATTTTATACAGGGTGATTCAAAATTCAGTGCAAAGATTTTAAGGGCGTATTCACCAGCCAAAAATAAGAAAAAAATTTCATATAATCGTATGTCCTAACTTGCTTCGTTTTCTAGATACAGGGTGGAACATTTTGAAAAAAAAATCGAATTTTTATTAATTACTCAAAAACCTTTCAGCCAATTTAAATAAAATTTGGTAGGCTTATTTGTCGTTATGAGGAACTTCCTTTGATGGGAATAACATAAATTTATTAATTCCAGTGGCGTCTCAGGGGGCTACCTACTTGAAACTTATAGGTAAAATTATGGTACGCCACTGCTATTTTGAAAATTTATATTTTTTTTAGATTAAGCGGTCAATAATGTAACTTTCTTGCCTCTTGAGCTTTACTCCTATCTAGCTTTGTTTCCAAGAAAAAAAATCAAAATCTGTGCCAGGCCCTATTAAAACAAGTAATAAATTCACATCGATTATTGAGAGTCATTTAATTTAATTCAGGTAGCCCCCTGAGACGCCACTGGAATTAATAAATTCATGTTATTCCCATCAAAGGAAGGCCCGTATGATACCAAATAAGCCTATAAAATTTTATTTAAATCGGCTGAGAGGTTTTTGAGAAATTGATAAAAATCGATTTTTTTTTTCAAAATTTTACCCCCTTTATCTATAGAAAACAAAGCAAGTTAGGACATACGATCATATGAAAAAAACTTCTTATTTTTGGCTGGTAAATACGCCCTTAAAATCTTTGCACTGAATTTTGAATCTATTACTATTATTCAAAAAAAAAAAAGTATTACTAATATACCTATTCCCGATCAAATCAAATATAAATAAATAAGTTAAATAATTGGAAGTAAGTGGAAGTTTGGTGGAAATGAGTGGAAGTTTGGTGGAAGTACTTATGTGGAAGTTTGGTGGAAGTATATGTGGAAGTATATGTGGAAGATTTTTTTAAACTGGAAATAGTAGTACAAGATTTTTGCCGGCGGTTTACCTCTCAGAATCATAGGACATTTAATTTATCCAGTAAGGGACAGGCTTGTTCAGTCCCTGTCAAGTAGTCAAAAAATAATTTTTTTAGGGAAATTTTTCCTACAGCAATGTGACCCAGCTATAAAGGTATTTACTAAATATAAGAGGCGTATTCCGGGCCCAATTTTAAGTGGTTCATATAAACAATACATGCGTCCTAAAATATCTGGTTTTTAAAATACTGTGTTATTTTTTTTTTTATCGGATTTTTATTAATATCTCAAGCATACTTTTGCGATATTGTGGAAATTCGGTAACGTTATTTGTAGTAATAAGGAGCTCCTTTAGCCCCAAGTAGATTTAATTTATTATTCCAGTGGCGTTCCGGGGGTGGGGGCACCTCACCAATATTATTGCAAAGAAAAGTGTACGCCACTGATTTTTTTTTCGTATCTTGCTTTGTTTTTGAAAAAAATATAGAATCCATTTGATTGCATAATATTTAATTCATAAAAAACTTTAACACCCTGTATCTTGAAAACCAGACATTTTATGATACATGTTTATATGAACTTTTCTACTTAAAATTTTCCCAGATATTTGGTTTTCACAAGGCACACTAAAAAAGGTGTCCTCTAACTAAGAAATTCATGGTTTAATCTACATAAATAGAGTGATGGTTTGTCCCTGTTTGTTGTTTTCTTTGTTTTTTTGGTGGAAAATTTCATAGAATTAAAGTTGTAGGTGGAAGATTTCCCATAATTTCGGTTCCATTACTTTTTATGCAAATTCCGCATCGTTTCGCCGCTAGAGGGTGCTAAAGTTGTTATATAATTTGCATTTACGCCCTATTTTTGATTTCAAGCCAACACTATGCGTTTTGGAGAAAAATACCATCAGACAAAAGTTGTAGAGCGAAAATTTCCTATAATTTCAGGCTCTAAATTATTTTGATATCTTGTTTCATTCCAAAAATAACTCAGGTGTAAGTAAATAAGTGCAAAAAAGTTTAGGGGATGATTCTTGTTGAAAATTGAGCAGATTTTTCAAATGAAAATAGATCATTGGTGTCATAAAAATTAGTTTTCAATTAATTGTTTTCTTAAATAATGGAATAAGTTATAGAAATGAAATCAAGCAGGCATAATCTGCTTATTGAGAATTCATTTGGTGAAAATTCGTTTATTTTCCCTTACTGTTTTAAGGGTTAGAACATTCCACCCCTAGAATGTAGGTATTTCGGCACGTAACTTTTTTCTCACAGCCGCACTGCATTTTTTAAAAGCGGTGTAAATGGTTTTTAATTTTTTTCTTAAATTCGATAATTTTAATTTAATTACCTACCTAGCATGATATGCACAGAGTAAGTTTTTTCTTTGAATCTCATAGAATTTACGAAAAAATTACAAGGCACCTTTTTGACTTCGCCTCCCAGGGGTCCTATCTTAACAGGAGAGGGGTGAATGATTTTTTCACACACCCCCCTCCCCCCCAAATGATTTTATTTACATAATACGTTTTAGCGCTCTCTAGTGGCAAAACTGTGCGAATTTTCAAAAAAAGTATTAAATTCAAAATTGAAGTGAATTTTGCTCTCTAAAACTTTTCTTTGATGGTATCTTTCTCCAAAATTCATAGTTTTGGCTTGAAATCTAAAATAGGGCACAAAATTAATTATATTATTATGTATTTATAAAACTTTACGCCCTCTAGCGGTGAAAGTTTGAGAATTTTCAAATAGGTTGTAGAATATTCCACAATTCTAGTCCTATGAAATTTTCCTTCAAAAATTACGAAAATCACCTGTATTAATCTATTTCTCAGAACACACTCTTTCTTTGCGAAAAACCTTGTGAAAAACATGTTCATACAGTCCCAACACTCCTTCCTATATTATAGGTTTCTTTGCTCTAGAAAAAATTACACTAAAACAGCAGTTTTTTTGACATACAGTCCCAACACTCCTTCGTATGTTACAGGTCGCATTGCTCTGGGAAAAATTACACTAAAAAAGCGTTTTTTTGACTAATTTGAACTTTGAAGTAGTTTCTAATAACAGAAACTTTTTTCTATACGTGTATAAAACAAGTGAAATTAATCTGTAATTACTTACTTTGATTGATACAAAAGTTCAAGATTAAGATCCCTTTTTATCACTTCGTTCTCTTAAAGATTTTGTAGCGAATTCTTAAAAAAAAAATGATTGCCTAAAACACACTGCCTAAAATTTAAGCTGCGCCTTAGCACCTTGAAATCTACTCACCAAGAAATTATACTTTGAGAAAGTTAACTGATCAGTGACGATTATCAATAAAGAACAATAAAGAATTTTCTCTTGTTTTGCAGACCGTTAGGAGTTCCACATTTGAAAAAGGTGGTTTTGTTCAATGCCGACGCAAACAGAAGCATCGACATGACATCAATTTCCGGGAGTACGGCTCATTTTCACAGTTCATTTTTTGAAGATAAGGTTCGAATTTTGACGACTCGTTTAAACTCGCACGTAACTGTTTTGTTTTTGTTTTCTTGCAGAAAATACCTCCTCTCGGAAATACATCTTTCAATGTTGTATTTTTGGGCAGAGAAGAGGGATTCGTCGAAAGTACCCTTTTCATTCACACCAACGAGGGTCACTTCAAGTATGACGTGAGTTTTTGGTTTATTTTTGATATTTTGATAAGCTTAGTAGAAAAAATTTTGAGGCAACTATTCAGGAATTATTTACATATTTTAAATTTATTTAAAATGGTTGAAAATTGTTTTTCTGTATTTTTTTGCTGTAAACTTACAGTAGACCAGTTTCAGTCGAGAGACCATCTTCAAGAGTAGTGGACGGGGGAGGTTATTGCTCCTATAAGTAAAATGAAGAAATTCCTTTAAGAAGTTCTCACTGAAACTGAAGTTTATCACTTAAAATAAGAAAACTTATATTTTTGAAGTTGTTTTTGCTTGTGTTTTTTATTCTGTTACCATGAACCAATAAAAACAAAGCTTACGTTTAACAGGTAAAAGGTTCCAGTGTCTACAGCCCCTACCGATTGCGACCAATCATCGGTTTAAAGTTACCAATAAATTCTTCTTTTTCTCCTCTAATCTATATGCACAATCCACACTCGGAGGTCATTCAGGTCAGTTGTACGATATTGAAATTGTTTCCAAAGCTACAATTCGTCTCTTGTAGATCATCGAAGTGTACAGCAGCAGTGGCGATTTTCATTTGGAATTACCAAGCGGCGAGCTAGAAGGACCTAAAAATATGTGGGAGATCCTTCCGTTGGAGACTAAAGCTGTCATCCGAGTCCGTTATTTCGCTAAAACTATACAGAATCACACTGCTTATATTCGGTAAGATTAATAATCATAATATACCTTCTCTTATAAATGATAATTGTTCTCATCTACACCATGTCCTGTTGTAAGTCAGAATATATAATAGATAATTTAGAAAGTATAACTTGTAATTCAGATTACTCAGTTGTAATTCAAAAGTTATAGTTGCAATAATAATTAAGACTGCTCAATTAATTGATTAATTAATCAATCAAATAACTAATTCAATTCTGAATTACAACTTGAATTGACTCTGAGAGCCCCTTTAAATGATTGATTTTTGTAATCCGATACATTTTATTATTTTCCAGCATAAGATTGAATAACACAAAGGAAGTCCTGGTGGTGCCTCTTGAAATCGAGGTCACTAACGAGGGTGGCCTGTACCATCCTCAGGGTTTCGTGGATTTCGGAGTGGGAGGTAGCTTGGACCCCCCCAAACAAATCAATCTTTGTCTTTATAATCCTTTGAAGAAACCGGTCAAAATTCATAATGTCTCGACGACCTCAAAATCGATTCGAGTTCATTTCCAGAATGTCAAGCTGCAGCCTTCTTTCAAGAACGATAATCCCTGTGTGAACATTGGAATGGCTTCTGTTGACTGTACGTATAATATGCAGTTGAAATTTTTTAATATAATTATTTTGTTATTATTTCTTTAGGGGAGGAAGCGTTCAAATACGGTGAAACGTCCGGTAAATTTACCGTGACTTACCGGAATGGGAAAGCTCAGAGTGAAATTCCGTATTATCTTACGGTGCTGGAAGGTGGCCTGTTCTACGACGAACAGGCTACCAGATATTTCATTAACTGTTCACCCGATGAGCTCTCTGTGAGGAAAATCAGGGTGAAAAATAATTTTGTTTTTCCCCTTTGGATAACGAACATAACTCTTCCTGATCTGGTTCAAGATTACCTTACTGTAAGTGTATTTTTTATTTTTGTTAAAGAGATTTTCTTACATTTTTCATGTATTTCAGGTCACTAATTTCAAACCTGTCATTGTGAAACCGAAGGCTGAACACGAGCTGTTTTCGCTGAACTTGAAAAACGGCGTGCAACTGAACGGTTTGAATTTAGATTCGTTTGCGATGTTATGGACAAATGTATCTGAAGTGTTTATACCAATCGTTAGCTATAACGGAAAATTAAACCTGGTATGTTTTTTTTTGTTTTGTTAGCGTTAATTAAATTATTGTAAGGAGGGTGATTCTGCATTTCCTTTAGGACATTTTGTGGGGCCGGGGCAAGGATGGGTCTTCAAAAAAGTATTTAAAAATAATTTGTTTGGCAGGTTTAATAAGTTTATAACAATGTGGAAACTATGAAACAATCTTGCTGAAGAGATAATTATTATCTGAAGTCTATTTTTTATTCAATTTAATGATAGTCTGGGCAAATTTGAAATATAGTATATTCCAACTCTATTCACATAAACCCTAATAATTTCAGATACAATTTTGACAACAAGAAAAATAAAAGAATCCGAAATAAAAAGAATCTGAGATCTTGCTAATATTCCCCAGCACTCCAAACTCTACGTCCACATACATTGCTTCTCAAACAAATATTTCCTCATCTGTTTATTGATTACCGCAGTTGCTCCATTCATATTCAACTTGTCAATAATTAATTCATATTAACACAGACATCATAAAAGAACGAGCGTCTAAACAGTTCAAAATTAAATTTTGGTATGCATATCAAATCTTTCTGACGCACGTTCAGATTATGAGAACATTTGTACGATAGGTATCTAATTTTTTGACAAAGATAAGGAGGTTTTCTATCTTTCAAGATCTTGTGGTAAAAACAAACTGTTGATAAATTAAACCTATTGCTTATATTTAACAATTTTGGCCTTTCAAGACTATAAGTTATTCAATCAGACTTTCTTATATTGTAGATAGGTATACCTCAAACAAGAGTTTTGAACAATCTGTATTCTGCCAATTGTTTCCTGATCCAGACTGGTGACCCAGATTGATCTGGCAACAATACCAAAATTTTGATAACACAAGCAACAAGCAACTCACATAAAAGTATTTTTAGATTCAGATTAAGGTAACTTTTATGGGGGTACATCATCCTTAATGAAGCATACCTATTTCTAATGCAATTAGACACATGTTCGCGGTACCTCAATAGGCTCACTGTCCACTTTTAAGGTGATTTGGCCCATGATCATTGGTACCTCGAACTTGTTTCCAACTACAATGACCTTAGTTTTGGTAGGATTCAAACATAGAGAGTGCATAGTAGAAATATGATATAGAGCCTGGAGATCAGAATTTCTTTTCACTATAGCACTATCAACTTCAAACCTGTTGAAGGAAAAATAAAGTTGGGTTTCATCAGAGTATAAATGAATACTGCAATACTGAATCAACCGTCATTAATCCCCTATCTGTGATCCTAAGAGTTGTATCCTGTAAATCAGCAAGGGCTGTCGTGCAGCTATATCCAGCTCTAAAACCCGATTGATTACTCGGTAAAATAAATGATGACTATCCTTTAAAGTTTTGAATCTAAAAGTATATAAATTTTTCAAATATTTTTGACAAAACAGGTAGAATTGACACATTTTGAGTGATATCTTATCTACACCGCATGCATTATTTTAAATTTGTAACAAGTATTTGAGAACAATTATCAGGTCGCCCAGATGCAAAGGGTATATCTCCTCCTGTTTTCCCAAAGCCTATATTCAAGGACGCCAAGTCTTCTCATTAGTACCCCCTAATTTATAATTGAAATGAGCTTTTTTTCTCATTCCTAATTGCTAGGGTAGTAAAATTTCTTAAAGATGTTTATTCCAATTCCAATTGCTCGTTGATGTGGATTTTTTAAATTTCGATTTTGCCCTATCCCGCAATTTCATAAGCAACCTTACATTATCGGTAATCCAAGGCTTAGACGTTCTTGTGATTCTCGCAGTTTTTAATCACTTCTTTTACAGGTTGCTGTTTTCGGGCACTCTGTTTACTTATTCTATAAACAGAAGACCCCCATTAAAGTAACAATTGTAAGGTAAATGAAATACCATGATAGCAAACAAAACAAGTACAACATAAAATAATTTAACTAAAACAATGAGACCACTAAGAGCAAAACCAATTACAAACTATATAAAAAACTAGTACAAAAAACACCATAAAAAATAATTATTTAAAAATCAAGAAAACAATTTGCTGGCCAATCCTAATAAAATCCTTAACAAAAATGCCAACCAAAAACAAAACAAAAATTAAATTACTTTATTTATTCACCACATAATTAACAATCAGGTTAATCAGGTATTAAACAATAATTGAAATACTGAACCTTTTTTTCTATTTTTACAAAACTTGTAAAAAAACAAAAACATTCCAGCAAGAAAGCACTATACAGTGTGTCCCAGGATAAGCGAATATGTAGGTACAAATGACAAAAGAATTTCGAGTTGAAATGTTACCATTTGTGATCCAGGCCTGCTTGATTAGATAAAAAATTGTACCATATTTTCAATATTTTCATATTTATTAGGTAAATCAAGCATGCCTTGACAGGAGCATTATTTTGGTTTTCTGTGCTGTTTTGAAAACATTTATTGGAAAAACTTCTTTTGATTGGAGAAAATTTTTATGCCATTAAGGGTCTACCACCGTGCCTTCTATTACATCTACCAAGGCTTTAGCAACAGTAAATGATCGACAGACTAGATTTTTGTTCATTTATAAACCAAACAATTTGTGAGAAAAAAATTGCGTGGATGGCAATACTTACGCAGGACACAGTAGACTGCCCTTTTCCTTACTTTCAAACAATATCAAAACAACGAAAGGCTGCTGTTGCCCCAGAGAGAGAAGAGTCAGGATATCAAAATCTGGTCAAATCATAGAAATACTTCTTGTGGCTGGCTGTATACACAAGCGTGTCCTGCCATAAAAATAGAAGAAGAAACAACAAAAAGAGAAAGAATCAGCTTTGTAGGAACGATGACATTCAAAATGTGCATGCCTCTCGAACTATGAAGAAATTAAATCAATAATAATTACAAAATTCCAAAAATTTATGGAAAATTTGCAAAAAATGTAAACTGATTGTGAAATTGGACATGCATGCACAATTTTGAATTCTTAGTAACCTTTTTCAATAAAATTGTTCGATATTTCATGCAGAAGAAATACTTTGCCTGCACAGAAAACTGAAAGAATGCTCCTAAATAAGCATGCTTGATTTGTTGAACATGAAAATATAGTAAATTTTATTTTCTAATCAAGCAGGTCTAGACTAGACTAGACCCCGAAAGATCAAATTTCAACTCGAAAATTTTTTGTCTTTTATGCCTATAAATTTGCTTATCCTGGGACACACTGTATATGTCTGTATAGTGTTCTTAAAACTAAGAAGAGAACTTCAGACTAAGAAAATGATTAAGTTCTAACAAAAGAATTTTTTACTATTATTCCTCGCAATCCATCAACCCATGAATCCGAGTCCCTTAAATCTTACCTAAGAGGAAATGCTTGGAATTTGAATCACCCCACCGTACAATATGTTGTGATATTTACCCATTTTTAGCATTTACCATACAAAAACCATGAAACAAAATTAAATCTCGGCTTGATGAGCATGAACAGTAAGAAGGAGATAAAATTTATAGTTTTCAATCCGAATCCGATCAGTATTAAAATCAAAAGCGTCAAATCATCAGTCCCGCAAGGAAGTTTAGAAATTTTGGGCTGTGATTTCGGCAATTTCAGCCTGGCTCTGCTGCAAGTTTCGTTAAAAAATCTCACAAAATGCGTAAGGATCGATTATCATTTTTATTAAGTGTGTAGCTTTCCGATTACGAGAGGTTCTTTTAGGTGTCCGTTAAATCTAACGAGTACGCCGTTATCCTGTTGAAAGTGCGGACCGGAAACGTCGAAGGACAAACGAACGGCGAAGTGCTGATCGAAACGCAGTACGAGAACCTGAGCATACCGTTTCTTTTTAAAACTGCTTCGGGAAAACTGGAAATTGGACCGGACCGACTCGTTTTCGATCAGTGTTTTCCGGTAAGTTTAATTTCGGTCTTATTTCGACGATCGTATAATTGAATGATTTTTTTCCAGGGTAAAATCTGTTCGCATCCCTTAAGGGTCCATTCGACTTTTAACGATCCCATGATCATAGAAGATATAGTTAGCTTACCACCGGATGCTCGGCTTAGCAGTAAAATTAACAGTCACATTCTGGCCCGGACGAGTAAAGTCATAGGTTACCTCTATTTGGATCCTTCGTTGGATTGTATGAGTGAATGCTACACTGGGCTGCAGTACGATACAACAGGTCGGGATCAATCATTCTTTCCACTTTCTGTGGTTGGTACTTATATTTATTTATTTGTTTAAATTTCAGCTCAATGGTTGAGAACTCTGAATCTTAAAAAGACTATCTCAGAGTTTGATACGAATCTAGTCAATATATTCTATAACAGATATTTAAACGTAACGTCAAACGGGTTGAGAAAATGGCAGAATTTGACGCTCCGGCTCGACACGACCGAAGTCAGAGGTCACATTTTCCAGAGCAGGATGAAGATGAGCTGGCCGAGTTTACTGAACGATTGCGATTTCGAGAATAAATCGATAATAACGTTCCCGCTAACTCAGATCGGTAACGAGACGTACCAGAACATAACGATCAGAAATCCTTCCAGCTTCAATATCGTGGTGCAGATCGTCCTGGATTTGGACTATCCGGAAATGCAGGATTTGTACGAGGGGCTCCCGCCGGATTTCTTTCCGCCCGATTTTTATGGCTACAAGAAACTGTACCATAATTTCTTTTTCCATGAGAGTTTCAAAAAGTCCTGGTACGAATTCAAAGACAAGCTGGAATTGAACGTCCACGAAGATTCCATTCCGGTGTTATTGAGTCCCGGCGAGAATTTCACTTTCACGGTCGGCTTCAAAGGAGACGATACCAGTCTTCATTCGGCTCTGATTTTTCTCAGAAACAACCTGACAATGGTGGAAGTTTTAACATTGACCGGAAGGGCGACCAATCCGGAATTCAAGTTCGGCAACAGAAAACCCGGTTCGAGCTCACCATTACTGTTCGATTTGACCGAGAAGCATTTGAAAGATTGCGAGAAGGAGAGGAGCAGCAATAAACCGCCCAACTTGACGGTCAGGAGGTATTTCACAGCGAGAAACACCGGTGATATTCCAATTTATATAAACAATTTCTACATAAACAGTCAACCGTGCGAGGGTAACGGTTTCAGGATTTTGAATTGCGTCCCCTTTATTTTATTGCCGAACGCTACCAAAAAGATCGACATCGCTTTTACGCCGGATTTTACGTTGACAAAGGTCGTGAGAACGCTGATACTCGATACAAGTCTCGGATATCAAGTGAATTACACTTTAGAGACTTCCGTTCCGTATCACTACTTGGATATGTGCTCGAATGTACTAGCAAGACCGGAATGGGAAATGTACGTCTGGTACGTTTGCATTAATTGCACCATCTTCTCTTTGACTGCGCTATTATTCATAGCTTTCATAGACGCTTCCAAGATTACCTCGCAGGCGATTAGTGCTCTTAGCGTTCCGTCGAGTCCGTGCATGCAACACACGCTGGACTTGAAATTGCTGGGACAGCAAACGAGATCGGAGATTCGGTCGGTTAAAGCTGAATGCAAAAGTAACACGTCGTCGGAGGAGAAGTCGATGGAACGTAAAAACGAACCTTCGTCAAGTGAAATTACGCAAAAAATCAAACCGGAAGTTGAAATCAAAACTCCCATTTTGATACCTACGACCGGTAAAACTAAAAAGAAGCTCGCTAAAAAGAACAGTAACGAGGTCAGCGTTTGTGAACAACCGGAAGTCCATAAAAAGAACTGCGAAGTTCAAAAGATCACCAAACCGAAAGTGGAGGAAAAAGTCGAAGAGAAAAAATCCGCTCCCCCTCCACCACCTCCTCCTGTTGTTGCTAAAAAACCCCTACCGAGTAAGAAAATCGTTAAAAATATCCCCGTGCCGAATGAAGAGGAAACCTCATCGACCACGACCGAAAGCAGCAATAACGACGACGCCGATAAAGAAAACAGTCAGAACAGCATGAAACCGCTGAAAAAAGTGAGCAGTAAAACGAGCTGCAACGAGGAGCCGCAGTTACCCTCTCCTTCGCCTCAGACAGTCGTCCCCGTCATCCAGTCCAACTTCAACAGGAACGAAAGAAGAAGAATTAGCCAGAAGTCCGGTATCAATAACGGTAATCCTAAAATCCAAAGAAACGAAACCCAAGAAAAACCCGAACACAACCATAAGCTCAACGAGAACCGAAAGTCCCACAAAAGTAACCGTGACCGTAAAGACAAACAGTCTCAAAACAAGAAGACGGTCGAGAAAGCCAAATCGGTCGACGGGATCAAACCGTTTGCAGGTACGGCTTCGAGAATCAGTCCTACGGTCTCTTCGAACATTTGGACGGAGAACAGCCCCAGTTTTAGCGATGTCGCTAGAAGTGACGGCAGTACGATTCGATCGATGAATCAGTTACCGCAACCGTCGAAACCTACGGTGTATGTCGAGCCTTATAAACAGACTCCGGCTCAGTTGGGGCCGATCGGTTCCAGGAGAGAATATTGGCAGGACAACTGCGATTCGATGCTCGGAAACGCCGGGAACAACGGAATTGATCATAACCGTTTGTCAAGCAATAGCTTTTTCTCAAACGCACAAGATAAACCTGTTGAAACGAGTCAGTCGTTGCTCGATGAGCTCATTAGTTCAGACACTTGGATTAATAACACGCAGCCGAATATATTGAATATTTTGGAATCCAATTCGTGTGCAGTTAGGCCAGGTAAGCGCCAGACTTGCGTCTACAATATTCGGTGTTTTCAATTGATTCTTTACAGATTCTTGGAACCAACCGGGTAACGTTAATCCTACCAATTCCTTCTGGAGTAACACCAGCACAGTTAATATGAATCCCGGTGCCAGCGGGTTGAATTTGTTGGGAAATACACCCCCGGTTCCACCTCAGAGGCCCGTAACTGAGCAAACGAGTTACTTATGGGGCTCTTCTTCTGTGTGGCAACCGTGGGCTCCTCCGGAGGCTCCTCCAAGAACGCCGCCTGGATTCGATGCACTCTTACAAAGAAAACGTGAAGAAGTGAGTAGTAAAATTATATTAGAATAGAGAATTGGTGTTAAATATGTTATTCCTGGTGTTGATCCATGGAGGGAGATTGAAGATTTTCATTATGTAAAAGGTTTAGAAAAAGAGGTGATTTTTTTCATGTTCTGAATTTGTAATTTTCTCTGCTTATCACGATAAGCAGAGCTGTGTTTCAATTCTGATTTTGTCAGTGTTGTGATTTTCAACGTCGTAGCCATAAAATCGTCAAAATGAGTCCCTTTTATGTCCCAATGGGTCTAATAAAATACCACTCGTGATTGAATTTATCGTATGAGTCTGTCTTTTATTTCTAACGAAACTGAGTTTCTTAAAGAAAACATCAAACTCGTCCTGCGGACTCGTGGTGTTTTCATTAAGTAGCTCAGTTTCGTTAGAAATAAATCGACTTATCGCGAAAATTCAATCATTCGTGATATTACAACTGAAAATGCTCAAGGCTACCATGAATAACTAATTGAACATATTTTGCATTTTTTTATTAGACATCAATTTTTTTTATTGCAGCAGGCTCAACAAAGAGAAGTTTATGATCCGTTTGCTACAAACAGGATTTGGCCGCAGTCGGATACATACTCCTGGAATTTTTCCCAGAAGTAATTGGCGGGTTTTGATTTTAAGGCCCGTGATTTCGTCCTTGGGCTTTTTGAACTTACGTCCACTCGTGTGGAGCATGTTGATTTTGTTTATAAGACTGTATTGTATTATAATACTCAGTTCCAATTATTTTTATTTCATTTTCTTGGACCAACAAGTCCATCTTGGTTCGTAATTTTTAGTTTTTGAATGTGGCAGTAAATTATTGAAAAACCTTGCTGTTTTCAGCAATTCCCAAGCACCTAAATTTAAACCAAATAAATGTTAACTAGAGCATTAATAGTTTTGTTTTATTTTCCTTCAGTATTAATACAACATGTAAATTATTATTTATTTGTAACCTCTATAGTTATTACATAGGCAAAACTAGAGTAAACTGTAACAACTTTAAGTAAGAATAATTTGGTTAGTTAGATTATATTATAATAGGAACAACTACCTACCAAATATTGACCAATCAGATTTCTTTACAATCATGGAATGATATTTACATTTGAATGGTACAGGAATAAAACCGGCTCAGTCAGAAATTACAGATTTCTAAAAAAACGACTTTTAAATGTTTGATGGTCTATTTTTTAAAAATTCCATTAGATGGTATTTTAAACCAAAAATGGACTTAGCTGGTTTTATTCCTGTATCCTTCAATTATTATGAATAACAATAACCAGCCCTCAGAAAAACTATTAATAACAGCAAAATCTATATTTATTTGATCATAATGGCCAATTCCCATATTGTTTCTGCCAGGTCCTTTATATCTCATTCGGCCCTGAATTTAAATGGGACAGGGAGGGGACTATTATTGACACATAATAGACACGCGAAAAAAAATTTCGTGTAGATAATTTAAATGTCTTTAAAATGAAGTCTCACATGACCTCCCTTATAAAATTTATAAATTTACAGGGACTGTAGTGTCTTCTTGGACATTTGACACATCAGTCTTACCACAAAAAGTAGTAAAGTTCATCAGATTTAATTCCAAAATCTCAAAGTTCAAAATTTAATAAAGACGACACTTTTAAACATACACTACTATACAGGGTGATTCAAAATTTAGCGCAAATATTTTAAGGGCGTATTTACCAGCCAAAATGTTTCCTATAATCGTATGTCCTAACTTGCTTCCTTTTCTAGATACAGGTGTGAAATTTTGAAAAAAAAATCGATTTTTTATTAATTACTCAAAAACCTTTCAGCCGATTTAAATAAAATTTGGTAGGCTTATTTGTCGTTATAAGAAACTTCTTTTGATGGGAATAACATAAATTTATTAATTCCAGTGGCGTCTCAGGTGGCTACCTACTTGAAACTTACAGGTAAAATTATGGTACGCCACTGCTCTTTTGACAATTTATATTTTTTTTAGATTAAGCGGTCAATAATGTAACTTTCTTGCCTCCCGAGCTTTAAAACAAGTAATAAATTCACATCGATTATTGAGATTCATTTAATTTAATTCAGGTAGCCCCCTGAGACGCCACTGGAATTAATAAATTCATGTTATTCCCATCAAAGGAAGGCCCTTATGACAACAAATAGGCCTATAAAATTTTATTTAAATCGGCTGAGAGGTTTTTGAGAAATTGATAAAAATCGATTTTTTTTTTCAAAATTTTACCGCCTCTATAGAAAACAAAGCAAGTTAGGACATACGATTATATGAAAAAAACTTCTTATTTTTGGCTGGTAAATACGCCCTTAAAATCTTTGCACTGAATTTTGAATCACCCTGTATTTAAAGAACTGTATAATAATTGAAGATAAAATGTAATCATTTGTACTGCTTGATTTTTATATGAAGGCGAAGGCTGGGCGTGAACTACGCATCTTGCGAGCTTTGCTCACCGCCACTAATAATTTGCACGTTCGATGAACGGCGGAGATACTCTTATCAGCCTTATCTGGTTGGTTGTTTTTTTACGCGGACACCGACTAACATTGTTTATATTGGACAACAAATATTTATGGAGTCGGAGACGGTACCCTACCCACCCTTTTTGCGCAGTAAGAATTTACTCGCCTTCTTATAGTAACAGGACTATAGACAATTATACAGATTGTTCCTAAATATCATGGTACACATACGGCAGGAGGGAGGTCTTTCTTTGACTTATTTCATGAAAAATTCCTTTAAACAATGGTCCCCAAAATTTGTACCTACGGGGTGTTGAAATTTCAAGATTTGTTCTTTTTTTTACAGCTCCTGCAATTATTATCGAACAGGGTCATCTCAGCGTTAGTTTTTAACAGACAGTGCCTACTAAACTGTCAAAATTAATGGAAATGAGAAATTATTAAAAAAAGTCACGAGCCTGCTTTACCATTATATATTTTTTTAAATTTTGTCTAACGAATGTCAGAAAGTCTTTATTTTCTCAATAAGGGTCGCAGATACAAAAAAGCTATAAGAGAATAAAAAAAAAGATGGTTGTATACCAAATAAACCACATTTTTTAAATAAACAAAAAAAATTTATTCATAAAATAAATTATTGATTAATAAATGTGGATAATTGTTATTTTGCATGAGAGATGAGAGACACAATGGTGCCTTGTGGATAGAATCAGGTCAAATTAAAATATAAATATCTACTCCTTATTTTTGCAAGGTTAGTAATTAGTTATTATAGTTATTTATGTATCAAGGGAGTTATGAGGATGTTAATTACAGAGGGCAACATATTGCAATCCCGAGGGACGTTAGTCCCGAGGGATTGTTAAGTTGCCCGAGGTTATTAATATCTAATAACTCCCGTGATACATAATCTATTTTATTTTATACTAAATGAAATATAAAAACGAAATCTGTTGGTTTTTAAAATTAAACGAATGTTTTTAATAATTGAGTAACCATGATTATTGATTACCATGGATATATCAACTGAAAAGTTTGTAGAAAATGACATATGATTTCCAAATATTCAACCAACAATGCAATAACAAAAGCAACATCCAATGGTTACCAGAATTAAACCAATAGTAATATTAGAATTAGAGGGAGTTATGGATTCATAACAGTCCCAAGGGAGTTATGAGTATGTTTATAGTTACGGTAACCAAGCGTTTATCTAGTTATAATGTATTAGTATGAAATAAAAATATTAAATTCCCTCCAAGCAAGGATTCTGCACATTTCACATGAAGTTCCTAAATCAGAATAACTAACAAATAATCGATCCTGTTGTTGAGGAGGTGCGAACCGGGAGAAATTCCTGGGAACTTATTTTTTAGGGACTCTCTATTATAGTCATAAATTCCTAAAAGTTTAAAAGGAAATATTACTATGATTTATGACACATTCTCCTGGAAGCTCCTTGGAATCTTTTTGAACTTCCTGAATTTATTTAATCCCCTGCAAGGAAGCTGCAGTTTGTAGATGCTTTTTTAATGTAAAAATATACATGAAAAGGGTAATCAAGTGACTTCCCTACCATTTTAGAAGATATCTTGGACATTCTGTGTTGGTTGAAAGTATCTTTTAAGTAAGTTAGTTTCTAAGTACCTTAGGGTTCGATGGAAAGTACAGGAGTTAACCCAATATGCTATTGATTATGTCCTAATAAACAGGCCAAAAAAGAGTGGGCTTTAATTACATGAATCTTTCAAATGGTCTTTAAGGATTTAAAAATTGCTGAGTGCTATTAGGGGTGAAAATTGCACCCCTTTCAGCTAATAATAATTATATCCCAAAAACGAAGCAAAACTCAGGTATAGCTAATAGGAAATTTTTTTGGAGATAATGCATTTTACATCGAATTAATTTATTTAAACAATTTCTTGTGAGAAAAATATTCAAAAAAGTAACTGGGAGAAAATGCCCAAAACATCAATTATTGTTTCTTTTTCATCATTTTTGCGTTTCATCCTTTTTTCTGAGTGGAGATAGATGTACAGGCAATAATTGTCTTCAAAATGGTGGGCCAAAAATTATTTTTAGATAAAAACTGACTGCGATGAAGCAATTTTTATAGCGTTTTTCTTGATGCTGTTTTAGTTCTTATATTTCACAACAAAATTGATTTTTATTCAATAAAAAAGTATCTCAAGTTAATTTTACTATACTAATAATAAGCATCTTGTTCTTTGATGATTTTTCCGACCTTAAAAAAAATATTAAACATATTTTTGTATCATAAAGTATAACACTTTTAATTCTTAATGATAAAAAGTTATATAAAAGCAAAACAATTCAAGTTTCTGGATGGCAATCCTTTTCCTGATTTTTCCAACAAATTTTTCTATTGAAACTTTTTGGTCTCAGAATAATCTTCAATTCCTGTAAATTTATATAATTACAAAAATGGAAACGCCAATCTAAACAAAGAGTCTGCTCTAATGACACTTTATAACAAATTTTAACATTTCTAAAAGTTCTAAAGAGAAGTCGGTTCTTAAAACAAAAATTTTGAATGAAAATATTTATTAAAAAAATTCAATGTTACCAACAAACAAATTTGGAAAATAAATAATGATATTTTATTCTAAATGAAGAAACATTAATGTAGCACCTAAAACTATCAACAACTAGATATCTTCCAAAAATGTTTTGCGATAACGAGGTAATACAAAAACTGGTTTAATTTTACAAATATGAGAACAAAAAGATAATAAATATATTATGCAGCTGTTCTGATGTCATACTGGATACTGGTCTAAAGAATGCGCATAAATTCCAATAGGCCAATTTTTTTTTAATATCCCGCATCATTTTTAACTCTGCTTACAGTTTTCTTGCAGATATTTGGTGTCGTCTTTATTCTCAACGTCTTCTTCATCCTCATCATCTTCTTCCTCATCTTCGTACTCATCCTCCTCCTCTTCAACACCTATAAAGCAAGCAAAATTGAATCACTCTTCTTATTTCAACTTCAAATAAAATAAAAAAAATTGTTCCTAGCCTGTAACATCTTACCTTCTCCCGTAAAATATAGAACAGCCTTAGGCACAATCCTTTCCCTAATGTAATGCCCAATCTCAAAATCAGACGTCAACAGGGACCTCAACTCCTCGTCAATATCCTCGTCCTTGGTATCCTCTGGGACATTGGGCGGATTGAAGAAATTGAAAAACGAGTCGTTCTGTACGGTCTTTGTGACCGTGCGGAAGACCTCGCGGCTCTTGTGCTTCTGTTTTTTCTTTACAGTCTTCAGGGTGACGTTCTTGCCGGGCAGCCACTTAATGGAGCAGCCGCTGCATCTGTAGATCTCGGGCCCTTCAAAGTTGAACGGATCGTCCTCGTCGGGGACGCACTTCATCTCGTAAGATTTTGTCAGTACGGCATTGGAGAAGTATTCGTTTGGTGAGAAGTGAAATTCGAGAACAAAGCCCTGAAAATGGTTTATATTGTTCAATGGCTGTTGTTGGTGCAGATTAACTATGAACTAATTTTTTAAGGAAGTTTTGCAAGTCAGCAAAATTGTAGTAATGCAACTAAAGCACCGATACTAACGAGTATTGCAAGGCTGACAATGCAATAAATAGTGTTAAGGTCACTATAAGAACTAGTTAGAAAAATACTGGTAAGCCCAAGGACAAATATTCTTCCTAATATTAAATTAATTTAAAATGATTCCTGAATTCAAAGGTTTTAAAATTCTCGACTACCTCTATCAACATGATAAAGGACCACAATACACAACTACATCCGGGGGCTTTACAGTTCTAATTGAGGTTGAAAAAAACTTACCATAGGGTTTTCGATGAGAGTAGTCTTGATGTCGGTGAGATGCTTCATGATTGGTTCATCATGTGCTTGTATCATCTCTGACAGAAGACCGACGTTCTTAAAAATGGTGAGCCAGAAATCCGGAATCCCTTTAACATCCTCATCGACTTTACTATCATTTTCCTTGACTTCTTCGATCTTGGCGGAATTGTTCAACTTCTCGGCCAGATCCTCGTCTTCCTCGTCGGATGACCACTGAGATTCCTCGTCGGTGGGTTCGTAGGTCCCGTTAACGATAGTGCCCCGTTTCTCGTACAGAGGAACGTACAATTTATGGTACTTGCACTCCAGGTCGTGCACTTCCTTGAAGAACTTTGCTTCAATGTTGGTTTCTTCCAGTTGGAGCTTTTTCAAAGCTTTGACCCTTCGCTTGACCGATTTGGGAAGATTGGCGAGCATTTCGGCGTTCTTCTGCTGCTGCATGGCGGCCAAAACGTTCGGGAATTGCAGGATGCGGTTAGTGATGTCTTGTCCGGTCTCTTCTTCTTCGACGGACTCTACTTCGTCGTGACAATCACCTGCTTGTTGCTCGGTTGCCATATTGCTGTGAAGTAAAATTAATTAAATTATGAAAGAAAGGAAGATCAGGGAAAGGGTTTATTTTACTCGGGTACGTTATCAGCAGTCATGGCTTTCACTTCTCACTTCAATCGATCAATACGCACTAAAATTTCTGGTTAAAAGCGAAAAAAAATACCGTGGAAAGGTTTTTAAGAATCTACGCCACACGTGCAAATACCTAATAACTGTCAGAAATACGACGAATTTTATGGCGATTGGAACAAAAGGTGAAGTTAAACATGCAAAGGTGACGGGATTCGTTGAGGAAATGTAATATTCGAGGGATTTGCGATTAAATTATTGAGATAATTGATAAATAAAATTAAATCAGTTTTTATACGCACCTTTTTTTGCCGCTCTGATTCGCAAAGATGGTTGCCGTTGCCGGGTTCGCTCCACTCGAATCGAACTCGTTCCGTGTTGTTGAGCGCACAAAAGCTGCAAAGGAAAAGGACAGAAACGTGCGCTGATGCGGTTTATTACGAATGAAGCGCCAGATTTTAAAACACTTCAATCAAAACTTGAGAATTTTCGGTAGGATTTGACGTATAATAGTGTTGACAAATAAAGTTCAACTTTCAACTTTCATCTATCAAACTTCATGGCTATAGTGTCTAGCTCTAGGGCTCTTGATTATAAATTCAAATTGTGCAAAAATAAACTTCTATAGTAATTCTTGTTCTGCCATATAAATATAATACTAATTAATGTTATCGTAGATTTTTGTATCGTGTGATCCACAAAATTTTTCATCAACTATTGCCTTGAATAAAATAAAGCATGTCTGCCAGATAAAACACAAACAATTGGTAGGTGTGTAAGTGAACTACTCCAATCAATGATCTACAAATCATAGAACTAATAAATAAAAACATGACTACATTCATAATGAACTTTGTTAGGTAAAGAAACTAACCTCTGGGACAGTAACGACATCTGCTGAGTACGTGCGTGGTGCTGAGTTTATTACTAATTTCAATTTGGCATTGGTTGATAAACAACGTGAGTCGTTGTAGGGTACCTGTATTACCGACACTGACGCTTACTAGCCTTAGTGTCGGTAATACATACGTACCCTATGTCGTTGTTATCTCAGAAACTTAGAATATTCTGTCTTTCTGAATGAGGATAAAATAACATTTCAATTTGACGTTTCCGTTCGAGTTTGAGTTTTTGAATGATTGAATAATAATTATCATTTAACATTTTATAATTTCTCTTCCAAAACACAAACAATAACCGAATTTATGAAGAATGGGTGGTCTGAAAAGGCACGAATAATCATAAAAAAGTGTAATTAAAAACCAGTAATTTATTGCTTTTCGCAATATCTTTAATATTTTTTCATTCTCCCCTTTACGAAAGTGTAACTTTCTGTCTTGATAACGCAACCGAAAGCGAAAGTAAAACATCCTAGGTGATAGGTTGCTAGGTAGGTGGTTGCTAGCTATGAAAAACTTTCGTGGCCTGGACAAAAAAGTAGAAATGTCAGTTTGATTAACGTTTATTTAGATGGAAAATTGAATGTTAAACTACAATAAAAAATTCAAGTAAATCTTTCTGGAACATACAAATAATTATTATTGTATGTTCCAGAAAGATTTACTGGAATTTGCAGCTTCTTGAATGGAATTCATTTTGAACTAAACTACGATCAAAGATTCAAAAATTATAGCGGTACAGAGTTTTAAACTGGACAGTGTCATAAATTAATAACTTAAAACTCTATCGTTATGGTAATGTTAAAAACATGGCACCTTATAGTAACTCCATTGTTGTCACTGAATCGTATTATTTTACTCATTTCTTCTTAATCCGTGATTCAATATGGCAAGGGGAGAATGAAAAGTTTAATACATTATACACGCTACGAAAGCTCTTTCAGGTGCTCGGAGTTTTTAAATACCCTCGGCTACGCTACGCTTCGCCTCGGGTATTTAAATACACCTCACACCTAAAAGTGAACTTTCGTAGCTTGTAATGTAAATAACTATAAACATACTGACAGGAACTGAAATTAAATATGACCCATGGGAATTGGAACTACTAAAGTTATTTAAAAATTATTTTAGTAAAATGAGCTCAGACATGACTGCAATCGCCATCTCTCTCTTCCAAGGCACTATTTATAGTTGATCAAAAAGTTTGTGGATCACACGATATAAATTATATTTTATTTTTAGAATTTTGTTTGGAATCAACAATCGCACAACAAAGATATGAGATATGTAATATTTTAAGACCTAGAATCAGAGATATTTACTAAATATCTCCGCCTAAAATATTCAAAATTTATTTTCTTATCAGCAGGTGTGTATGTGTGTGTGTGGGTATTGTATTGGGTATTATTCCTAATAGGTATATAGTTGTGCTAAAATTTACAAAGGCATAAAAGTGATTCGAGCGGTAGCGGTACATGTTAATAGAACGCCGTCAGTGGTCGGGGAAATCGATTAGAGTTTCAAATAAACAAGCATTTGACAGTTGTAGTGCTGTCAATTTCACTGTAAACTTTTGATTACAGTAATTGCGAAATTTTTTGTGATGAAAATTTATTAAACTACCGACCGACGATTCGAGCTCCACGGAAACCTAAAATATGAATTAGACCAATTCAATTGATGACGATGATCGCAGGTGAATGACAACAATGGCCACGTGAACGGTTTGTTTATTTGGAACCGTTTACGCTTAATTCAGCCACAGAAATCTATTCTGTGACCCAGCCAAGTGACGTCACACTCGCTGCAGCGCTCGTTCGATTGGATAATGGATACTCGATTTTGATATTTCGAATATCTCTATTCGATTATTTCGATTTTAGTTAGGGCTAATAGCAAAGAAACGGTGGCCATTGTAAGTTGTTACTAGGGAAGGGAAAAGAAAAAGAAGAAGGAAAGTGTGGTTATGTCTCTATTCAAAAATTTTTTAAAAAAGAAATACTTTTTTGGAAAATTAAATTAAGTACCAAACCAAAGTAGGTTTATAAATGAGTGTATCTTGACACATTTGAACTCTACACATAACATAACGATAATAATTATGGTATGTATTGAGGCGTTGCTGTAAAATGATGATACTAAATGCTAAATTTCAGAATTACCTAAGACAAGCACTGCGAGTAGCTAATCCACAAAAAATTCTGACTACTAGAACTTTCTCAAATGTAGACACAAAGGAGCTGGATAATTGTAGCGAACATGAAGACGATAAATTATATAAAACTCTTGAGCTTGAATTGCGTGGGAACGATCCTGCAGTGCTTCGTAGTTATGCAAAATTAGCTTCTACTGCTGGAAACCATTTAGACGTCCAGGCACAGGCGTAAATATAAATATAAATAAGTTGTTTTTGTGGCATAGAGTGCGACCTCAGTTTAAGAAATTTTCAAAGACTCAAAAATTTTTTCAAAAATTAGGTATCTGTATCTTCTCAAGGCACACATAAATAATTATAGAATTCTCATTACACTGATTGAACGTATTTTCGTTCTTTTTTAGCTGCTATCAACTCAGCAGCTCTATTTCGCTTCATGGTCATAACTTGGGAAGATAAAATTATCTGGGACCTACTAACAATTGAAAATTTTCTCATTTTTTGTCAGTATCCGAGTGTCAGTTTTTTTGTACAAACACTATAGGACTATTTTTATACAGAGTGATCCCGAAATGGCGGACACGAACAGCACCACAGCATCCATTGTGGATTAAAGATTCCAAGTTCATTTACTTTTTTCTCCAGTATGGCTCCCTTAAGAAGATATGACCACTTTTGTGGAGAAAAAAGTCACAACACAGCACTGGATACCTTTCTTCAGGGAGAAAAATAATGTGTAGGTCTACAATACCCAGATAGATGTTACCATGGAGACATATGAAATGGCAAGAATATCAGTTATTATTGACATTTTCATAAATGTCATAAATTTAACACTTCAACAATATAGTAAAAGATATCTGTGTCTTGGAAAATATGAATTTTCAGACCTATGTTTACTTGAAATTTTCTACTTGTAACGACCCATACTATTGTCCCCTTAAATATTTCCCTTTCCTCCTGAAAAGCCCTGTTTAAATAACAATATGAAGTCGTACTTATGCCACACTTAACTTACCAAGAAATATGAACAATTCATCAACAAGTGCCCCTATCAAGTATACCGATTTTTTTATAGGTGGAGTTTACGGAAACCAAAGCACGATAGATTTACTGTACTTAGATCAGTTCACATATACAAGAAACACCGAGTACAGTATGAATTTAGAACATACTTCCATTTTGTGCAATACAAACACCTCACAGGTTCAACCCTTGAAACTTTACTCGAATATGTTGAGAGAAACTTACCTGAAGGAGTCGCTCTAAAGGCCACTAAGGTATCCACTTTTATCAGAACATACTTTTTTTTAAGAAAATTGGTAATTTTTTGATAATGCTCCAAGATTTTATTACGCTGGATTTATTCGTTCTCCTGGGTGTTATTCATTCATCCATGTAATTTGCCTTGATAGAAATAATTGAAGCTTTTTAATTTTTCCAGGTTGAATTACAAGAAGTACCCCAACATTTAACCCCTCCATAGTGCTCGCAGTGCTTGTTAATTTAAGTGTTTTTTTTTTGTATTTAGTTAGATGTAATAATCCTAATAGATGAAATAAAAAATTGTTTTCATTTCTGGAATTTTTTAATTATGGTCGTTATATCCTGTAAAAATAAACCTACAAGGCCCAGTTACTTCTTGATAGAGCAAACCTTGACGCTTTCTAGTATCTTACCTATTTTAGTACCAAAAGAATTGGGTAAGAAAATACAGGGTGTTAAAAAAATGGTTCAAATGTCATAACATGAGGTGGTACTATTGGTGTAGGTAATGACCTTTTTAGATGATCAGATCATTGTTAAATTGACATAATCTTGGTTAACTTTTGAATTTTTTATTCAAAGACACCACTGTAAAAAAATCAATAATGGAGCAAGCTCATCATCAAAGAAATGGAAGGATTCTGTTATTCAGATTCATAGACCAAATTACAGAGTGGCTAAAATAGACTTACTCAAACAGTTATGACAAACCTAGTTAAAAACCTAGACAATAGATGGCAAGCTTTATCCATTTAAAATGGAAGAGTCAATTCAAGTTACGTTCAGTCTCAGATTAGTGACGTCATAGAATATCGATAATTCTGCTCCAGAATCTCCTTGCTCTGGTTTGTGCCTTTCGCCTTGGAAAGGACGAAATCGATGTTCCGAAGGTTAAAAGACCCGTCGTAACAACAAAGGATCTCACTTTTAACTTTAACCTTCAAGTGAAATTAAATCACCACAAAATGTAAAAAAAAAACATAATTTAGGTAAGCTACATAACTTACCTACCTACCTACCTAATTATTGCATACAAATGCAAAAATATGTAAATTATTTTCGTTTCTTATGCATTTTATTTTTTAGTTTTAAAAACGATTGGTGTATTTTTTTGCTGTCTAAAAATAAATTTGTTATTCGCGGCAGAAACAAAATTAGCAATCATCAGACAGGAAGATAAACGACAGACGTTTACACTTTTATTATTTTGTTGACTAAATTTTAAATAATGCATATTAAATTATTGGTTACGCTGATGTACGTCCTATTCAAAATTCCAAACCACTGGTGCTAAGGCTAAATAGAATCAATCAATTAAAAAGTTCTGGTAATTATTGACATCCGCGGCTCCTAATAAGTTTCATCAATTTTTTCGGGACCGAGGAGCGAAATAGGGGTGCTGGGTGGGTAAGAAGCTAAAAACAGCCATTGCAAACTAATTTTAAGGTCACAACTATAAGGCCTCTTTGACACTACGGTCGAATTTCTATTTTTTTCTTCACTTTCAGGGCAAGGAAAATCTTCGAGATTAACAGTAGCACGATTTTTATTTTGAATTTTGCATTTATTTTGCATTTATATCCCAAAAATCATTGCATCAATCCCTGCATGTGGACTGGACACGATATGTGAAAGCGGATATAACGCCAGTCCGCCTCTGTAAGCGTCGAAGCACTTGGCATTATCGTGAAGTGGTTATATCCGTGATTCGCGGCATCTAATCTTGTCAGGACCGCACTCTCAAAACCGTTTTTTTGGGCCGTTTTTTTTGCTTTCCCTTTCATTTGCAAAGCAAATGAATACTTTCCTGGTGTTACTATAGGTATGTTCTCCACCCCTATACATATAGGTGCCATAGTGAAACTGTAGGAGCCGCGGATGTAAATAATGACCAAAGTTCCCTATATCCTATATATGAGCCGGGTACCTATACTTACCTCTACTGTCTCATTTTTATAGGAAGGCGAAGCAGGCTCTCTTTCTAATATTTATAAACGACTTGCTTGAAACAACAAAAAATCCAATATACAGTTTTGCCGACGACAGTACCCTCTCTATCTTCTTATACGTTAGATGCGCGAACATCTGCCATCGACGCACAGACTCGCAGGGACAAGAAGTTGCCACACTTAACAATGACTTGCAAGACATTCTAACTTGGGGGGATAGAAACCAATTCCAATTTAATGCTGGAAAAACCCAAGCAGTCATTTTGTCCAAAAAGACCAACGTTTTGGAGCCAGATATGATGATGGCGGGACACTCTCTTAGCCCAGCGTCATCTCTTCGTTTACTTGGAGTGAGCCTCGGAGAGAACATGTCTTGGCATGTGATAATGTTGCAGGTCTGGCGAAGAGTGCTTCTCAAAAACTTGGAACACTCTTCCACACGAAGAAATTTTATACACCACAACAGCTTCTCCTCTTATACAAGGCTCAAATCCGACCATCCTTGGAGTACTGTTCACATGTTTAGATCTCAGCTCCCAAACATACGCTGAGACTACTCGACTCTATTCAGAAAAGAGCCATCCGCTTGATTGGGGACCCAGATTTGGCAAAAAATTTAGACACTCTCGAACATCGAAGAAGAGTAGCTGACCTGAGTCTGTTTTACAGATATTTTAATGGAAAGTGTTCAAAAGACGTGGCCCGCTTGATCCCACCAAGAACAAGACCGGGAATAAATACACGTCGAGCCCCAGACGCTCATCCGTATCAGGTTTAGCTCGTTACACCTCGTACCACCCTTATTTCAGACTTCTTTCATGTATAGAACCGCATCACTTTGGAATAGCATTCCAAAAGGCGTGTTTCCCGAAGTATACAACCTACAGCGATTCAAGGCCAACGTGAATCGACATCTCCGCTCATGCACCGCTCCCAGAGCGTCATAGGGATTTCCCTGCAGTGCATGTGCATTTTCAATAAAAAAAGGCTGGGCCTGAACCATGAACGCATAATTTTTGCTAGCTTTCCTCACCGCCACTAAGAATTTACACGTACGATGAACGGCGGAGATACTCTTATCAGCCTTATCTGGTTGGTTGTTTTTTTAACGCGGACACCGACTAACATTGTTGATATTGGACAGCAAATATTTATGGAGTCGCAGACGGTACCCACCCTTTCTGCGCAGTTAGAATTTATTCGCCTTCCTACAGTAACAGGACTATACTTAAATTCAAAATTTTCAAGCAGTGGTACACCTATACTACCTATAGGTAAAAAGGTAGGGAGAATTTACATGGTTGTCTGTTATTTAACAAGGCCTTTCAACTTTTCATTGTGAGTTGCAGAGGGGGTTAAAGATTGAACCTTGAAATGGTGCCATGAAATAGGACTAAACATCAACCCTACAAACACTACACTGATACCATTCACAAGAAAAAACAAGCTTCCAAACCTCAAAACAATCGACTTAAATCAAGTCGAGTTGGAATGGAAGAAAGAAGTTAAATATCTGGGAATAACACTGACTGGATAAGAAGCTACTGTGGAACAAGTACTTGAGCGCAACAGTAAGTAAAGCCACATCCGTATTCATGGTGTGCAGAAGATTGGCGGGGAATGCATGGGGCTGCAACCCATCCATTGTACGCTGGATGTACACCATGCTAGTGAGACCCATCATCATATACGGTGCGGTCTTCTGGTATAAAAGGACCAGGCTAATAAGAGCGAGGAAAACATTCGAGAAGATCCAGAGACTTGCATGTCCGTGCATCACAGGAGCAGTGAGTCATAGATCTCACATAACTACACTTAGTGATAGAGAGAAGTTCCGCAGAGGCTCAACTCAGGATGTCAAGAATGGGAATCAGGGGTGGACTACGGACCGATGGGAATCAACCCCTGAATGTCTGTAATAAGAACCTCCTGATAATGTCAAAAGACAAAACTATCAAGAAATTCAGCTTCAAGAATAATTTCACTATGGAACTGTCTATGAAAGAGGAATGAATGGAGCAACACATCCATACACACTTTCAGAAGAAGGTACAATAAAATGGTGCATGCACCGGCGGCTCAAAGGCCACCGAGGGAACTAGGGTGCAGTAGTACCTATATGGGCCAGGCACCAACTACTCCGAGCCGATGGGAACATCCCCAAGTATACTTCAAGCTGAACTACACGCAATGGAAGTATACTCCCAAATAAACCTCGACAGAAACTATAAGAATAGGGAAATAGCAATACTGACAGATGGTCAAGCAGCCATTAAAATGCTAAGCTCCTCCTATCATCAGCTTTAAAATGGCACGGAATTACCTACAAAAACTCAACAAACTAGGCAAAGAGAACAAAATTTACCTCAAATGGATACCAGGTCACACTGGGATTGAGGGAAACGAACGTGCCTACTCATTGGCAAGAAAAGGAGCATCGACACCCTTTGTAGGACCAGAACCATTCAGTGGCCTTGAAGACACGTTCTTCAAAGCAGAACTCCAAAAGGAAGAAGGTAAGCTGAGAGAATTCAATTGGAAAAACCTCTCAGGCTTGAGGCAATCCAAGGAGCCCCTCGGGAACTTCAGCCGAGTAAGGTTGAGAAAATTCTTGACCTTCAACAATAAAAGAAGGCTCAGAATGCCAACGGGATTCCCTACAGGTCATTGCATGCAGGCTCAATGAACATCTGAGGAAACTTGGCATAGAAAAAGACGGCGTTTGCAGATTCTGCAGGGAAGAAAACGAGACACCTCGTTACCTATTGACGAACTGCAGAGCATTAGAACGCGAGAGAAGAAATATTCTGGGAAACACCAGCTCAACGGAGGGGCTCTACCCAGCTCGAGCCCCTTCAAATCCTGAAAATTCTAAAAGAAATGGAATTGGAGAGGCTGCTGAAATGAAGGGAAATCATACCAGAGAAGCAGAGTATGTAGAGGGGGCACAATAGATCTTTAATAGGTCGCAGCGCATCTCTGACACCCTCATTACCAATATCAATATCAAAAATATCAATGAACATATACAGAGTGATCCAATTTATAATAGCTGGACTTCATCAAATGATAGTAACGTTAAAATAATGTCAGTTTCTCAACTTTCTTTTCTAGATACCTACAATATGGAAATTTTGGAAAAAATCTTCACTTCTAGAAAAATTCTTTTACATTTGAAATGATTGAAGCCATGAAGCAATCTTCAATCTTAAAAAATTACTATTTTTCATACTCTTGATTATTTTTCTGACCTCTGAAAGATTGTACCTTAGTGTCCCCAGTAGTTTGTAGTTTAGTAATTCAATAAAATAATATTATAATATTATTGCGCATAATATTGCGCAATTTAAACACAAATAATACAAATAAGAAAGCATTTTGATCGTGAAATAAACACAGATTATTGCGACGCATGCAATGCTTAATTGTAACAATTTGTTTTTTTACTGCATGAATTAAACGATCGATAATTGCTTCGTAAAGAAAATTAACACAATCTTATGAAACAAAGTTAACTGATACATAGATTCCTAGTAAGACTAAACAAAGCAGTATAAACAAAAAAATTAACAAGCTAATCTAAAAAGATAATATCTAATTTTAAAAAGACATAATAACACAAATTAGCTTGCAAAAATAATTACAATTATAATAAAACAAAACAAAAAAATATAAGTAGAATAATAGAATTGCACCTAAACAAAAGAAGAGTTTCCAGGATCTGGGATTTTACGGTCATTCCAATTATTAAGCTTCACCACAAATTCTTGCGGTCTCGGAAAAGTGACTTCTCCTGCGTTGCCTATATTTCGTTTCCATAAATGAGATCTCCATTCTTTTTCCACAGAGCGCCAACCATCCCTGTGACGTAATTCCGAGATTTCAAATTCTGATGATAATAAATAAATAATTTTACACTAAACAACCGACAATGAACCGATTGTATTTGCTTTGATTACCACTTACAGAGACATTATAAGGTTGTTATATCTGAAAAACTAAAGTTGATAATTATTATTGTTATTGAGAACAAAATTGTTTAAAGGCGAGGCGACTTCCTATGGCGACGAACTTGGCCAGCCTACCTTGTGACTCGCCAAGACACGAGCCATGGAAATGGGAAGGCTCGGTAGCTCGACTTGCTGACGAACGTCTTTCCAAGTCGATGATGGCTCGTTTTATGTGTCACGACATTGGAAGACGACTTCAAACTTTTTTCTGTCTCTCGTAGCATGAATTTTTTTTCTCTCATAGCATGAATTTTTCCCATCTCTCATAGCACCAGCACCATAGATTTCGGTTAGATGAAACTGATAATAAGTTTCACTTTCAAATGACTTTGACTCAGGGCCGTCTTAACCATTGGGCTAATAGGGATATAGCCCAGGGGCGCAAGCATTTTAGGGGTGTAAAATATAATTCAAAATCTTATTATTTGTTTATTATTTTATTATTACAGCTCTAGGTTAGGCATATTAGGAAAAAAATGGGGGTTCAGAGGAAAGTTTTGCTTATGACGTTACATTAACGTCGCGACGCTGTAAAGCGACGCCATAATATAAAGAAAATATTATTCCCACATCATTTAGGAATTATTCAAGTATTAAAATATTAAAATCCAAGTAGGTAAATCGGCGACAACAAGACACAATTCAGCGAGAAATATTTTAAAATATTAAATTCAAGCAAATAAATGCGAAGCCGAGAGGAAAACAAGATAAAAAGTTGTTGTTGTTTACGTCCGGTACCTACCTATATAAAGGGACGGAAATTGATGGAACAGGTGCTCCACAAGAACGAACTCATACGACACATAGTCATTGACTAAAACACCACCCAAAGACCATACATCACAAACATACTGCAAACACAAAAAAAACACCTCACGCAAAACACACATCACGCACAACAGGAGTAATAGTTGTTATCAAAACTAACTCATTTTCATTTAAGCTCCTAGCAGATGGAACAGGTAGCAGATTGCAGCTGGCCTTCCTAGAGAACTGATCTAGGATAGTCGGTAGGATAGAATTCTTTATAAATTCAGATCGTCATAAATTTCATGTAAATAATATTAATCGAGAGTTTTATTCTGTTCGTTTCTCATTCTTTTATCGACGTGATAAAATCTAAAAGCGTTTAATCCATTCTCGCCCCGTCGCCCTAGCCCTAGCTAACATTTCTTATTTTCCAGTTAATCGATAAGACCACAAAAACTCGTCCTCCTCGACCCACTGCCGGAGAGCCAGCAGAGCGCCTGCAAACGGTATACGGGGCGTCGTTTTTTACTGAATGCTGGGCCGGGAAGTTATATACCGGGCGTTCACGAAGCCTGAGCATAATAATTTTTCATGTACTACATTTTAAGAAGATAATAAATTTACGTTTTATGTTTTGATATTGTGTATCATTTGTGTAAATCCACCCAAATATCCCGTCTGAAGGCATTTGTTAATTATCTAATTAACCAAATAAATTAAGACGTCCTCTCCAAAAAAGGAGAGACGTTACAGGCTGTATAGTTTTTATTTTTTGAATTTGAAGTTTGCAGACAAAAATTGGACCTGGAACTTTGGTTTTTTTTTTACACATTTCTCCCCAATTTTGGCATTATGGCACTTTTCAGTTTTTGGTTTTTGGCATACATCATCTGAGAAAGGAAACTTTTTTCGACAAGCCCATTCAATACAAAATTAAAGGAGACAATTTTTCCCACATTTCTCATGTAAAATGTTTTTTTGAAGAGTAACCGTTTCGTCGCTTGAGCGCGCCAAAAAAATGTTCCAATAATTAGTGAAATTTATACCGTTTTCGCGGTTGGTTGGTACTTATTAGTTGGAGTACCTATTGGTCAACCTCATCACGGGTCTTTGGGAACGTGAAAAAGTATTCTTCCTGAAACCGGGAAAGGGTTCCTCCAACCACATACTCTCCTGTGCGCATACGCTTTGTAAAAATGAGTAGGTGATACGATTTCAGCACCTTGCAGCCAAGGGAAATTGAAGTTTGTGAAAAGTCTCACCAAAACCCCCACTGAAGTTTTGAAACAATCAAAAAAGTACCAAGTACAAAAACCATAAACCCAAAATCCAACCATAAAAGTTCTAACCCTGTTTCTTGGCATTTCCAAATTTGAAATCCATATCGGGTATCCCACGACAAATTGTTAGGCTTAGCTTGCTTGAGTTGTCCAATTAATTAACCAAAAGAATTTTTTTTTTTTTTTTTGAGTTTCAACCACTCAAATTTCTTTTTATCTGGGGTAGGTATATGGTAGATGTGGGTGCACATAAAACAGTAAAAATTCGCGATTTAAAGAAAAATCATAACAGAAAAATGGGACGTTTCAAATGTAAGTGCAATAAAAAATTCTTTAACGAACTGTATTTTTGAAAAATGTCTGCCTGTTGCAGAGCTGGGTATGGCTTGCGGGTTTGTGTGGTTCTAAAAAGGGCTGCACTGCATGTTTCATTCCATTTCATCAATTCCATGGTTTATGAAGCCCGCATTTTTAAAACGCGAGTTTTTTTGAAATAGTGAATGCAAAAAAGAACTTCGATTGCTTATTTCGAGGGCTTTTGTAGCTCTATTATACATACAGGGTGTCCGGTAAGTACCTCCTAATCTCTCGGGAGCATACAGGGGAGGTCAAAATAAACCTAGTCTGTCATAAAAAAAACATTCCTAGAGTGTCCCTAAACGGAGATACAGAGCCTCAAAATGGTACCCTAAGATTTACTTTTTTGGCTCTAACTTTTGAACCGACCTGTATATTTTGATGAAATTTTTTTTTTTTTATAGAGGCCATAAAGACTCATTAAGCCATATCAGAGTGGATGTTTGACGTCCTAAAGGAAGTCAGGAACGGACTTACCACCACACTCATTGTGTCAAAGTTTTGACAGGTGTCATTTTACAGAGCTGAAAACTTATTTTTTAAATACGCTGGTCATTCATCTTCACAAAAGGTACTCTTAATTTATTTCGATAAAACTAGCGGTTCTCAAGATAAATCGACTTTTATGCGAATTTTGATCAAGTTCCGTCAATAGCAATCCATTATGTAGGTAGGTTTATCAACATGAACCTGATTTTTACCTGTTTGTGTTTAGCATCAGTAACTTTTGAGTGTTTCGCATACCTAAAAACCGATTTATCTCGAAAACCGTCAGTTTTACCGAAATAAATTAAGAGCACCTTTTTTAAAGATGAAGTATTAGACAATTCAAAAAAATAGTTTTTAGCTCTGTAAAGTGACACCTGTCAAAATTTAGACTCAACGAGTATGATGGTAAGTCCGTTCCTGTCTTCCCTGACGACGTCAAACATCGACTTTAATATGGCCTGATGGCTCTCTGTAGCCTCTATAAAGTGTTTAAATTCCATCCAATTATACAGGTCGGTTCAAAAGTTAGAGCCAAACAAGTAAATTGCGGGGCACCCTTTTAGGGCTCCATATCTCCGTTTGGGGACACTCTAGGGATTTTTTTTTTACGATAGACTAGGTTTTTTTGACCTCCCCTGTATGCTCCCGAGAGATTAGGAGGTACTTACCGGACACCCTGTATAGTGGTGGTTTTAAATACTATAAAGGGTTCTTTCTAGTTTCTATAGTGAAAGATTGAACATACTGGGATACTACTACGCGTATTTGCGTGATGTATATTTAGTTGTTTTGGTGTGAAGTTGTTAATGACTACACTTTTCCTACAATTTACAATTGGCAGGCCTTAATTGAAGTTTTTTATTTATCTCTACTTCCAATTGCCAATTTAAAATAACTTTATTTAATTTTTCATGTTCTTAAAAAAAGAGCAACTGCAATAAAATATAGTTGAAAAATTAGTTCTTTTAATAAGATTTGAAGCTTTTAAAGCACTTCAAACTCTTTTTAATTCATGGTCTTACCAAAATGTTATAAAGTATAGGTAGTTCAGTTCGTAATGGGAAGGGACCTTATCACTTTTTCAGGCTGGAGAGTTGCGGGGAATAAACGTAAGAGGAAAGCAGATGTCAATGGCGCATTAGCGCACGACTTGTCAGTTTTAAAGGGGTTCTTACAGCTTTATTTGGTTTCTCAATACCGGGATTATTGATAACTCTGAAGACTGTAAAAACAGCAGCATTAGTTAATATAGCACACAAAGTAACTACTTTTTCACTAATAACTCTCAGGTTTCTATACTTAAGACTCTTATCCACATTATCCACCATTTACAGGCTTTTCTTGTGTTAGAACGTGGCGGTTTTTCGCTGGTGATGCACTAGAATTTCCTGGATTCAATGCCCAAAACATTTAATGAATAGCGAGAAAAAAACACTAAAGATATTTTACGGGATAAGCTAATTTTTAGTCGCCAATGTTTAATTGCAGGTTCGATTTCTAACAAAAAATCATAAAGATAAGCGCGAAGCAGATAAGAAGACGGATAATCCAGATGATTCGGATGAAACAATAAAAATTATGTTAGCTCGGTACACATTTAAATACGACTTTATTTGAATCAGCAATATGGAAATGAAATTTGATATTGGTATATTTCAAATATTTCAAATCTGATAAGGCGGTCTCTTCCGATTCCGAACTGAATAATTTATTGTAGGTACATCAACAAAATATGGATTTTATCTTTTTATGTATTTATATCGGGACGACCTTCGAGTACATATAAAACTTTCCACGCGTAGGTACCTACCATCGATCGCATTAGAATTGGAGGAAACTGATGAAAGGATCGTTCGACTTTGGAACAATAAAGAAAAAATGTGCTTGAGGCAGTCGTCGGTAATTCAAAAAAATCAGGATCAAAGGCTTTTTTCTAACATATTTTTTTAACAAAAAATGTATATAGGTAAATATAAAAAAAAATTACTTATAGTTAATTAAAGCAAGGCCAAATTTTATCATTATCACTGCATGGTTTTCCTTTTTGCTATCTCTAAACTAAAAATAATAACACACCTAGACATTGAAAACAAACAAACGATAATTGTTTTTTTAACGAACTAAAATATAATTGGATGAAATTAAAGCCTTGCTTGTCTTCCAAAAAGTATAATTATATATATATTGTGATTCCTGTATTATTCAGGTTGCTTATTTACCAAAAATCTCTACGATTTAATAACTAGGTATAGGTAGGTACGATACATTATGTAATTTCAAAATATCCTTGACATTGAACGAAACGTTTATTATTCTATTATCTGAAATCAATTTTTCCGTATCATTTATTCATGAACCATACTCGTACGTAGAGACAACGAGATTAACATTACACCTACTTTCAACAAGAGATTGAAAAATCCTCTTGCCATAATACGATTTTTTGAATATCAAATTTAAGAATAACTAAATGAGGAATTTTCCTTTTATGACTAGTAGAAAAAGTATTTTTACTTACTGAAGAAATATTTATTGATTTTTAGAGCTCAAAATATGTCAAATATCTGTAGTACAAGAGTCCACTAGCAGAAAGGGCATCTTGCACCGCAGCCGCCGTCGATTGGTCGACAATGGCGTTGTTGTGAGCTTGTGTAGCTATACGATTTCCATTCAATGGCAGGTCGCGTGACTGCGAGTGACTCTTCGAGAGGGAAGCCGAAAACAAAAACGATTAAATCTTTCCGAAAAATTCGAACATGTGATCGGGGAAAAATCCGCATTCTCTGAGTATTTTTCCCAAAGTGCTTCCGTCTCCCCAAAAAGGTTGATTTCCACTCAATAATTTTTTATGGAAGAAAGAAGAAAGAAGAAAAAGGAGAAATGAGGCAAACGTTGTTTACATTTCTTTAAAGGAAGAATATATGCCTGGAAAAATTATTGACCCGATTCTCTAAAACGCTTTCTTCTTACGAAATTAATTACTTAATAGGACTCAATGAAAGTCTTTAAAGTTTAATTAGATTTTTTTGTTAAATTTTTCCGGGAGAAGGCAGGTGGGAAAAAACACGAAGAGATAAAAACGCTTATTCTACCCTAAAGAACATGCCTGGATTTTTCAGAATTTTTAGGCAACCTTGAATCATTCGTTGTTTTCGGCTTCGCTCTCGAAGCGGTACTCGCGGTGAAAAAAACCTCTTGAAAATAGATGCAACCTGGACATAGACAAACACTGACGCAAAAAAGTTATTTGATTCTGAGCCGATCTTGACTATTTTCAACCCCTTTTTATGAACTACACTTTATGGCAGATGCCATCCAGGAAGGTTTTGGTGCAGTCTTGGTTCGAGTAACCAGTACCGGGGTAAAACAAATTGCAAACTTCCCCTTGCAAGAAAATAAGTACCATTTGTTTGGAAATCCTCAAATACCTCGATGGATTCAGACACCATTTGCTTGGACAGCAATTCACAATAGTATAGTAACTGATTGCAAATCGATTAAAACTGCTCTTAGTAAAAAGGTTTTTTGTCTCCAGGAGTTTACTTTCGAAAGGTAAACACAAATCAGGGGTCCAAATGAAACGATGCTCCAAGTCGGAGTTTCCCTGAATGGGAGCCAGTTAATCTAATTCTTGAGGACGACTGGATATGACTGGCCCAAGACCAGAATACCACTGTGAAGGAACTTAAAGATATTCTTGTAAGATATTTATCTCTTAAGGCAGAACGTTGGTGGTTCCCCGCAAGTCCCGTTGGCAAATCGTCAAGGCCAACTATGATGTTGATCATTTCGTCCAGATAAAACTCTTCATCATCTCGAAGCGAAGTATTGGTTTCCCAAAATGAGTCGTTTTGTTCAAAAACTCCTTACCCAAACATGCAACTCCGAATCATACATGGCACATTGACCATTTGGGATATTTTTTTTTGGACTGAAGCTGCCAGCAGGTCTTAACTGATACCGAAAATTTGTCTACCTAAGAGCAGCCCCAGATTATTATTACTTTTAGGGTAGGTTCAATGCCCTCGTACTGAAGCTTGCGCTTATTGTACACTCTTTGGGTAATTATAGCTCATCAGTTCCGTCTCCCGAAAGTATTTCAGTATGAGTCCAATGGGTGCTTGTTCTATTTCTTTTGGTTCTGCTATTTCGATCCCAAATACTAGAAGCCTATTCCCTCTAGTGCTGGCCATTCACACATTAGGTGGTATGGGGTTTCCTCCTTCTCCCCGCATCTCCTGCAATCTGAGTTGTTTTTTACTCCTATTATTGTGAGGTGTTTCATTAGTGGGCTGGTGTTTACTCAGCTTTTTCAGTTCATTAGTTTTATTCGCTGATAGTTCTCTGATGAAAATCTTCGAATGTCTCAGTCCATCTACTTCATTCTAATGGGAGCTATGTTTTTTCTTCAGGAGGTTTTTTATTTCCTCTCTGATCTCGCTGTAGGCTATACAGAAAGTTGGTTCTGGCCCGATTAAGGATAGTTTGGACCTCTTTATTGCAAGCAGATCCGCTTTGTTGTTTCCTTTGTTGTTCTGGTGTCCTTTTGTCCACCTCAGGTTTATTTTGTTGTTTTTCTCTGCTAGCTTTGCTAGAGAGTTAATGCAACTCTTCATTGTATTTGATTGTATCGTCACACTTATAGTCCAGTAAAATTAGACGAAAAAGGCATCGAATTATGCAATTCTTGCGCAAAACAAAATATTTTGTGTAGGGGTTGGGTGGTCAACAATCCAAAAATGCGACCTCCTACCCCTTGTGAATAAGCCGCCATATTGGTTTTAAGGGATGAATGGGTTTTTTGCACTTTACGACGTTAATTCGCATTTTTCCGAAAAAAGTGTCTTATTCACAAGGGGTAGGAGGTCGCATTTTTGGATTTAGACTCTCCGTTGACCACCCAACCCCTACACAAAATATTTTGTTTTCCGCATGAATTGCACAATTAAATCCTACTTTGACTGGACTATGAGTCCAGTGCTCTTAGAGCTGCCTGGCTATTAGTAACGATTTCAATGTTCGTATTTTCATAGGAACCAGCGATCATTTATGTTCCATGCAGGCGTGGATTGCCAAAATTTCTGTCCGTAGCACAGTTGCTAGTTCACCTAGGTTTATACTAAATGTAGGTATTTCCCTCGCCTCTCCCAGCAACTTCAATCTTGTCTTGGATCCATCCGTGTACCAAGTCCATCGGTTGTTCTTAGTTTTGATTTCATATTCTTTTGTTCCCTTTGCTGGTATTACTACCTGATATGGTTTACAAAAGTTTATGTTCTTACTCGTTCTATCTGGTCGCATGTTTAAAATGTGATTGGTTTCCAGATGTTTGAATATTTCTATGTAGTATCCATAGAATTGATGGTCTGTCTCCACCACCAAGTGAAGTGACGGTGACGAGAGCCCAAGGATCACCTCCATGGCCGCTGTTGGTGTAGTTCTCATCGCTGCTGTTATTGTTAGTATAACGCAAGTCTCTGCATGTAGCTTATTTAGCTTTGTAACGTTCTCCTTTTTTCTGGATTGATGCCACCATAATAAAAAGCTATTTGTAATCGTGGGAACGATAACCTTTAGTGCACATACAATTTTCCATTTCTGGTTTCTATCCCCATGTTCTACCTATCATTGCTCTCCTGGCCCATAAGGCTCTGGTAGCCTTTTTGGTTATTTTTTCTATGTGTGTTCCGAAGTTAAGTTTGTTATCCAGGGTAATACCCAGATACTTAACCTCCGTACTCAGTGGGGTTTCTTGTCCTCCAAGTCTTATAGTCTCTTCAGGCTTGGAAGGTCTTGACACGTGGCACATTGACCATTTGGGACCTTTGTCCCTTGTCCCATATACAAGCAATAGTTCTCCTGCTCTTGAAGCACTCACCGAAATATTCTCTATATTTAGGAATCATCGAGGGCTAATTTCTGCCGCAGGGAAGGCCTTCACTTCCCACGCTTTCACAGATTTTCTGACCTCGAAAGAAATTCGTCATTTTACTACTGCCGTGGGAATGGCAAGAGGAAACGATCAAGTGGGTACGAGTAAAACTGTCCTCGATGCATTTATCGTTCCTGGGAGCTGAAAAATTGACTGTCGTGTGATCTTGTAATAATATATTTTCAAATTGAAAAGATAAGTGATGTTAATTTATTTTCCTTTCCTATAAATTTTTAATAAGTTTCTTGACATATCTTACTTGTCATTTAAGTGCCTTGTTACTAAAATCTAAAGTCTTATTATATCAAATTAAACATACCACAAATTGAACTGAAACTTGAAAACATGAATTGAAAATAATTGAAAAACACAGAAGAAATTTCACTTCCTTCTTAAGCTTAATGGGATGATGAGGCTCACAATTTTTTTATCAGTTGGAAGTGCATGTTATCTCAAGCCGTGACGTCATTTATTAATCTATCGATAACTTCACTCCAGGTGATCAAGACTAATCAAACAAAACAAAAATTTTCAGAATAACAAACTATGCTCTTATGTCCTTGATTTTTCCATTATCACATTAGTTATTCTATTATCAGCCAACACACAATAATTATTAATATAATTAGTTATTAATCTTCAATAAATATTTTATTATGTATTAAGTTTCTCACGTTATTAACGAGAATTGTGATAGATTAGTGCCTACTTAGAGATTTATTGGAGCATAAATAATTGATTATGATTGAGGAAAATCCACTGAAATTACTAAACAACCTTACATTATGTAGTTATGGGCGGAAAGTTTTCACCCCTCTGAATAAGTGACATTTTCATATAAGAATGGAAATATCATAACAATAAATAACTTGATTGATAGGTATACAATGGGAGAGAGAAAATGAAAAAATTCCATCCACCACGATCTTACATAATATATCTTGGATTTTATATCATTTTTATATACTTCTCTGTAGGTATTGTAATAAAGCACTGAATTATTGACGAATTCGTTCTAATTTCCAGCGGAAATTTCCACGGATTTTCCAGACGCCGCTTCTATAATAGGTATCTCAGTTATGCACGGAGAACTCGTATTATAATTTCATTTAAAATATTTATTGAAGTTTTTACCTATACCTTTACTTGAAAGTTTAAACGAACGGCCCACTCCCGTATATATAGGCATCTCATGCTGGAGTTGTTAGAATTTTAGTAGGTAAGTATGTTATTTCGGAAAAAGTTTTTCTTAAAAGCGTCGTTTCGGCTTTCGGTTTTTGTAAGGACTCATTGCTGTAATACCCCGGATCCTTACTGAATATTGCAACGAAGGAAGTAGTGGGGTAAGATCTAGCGCGAAAAACTTCCAAAAACGACACTCGGTTTTTTGATTTTTTGTTTTAGTCGACTAAGTGGACCACTCTCGTTATATTTATTTATTTATTTATTTATTTATTTAGATTACATCCATTCAACAGCCAAAAGCCAATTATTGGTGGGAGAAATACATCATTACAATGGTTACATCACTAAAATTATAATTATGTACAACAATAATTATTGAAAGTTCACAACTAACGACTTGATTTCCGAAGTTGACGCAAAGAACAAGTCCAGAGTACTCTCATATAAGGAATAATTAGAGCACATCCTATAAATAGGCGACGACTCAAGCAGACGTGTACGAGGCGTTGGAAGGTAAAACGTTGTTGAGAATCTTGCACCCATCCTCGGAACTACAAAGTTCAATCTACTAAGGAGCTGCGGGCATGCGATAATATTATGCAGAAGCTTGTATAAAAAAACAATGGAGGAAGCTGTGCGACGATCATGTAAGCTGTCCAGTTCAAATCTCTCCAGGAGCTGACTCTGTGGGAAGCCTCTTGGCGGATACTCCGAGTCAGAACGAAAACTTAAATATTTCAGAAACTTTCTCTGGACATTTTCCAAAATATCCATGTGTGAAATATAAGAAGGGCTCCATATCAGAGAGGCATACTCAAGGCGAGACCTTATCAATACTTTAAACAGGGACAACATTGTGTCTGTATTGAGAAATTGCTTAGAATTTCGAATAATGAATCCGAGAAGTCTATAAGCGGCAAGGGTAATCATATTGATATGTTCTGTAAAGGCCAAATTATGGTTAAATAAGACACCAAGATCCTTAACACAATAACTCCGATTCAGGACGACACCATATATATTATACTGATGTAAGACTGGGTTTTTGCTACGGGAGTACGATATCACCGAGCATTTGGGAATGTTCAGAGACAGAAGATTCCTCTCACACCATTCAGCGAAACGATCAAGGCATGTCTGAAGCGTCTCCGTGTCATCTGCAGACTTAATAACAGTGTGAATTTTTAGGTCATCGGCATAGAGCAGACATCTACCAGCAAGTATCTCAGTCACATCATTTATAAAGATGTTGAAAAGCAATGGCCCCAGAACGGAGCCTTGGGGGACACCAGAAGAAATATCAAAGACGTCAGATCTGCCACCAGAGACCTCAACAAACTGACTTCTGCCAGAGAGATAGCTGCCCAATAATTCAACAAGGCTATCAGAGCAGTCAAACCTATGCAATTTAGACAGTAATATATCGTGATTCAGAGAGTCGAACGCTTTGCGAAAGTCAGTGTACACGACGTCGACCTGTAGCCCAGCATCAAGACCCTCAGACACAATCTCATGCATGACCGCCAAGTTCGTGACCGTCGATCTACCACTCACAAAACCATGCTGACAGTCGGCGAGCCTGTGGACAAGATCAGGAGCAATCTGATCGAAGAGGCAAAACTCGAACAGCTTAGAAAAATTACACAGGAGCGTTATTGGGCGATAGTTTTTAACGTTTGACCTATCACCAGACTTAAAGATTGGGATTGTCTTCGAAGCTTTCCATCTATCCGGAAAGCGACGATGCCTGAGAATTATGTTGAATATATGCAGCAGAGGGGCTAGTAGCAATCGAATACAATCTTTGATGAAGAAGGAGGGAATTAGATCAGGACCAGCGGTTAAAGTAGCCTTAAACTTCCTAACACACCGCAGAATGTCTGAACTCTGGAAAGCGTTAGGTAAATATGTGATGTTACCAGAAGTGCACGGAAGAACCTCCCCCGAGGGATCGGGTTGACGGCCACTGTAACAGGAAGTAAAGAAGGCGCCGAAAGAATTTGCCACATCTTGACGGTTACTGTTAACAACATCGTCACAGGTTACATGAGATGGAATAGATGACACATTTCTACTACGATTGACAAATGACCAAAACTTCGAAGGGTCAGATTTGATAATCCCCTCAGTGTTGGATATATAGGCATTGTGGGAAGACTTAATTTCATTTTTTAATACAGAACGGAGCTGCCTAAACTGCAACAGAGAATCCTCATCTCTATTTCGTTTGTAACGCCGCCAACAGATGGACTTTTCCCTGATTCTACGAATTATGTCCTTGGAAAACCAAGGTGGGTATTTTCTGTTGGGTCTTGGTGAAGACTTAGGAATAAACCTATCGAAAGCTGCAAATAGGATTTCATAGAAACAAGACAGTGCCAAATCAAGATTCTGCTCAAGAAGAACCTCAGACCAAGAAACAGAAACCAAATACCGATAGAGAGAGACATAGTCACCCCTTCTAAAATTATAAGAGAGGTGGTTGACATTTGTCGAGAGCGTGTCTTGTTGTCCGGACCCAGGATTAATAATTTTTATATAAAGACCCGGATGGTGTGGATCCTCTGCAACGGCACACTCCAGAAGCCTATCAACAGAGCAACTAAGGGGAGAGAGAACCAAGTCAAGAAATCTGCCGTTATCATTGCAGGTAGAATTATGCTGCTTGATGTGTAACAGACTGCAAAACTCTTTGAGGGTTCTAGCACAAACACCAAAAGATTCGCCGGAAAGGGGAGAGTAATCGCTTATGTTAAAGTCGCCAACAATCACAAGTTCAGGATCATGTGTAAGACCAAGAACCTCGAGAGCCTCGAACAGAATCCCCACCTCCTCAGAAGTGACAAATGGCGGAACATAAACGACGACGATGCAGATGGTTAAGTTCGCTAATCTCACATCTACGGCTATGATATCAATTGCTAAAATCGAATTGAACAGAGCAGAAACATCATGAAGATCGACAATTCTGGCATGCATGTGAGATCTCACAGCCAACATTACCCCGCCCCCACGAGATCTCCGAGTGGCACTGGGAGAGCGGTCACATCGGAAAACATTAAACTGATGGCAGAAAAGCTCATTGTCTAGTACGGAAGAACTCAACCAAGTTTCTGAAATGGCAAAAATGTCAAATGAATCCGTGGCGGAAACGAAATTGTAAAATTCATGAGTTTTTGTGTTTAAACCCCTTACGTTTTGATAGTATAGTTTCAGAAATGTATTGCCACGCGTGGACGAGGCTAAAAGAGCCGATGGTGGTAGTTGCTATTGTTCTCCAAAGATTTCCTTTCGCAGGGAATCGAGTTTTTTGCAGTAAGTGGGACAATTATGGTCCCATGCGGCATGATTTAAATCAGAGACAGCGGCGTTCTTGTTGAGACCAAAGCAATTCGCACACTTAAGAGATTCAGAGGAACACTCCCTCACAGGATGGTCGCCAGCACAACGAGGACAAATAGTCTTGCTCTTGCATTTACCAGAGACGTGATGAAAGCCGCAGCAGTTGAAGCACCTAGTGACTTCCAGGGCATCGTACACTGAGCAAGAGTCGTAGCCTACAAAAACGCTTCCATCAGAGATAGCTCTAGCATATGATTGTGCGTCAACTTGCAGAGTAGCCTGAAATAGAGAGGGAGAATTTTTTACAGAACTTATGGATAAACATTTGATGTCTGAGGAGCAAAAAACTCTGGGGTTTTGAGCTTTTAGAAACTTCACAACCGATTCAGGGCTCAGTTTCTCCGACATTCCTACTATTCTAATACGGGGGCACAATGAGGGCTTCTGAGTCACTTCGTAGTTAGCAGATAGATCACTAATGGCCCTTATATTGATAATAAAACACAATTGGATGAATGAGTATACAGGGTGCACCATGTATCCTTCTCTATATTGCTATCTCCTGAACGCTAAGAGATACAGGGTCGGTTAAATTAGAGAAAAGATGCGCAGTTTTGTGTCCATCTCGAATCCGTCAAGACATGCAAGATATCTGTGACCGTTCTTGAAATATCCTGAAAAAACTGAAAAATCGAGATTTCTTATTTTCCTCATATCTTTTTTATTATTGGAAATTAATGAATAATTTTTTGTAGGCTTACATAAGCCGTTAAGAGCAATCCATCTGACATTTCAAAAATTTTCAAGGCCTACTAGATCCAAGAGTTTTCACAGTCAACTTTCGTTTTTCTTATGACCGCCATATTATTTTTTTATGCCGTTCGATATGAAAAAAATAATGGAAACCAAAAATTGATAAACTTCAAAAAAAAAAAATTTAATTTTAATTTTTCTTTTTTCAAAGAAAAACCTAAAAAAAAATCGTCGAAAAACGTCGACATTTGTAAAATACGCCCAAATAGTGATTGCCTTATGGTTTTTTAATTTATCTATGAAATTCGGTCTAAAAATGTGTCTTTTTTGTAAAGAAAAAAGAAGAAGAAAAATGTTTTAAATTTATTTTCTGAAGTTCAACAATTTTTAGTTTTTATGATTTTTTATACCGAACAACATAAAAAAAAACACTATGGTGGTCATAAGAAAAACGAAAGTTGACTATGAAAATTCTGGGATCTAGTCGGCTTTGAAAATTTTTGAAATGTCAGATGGGTAGCTCTTGCCGACTTATGCAAGCCCACAAAAAATTATTCATTAATCTCCAATAATAAAAGAGATATGGAAAAAATAAGAAATCTCGATTTTTCCGTTTTTTCAGGATATTTCAGGAACGGTCACAGATATCTTGTATGTCTCGACGGAATCAAGATGGCCACAAAATTGCACTTCTTTGGACTTGTTTAACCAACCCTGTATCTGTTAGCGTTAGGAGATAGCAATATATAGAGAAGGATACATGGTGCACCCTGTATAGATTAATTTATTAAAAAGTCTGTCGACCGGTTTCGGGCTATGAACCCATCTTCAGGACAGCTGACAAGTGTTTTTTATTATTATTATTATTACTGGTATACTTGGACCAATCCACATATTATTATCACTCTTGTTATGCGACCGACTTAGCGCAAGTCTCTGAGATGGGGAGGAGGGAGAAAACTACGTATAAAAACGGGGGGAAACGGATTTTTGCCCCTAGGTTAGCTGTGAGAGGTCGAACAAAAAAATTTCCGGTAAAAAACAGAAATCTCGCGAGAACGCACTACCTGGTGTGGCTCAATCTCGAATCCGCCCATTACTCACCGATATATCGCCGTTTTGACTGTTATTTTTTTTTGTGCCAAAACGGGAGTAACCGGGTGTAACGGACGGAGTTGGAGGCATAATTCATGGAGGCAATAAGTTTACGGGGGCGAAAAAATTCACTCCTGCAAATTCATATTTCCCAAGGGTTTTGGCCAATTTTTATACAGGGTGTTGATTTTCAAAGCGGGCCATAGGGGATTAGCATTGCGAAAGTGGTTTTTGAGGATTCCTGCTCGCCGTTTAAACTTACAGAAATCGTTTTGGTATCAAAATGAAGCTAAAATTATTGCGCATAACGCTTGACATCAGAAATTAATTCAATTTCACGTTGTTTTCTAAAATTCTTCAGTAAAAATTCAAGTAATTGTTAATGTTTAATCACAAAATAGCATACCTTGCCTAAACAATAATGACGTTTCTACGTTTTGACAATCCAATAATAAATTTTTATTTTTATAAGTCAGTAGTAGGTAATAATAAAGTCTGGTTCTATTTAAAAATGGGTTATACAAACCCAGAAAGAGTCTTTATGGTGAAAACCTACTACAGTGTAGCCAGTTACAGGAGGGTTAAATAGAACCAGACTTTATTATTACCTACTGACTTATAAAGTTTTATTATTGGATTGTCAAAACGCAGAAACGTCATTATTGTTTAGGCAAGGCATGCTATTTTGTGATTAAACATTAACAATTACTTGAATTTTTACTGAAGAATTTTAGAAAACAACGTGAAATTAAATTAATTTCTGATGTCAAGCGTTATGCGCAATAATTTTAGTTTCATTTTGATACCAAAACCATTTCTGTCAGTTTAAACGGCAAGCAGGAATCCTCGAAAACCACTTTCGCAATGCTAATCCCCTATATGGCCCGCTTTGAAAATCAACACCCTGTATGTGAATTGGTGTATTAGCAGGGGTGAAGGGGAGGAAGAGGAAACCTAAAACACATGGAATCGGACATAACTGTCACAGTTTTTCCCCCATATCTCCCAGCAAAAAACCTAATTTTATTGGATTGGCTAAATTGAAAAATTAATTTAGATCTACCCCGCTAAAGGTGTGCTTACACCCTGTTACTTGATAATCAGCTGGTTCGCGACAGCTCTAGCTGACATGACAGAGGAATGTCACATTCTGCTGGACATTCTGCAAATACAGAAGTTGTAGTATTTATTTACATTATTATAATTTTGGGTTTTCATAATAAAAATTTTCCTGTCGTAGCTATATCTTTCAAGATTATGAAATTTTTTGATCCTTGTAAAACTTTGGAACGACATTAGATTTTCATTGAAAAAATTTCCAAAAATCGCGTCAATTCTACAGGATTTCAAAATTCTAGAAATCCGGTACTTGTGGTATAATTTCAGGTCGCAGTTTTCAATTTGGGGGGCTGAAATTTTTGTGGGGGTAAGATATCCACAAGAAGTGATCTGGTATTGCATTTTAGCAAAATCGATCGAGCCATTTCAAAATGGCGGTCTTTTGAATTTTAGGGAAAAGGGCTATTTTTTGAACCCCTGTATAAGTAAGATAGAAAAAATCTTTTTACCCTAATTAACAAGATTGGAATAAAATGATTTGAAATTTGAGTTAATGCAATAAAATTTGCAATATTTCTATTAATTAAATAATTAAAGCCAGTGGCGTGGGTAGGAAAAGGGTAACAATTGCTAAAGTTCTATAACCGTTTATGAACACATTTTTAAAGGAATTGAACTGAAATTTTTATAGTAGACAACTAAACTAATAATCTGTAAGCTCAAAAAATTTCAAGAAACTAGAAAGAAAAATGGCGGAGATATTCGAATTTTTTTACAATGATGTTTTATTCTCTAAATTTTCAAATTTTTGGTTTTCAAAATTCCCCTGTAACTTTTTTCGAATTTATTAAAGGTAGTGTAAAGAATAGCATTTTTTAAGTAAAGTTAGCCAGTGGCGGGCATAGGAAAAGGGACAGAATTGTTAAATTTTGCTAGTTTTTTTATTGTATTAAATTAAAAAATCCATTTTTAACACGTAAGATTCCAGAAAGCCAATTTAGAAAGCGGTGAGAATATTGATAATTCAATCGCATAAAAATACACCATTTATGCGATTGACGCGCAAGAAGGTTTTTTTTTAACGGAACAGCCTGCTTATTGCATTTTTGCATTCACTTTTCCGGGAACGCGACTGACAAGTATAAAAAAACTCGACTTCCTTTGCTCAGAATTCCTGCTACTTCAATAAAACTTCATTAGGTACTTTAATAAAAATATAAATCAGTCTCGACATGATTTCGTTATACCTAATAAGACGCGCTACGACTTCGCGAACTCATAACGCAATAAGTTTCGTTACGTCTAAAATGTTTCACCAAGGAGACATTTCAGGGAGAAGGACGCTGCTTTTATAAGTTCAAAAAACATATGACAATTAATTTGAATGAATAATATCTAGCACACTAGGTCAGCTCACATCTATCTCAGCAGTCTCATCGACAAACAAATCTAGAGCTGAGCCAATAAACAACGTCAATCTAATTTTTGTAGCTCAATAAAAATGTTTATTCGAGAAGATATTATACCTGTGTAGGTACTGAGACTGAGCAGGACTAATTTGGACATACCATATGTAGCATGTAGCATGTATAGGTATAAACACATTCAGTACCTACCTATCAACAAACAGTATGCGGGTATGTGGGTCGACTTCAAATTGCTATTACCTGAATCTATTTGGTGACGCAGATTTTTCTATGTCGTACTTAAGCAAACATTGTTACTGTTACAATAATAGTAAATTATTTGCGTCAGCGTGATGATCAGGATACAATGAATTTAACCGTGGCATGCTGATTGAAATTACGACTAGTCATCACGATAGATATCTGTAAATTAAAAAATAATTTATTTTTCATAAACAAAAATCCCGCTTGCGTGACAGTAGCAGCTGAAAATTAACTTAAAAAGTCATGAAGTAATTTATGAATAGCGAGCGACTGTCGTAACTCTGTGTGTAGGTAATTATACGGTTTCTGGAACAGAACATTGGCGCCAATTTTCGCGAGACACCACCACTACGCCCACTTTTTGAAGCATATTTTGTGAAGTTAAAAACATGTTTAACCTCGCGGTTATATAAAAATACTTACTTACCTATCTAATCTATAGTTAGTTTGTTTGTGCTGTGATGGCTATCTATAGGTTTTAATTTATCTTTTACGCTATTCTTCATTTAAATTGCCTTGAACCTACTAACTTAACTTGTTTGTTTTTTCAAAAGTCTAATATTTACGCGACACTCATAATTATTTATTAGGCATCATTAGGTTATGATTCAATCAGCAACTAAAGTTGAAAATTCAAAAAAGCAATAACAGATGCCCAATTATATTGGGCTTATTTTCTACCTGCTGAAAATTGTTTTTTTCTTTCCATATCAGGTAGTCTGTTAATACCGGATAAGACTAAAAAGGCGAGAAAATCGCTTGGGATCTGAGATCAATAGCCAGATTCTGACTGAATCGTAAATAATCCACCTCTAATCTGACGATTTTCATTAAACCCTTCTAATTGCATGTTGGGATCGATTTTCTGCGTGAAACCTTAAAAATAATATCCTGTGATTGTATAAACTATAAAGAAACGAATATAGGCCGTTGTTGAAATTAAATGTTGGCAAGACTAACGAGACTGACCTGATATCTCATAAATCAAACTATTAACTGTGTAAATAACTAAAATGTCATTAATGTCAGTCATTACCATAGTATTTTATGTGAAAGATTTTTATGTATTCAGGTATGCCCATCACTAGTCACGGTGGGCCACATGACGTCATAACCTGCGCCTGCGCATCGTCATATTACGACCGTTTGTTAGTATATCGCGTTTCACTTTACACCTGATCCATTTAAGACATTTGATTATAGCTACTGATGTAGGTGGGGGATCTGTAATACTATAAAATATATTATATTACTGCACAAAATCAGGGGGATACTTTTTGGAGTTTCCTCGCCGACAAACAACTATAGATTTTTCAAAATTTTACATGAATCAAGCAGCAAAGGTATTCTCGAAATATTTCCCAGGTTTGTGAAAGTCTGCATTACGGAGTGACGTGACTTGGAATGCACCCATGTACCAAAATCGACTACGCATGATCTTCATTTGAAATTTTGAGCCTGTCCTATATCCACCAGGAAGAAGTTCAATGACGCTTCGACCGGTTTGGATGATCGATTTTGCAGACTCTCTGTACCAAATGTTTGTTGATATTCTGATATCCATTGTGAAAGGGACAGTTCTTTGTTCCAACTTCTGCAAAAGTGACCACAAGATTTTGAAAGATGGCCCAAGTTTGAGGCATTCAATTTTTCTCATCAAAAAACAGGTAACCCAATTGTGAAGTGTTAAAAACGTTTCCAAAGTGTTTGCGTTCGGTTTCGAATTAAATCGAGTTTCAAATTCGCGATTAACTACAATCAAGTTAACAAAATTGGGAGTCACAAAAATATACGAATCACCACTACGCAAATTTAAGATTTCGACTTACCCTAGCTCTTCTGGAAAGACCCTCTTTCCATCCAATCGTCGAGAATCCAAATTTTCGGCAACTATACATAGTCAGTTTAGACATCAGCTTTTGCTATTGGAGTCTTGAGCAGTTTTAAGGACACTTGCCCAAAGGCTCCAAGACTCAAGTCAACTAATGTTGGTGGTAACGGTAAGAAGTCGAGAAAAGTTTAGAATAACCCAGAAAGTCTTTATTGAATAACAAGATTAACGATAAAAATGTATGAACGCAATCAAATTAATATCAACGAGTATGACCGCTGTTAGCATCAACTCGGCCTCACATCCCCGTCGCATGCTACCAATTATTAATGCCCGATGAGCTGCTGTGGGATATATTCCCATTTCTGCGAGAGCATTTTGTTGAACGTCCTGAATGGTCTGTAGCAGAGGCTGAAGCCTCCTCCTAAAACGACGATCCAGTTTGCTGAGAAATGATGTTCTCGCCCACATTTTCTGCAAATGGTAGAACATGTGGAAAGCGAACTTCATCCATATAACACTGAGCACCAAGACCTGGAGGTGGAATGATCACAAAAAGAGTTCGTCCGTCAACAGCAATTCCACCTCAAACCATGACGGAGTCGCTACCGAATGGTACAATTTCGTGTTCCGCCATCATTGTGCCAAAGTTCATTCTTGCTGGTATACAAAGAACGTACAAAGATAATGAAATGTGGGACGCAAAATGTCAACATCACATAGGTGCCTTAGCAGCTTAGCAGCCGGGATGTGCCTCTGATCATACTGACCGTAGATTCCTGTGAAATTGACTCGCAAAAGTCGCAACGTTGCAAACATTCTGTGTAAATTTTGGTAATTTTATTGGTAAGTAAAAAATCTGATCTACGTGCAAATTTATGACAATAAAAACATTGGAAAAATTATGAAAGTTGCAAGGGTCTGAAATGTGATGTGAAAATCTGCAAGAATTGAAAATTTGGTTACAAGACAGTCTTAAACAGTGTTAATGGATCATTTCAAACCATCTCAAGTTTAAGCTAACCTGTTTTAATGCACAAACTCTTTCTTTGCCAATATTACAGGATAAAGAGATTGTAAAGGATCTAACAAGGGGGCTAGAGCTCAAAGAATAAAGTCAGTGGGTACTATAATAGAGACTTTAATGAACCCGAATGTGCAAAAAATGCTTTCAAATACTATCTAATGGCCAAGAAAGAAGTGGTAAAAACAACCTCCTACCAGATGAAGAGAGGTTGCAAACTCTTTTGGGATGAGAAAAATCGATTTGCCTCAAACTTGAGCCATCTTTGAAAATCTTGTGGTCACTTTTTCAGGAGTTCGAACAAAGAACTGTTTTGAAGAAGTTTTCTTTTTGTGGCCGTGCCGGATCTAAATAATTTCGATTCGTTTTACTTTCTACACCAGGTTTACATATTGCGAGCTGTCAAAAGACAATATCGTTCGTCCCTCGGAAAATGTCGGTATAATCGACCACTTCTTCCTTGGATAAATTCAACTCTACTTCAGAGAGCCCCCGAATTAACTCATTTAGATAGTCGACTCTACTACCTTTGCTTGGATCGTAAGAACCACTATATAATTTCAAAGAAACGGTTCTTTCGTTCACCGTAGCTCCATATTTTCTTCGAAAAAGCCGTTCAAAATCGCAAAAATTGTCAATTTTGTGATGTACATCATGTACCCACTGGAGTACTGTCACCTTTATTAAGACAAGTAGGACGCGTATAAATATTTTTGAGAGTATACGGAATTCCTGCTTCTTCCAATAGCCAGTTTAATTGTGACAAGAAAAATGTCGGATTATTTTGTTGACCGTTTCGCGGGTCAAATTTTAGTTCCCTTAGGGCCGGTTGTTCGTACGTCAGTTAAAAATTTTGAGATAATTACTGATTTTAAATTGCAAATTTTGAAAATACGGCGAATATAATTAATGATCTTGTATTTTTAATCAGTAATAATTAACTCTTCTCAAAGCGAGCAGAATTCATTTTCAGAAATATCAGACCAATGGTTTGATAATACAGGGCATTTTAAAATCAGTAATTATCTCAAAATTTTTAACTGACGTACGAACAACCGGCCCTTACAGAATTAAGAAAGAATTCCGAATTTTTCCTATTTTTTCCTCTTTATTACTAAATTCTCTCACTTTCCTAACGTTTTCTACAGAAATTTCCCGGTTATTATCTGAAATCTGCTCGTTTCTGTATTGCTTCGGATTAAAAGAAGCTACAAGAATTATTCTCCTCAACCATTGTACCCAAAGATTTCTTTTCCAAAGACATTAACTCGAATTATTCTCCCGAATAGATTGAGAGAGTATACTGAATGTTCATAGGAAAGCAAAATTGTTGTCAGCATTTATGTTGCCATAGCACTCGCCTTCATTCAGCGGGCCAGCGCCAGGCGCTTCCGCTAGCCCCCTACTTTCTTGACCGGCAGAAAACGCCAGCGGAGAGATCGCGGAATCAACATAGTTCGTTCGCTGCAATTCTCGGTTCACAGCTGATTGAGAATTTTCAGGACCAAAATCGTCCTGTGGCGATTCTGACAAAAAATTACCGCTGGGAGTGTTGCTTAAAACCATTGAGCGTTCCCTTAGAGGAGTTTTCTGTTCGTTGGGCATTGTTGCAATTTAATTTCACCTATTCAAACCAATTAAATAATTACACCTAGGTACCTACTACCTACAATGCAAGGTTCAATATAATATACAGGGTGTTGATTTTCAAAGCGGGCCATAGGGGATTAGCATTGTGAAAGTTGTTTTTGAGGATTCCTGCTCGCCATTTAAACTAACAGAAATGGTTTTGGTATCCAAATGAAGCTAAAATTATTGCGCTTAACGCTTGACATCAGAAATTAATTTAATTTCACGTCGTTTTCTAAAATTCTTCAGTAAAAATTCAAGTAATTGTTAATGTTTAATCACAAAATAGCATGCCTTGCCTAAACAGTAATGACGTTTCTACGTTTTGATAATCCAATAATAAAACTTTATAAGTCAGTAGGTAATAATAAAATCTGGTTCTATTTAACCCTCCTGTAACTGGCGTGGCTACACTGTAGTAGGTTTTCACCATAAAGACTCTTTCTTGTTTTGTATAACCCATTTTTAAATAGAACCAGACTTTATTATTACCTACTGACTTATAAAGTTTTATTATTCGATTGTCAAAACGTAGAAACGTCATTATTGTTTAGGAAAGGCATGCTATTTTGTGATTAAACATCAACAATTACTTGAATTTTTACTGAAGAATTTTAGAAAACAACGTGTAATTACATTAATTTCTGATGTCAAGCGTTATGCGCAATAATTTTAGCTTCATTTTGATACCAAAACCATTTCTGTCAGTTTAAACGGCGAGCAGGAATCCTCAAAAACCACTTTCGCAATGCTAATCCCCTATGGCCCGCTTTGAAAATCAACACCCTGTATAATATAATATATAATATATAATATATAATATAATAATAGCTTCTGCAAACTAACTGTCATGCATTTAGCAACCACATCATAATAATAATTATTATTCGTTAGGCAATTTCTTATTACTTTTTTTTTTCAAATTTCAAAGCCCCGTTGTGGGCGCCATATGTACTGAAACGGAGACTATGCTTAATCAAATAATATTTTGATTATCTCCCGCATCAATTTATCACATAAAATTTATATTTGCGGAGTGGGTCCTTTTGAAATTTACCAAAAACCAGCTCGAACAATAAATGCAAAATTTAATACAATAATTAAATTATTTAACAAATCTGAGCTCAGGTAGGTGGCCTACCTACCTGTGACTCTTTTTTAAGAATAAAAACATCATAAAAACTAAATAAACACTCAATAATTACAAACAAAAGCTCGTTCTGTGTTGTCAAATTTGACCCAATTGGGTAAAAAGGGGGCACAGAAATCAAACGAAACTCACGTTGACGGCGATCGATCCGGCAACTGGTCGATGATGGATGTCTTATTGAAAAACCACAGAAGATGTCTTTGCTCTTCTGTGGAGAAACTATGATGATTTATTGAATTTTATTGTAGGTCGTCGACGTTTCACGGCGATTTGGACCGTAAAAAGCCCTAATAAACTTCCTTTCTCCTTGACAGGAGAGACTGACTGCCTTTTTTTGACAGTTCGTAACCATCACTACATATGGTTTCACGCACCAACAGACACTTGTAAAAAGGTCACGTGAGTTTTCCATATTAATTCGACTTTTTTTAAATAATGATAATACTAAATACAAGTTACCTTAGTATGACTGGTGAGCTAGGTACTGGTGCATCTCTCCGGAGCTAGTGTTTAACTCGTACCCTTTTTGGAGTCCCGCAAGTACTAGGTACTACCTTCTTGTCTGTGAATTTCGATTTCGGATCATTACAACCTTGAAAATATCCGCCTTTGGACGTGATTAACCGCTTATCTCGGGTTGTTCCATCAGGATGTCAGTCCCTTTCTCACCTAAGAATGTAGATCAGTCCAAAGCCGGGGATACATCTAGAAACGTTGGTATTCGTTCATGTTCGCTGCTATTCGTTCCCAGTCATTCGCGGCAACGTTGCTTGGTAGACTGACACACAGTTACGAATTTTCTGTTTCTTTCCGTTGGCCAAAACATTTACCAGCGTTCCACTCATTGAGCGTTTTCAGACCTAAACGACACGATACCGACACGACACAGGCAACTATCGGAGTATGCAAAAATGTATTATTGCAATAATTGCAATAATACATTTTTGCATGCTCCGATATAGTTGCCTGTGTCGTGTCGGTATCGTGTCGTTAGGTCTGAAAACGCTCATTCGCGAAGATTAGTCGTCGGCGTGAAAATCTCGTAGACATTGAGCGTTTTCAGACCTAATGACACGATACCGACACGACACAGGCAACTATATCGGAGCATGCAAAAATTTATTATTGCAGTTAATTTCAATAATACATTTTTGCATGGTCCGATATAGTTGCCTGTGTCGTGTCGGTATCGTGTCGTTAGATCTGAAAACGCTCATTCTGGTAAAGTTTTTAAAAACGTGTCATTTAAATCGGCTAGTCAAGTCCATACCATCATATCTAGTTCTACTTAAATATAAATCACTCATCCAAACAAGTCTCTGTTTTTTTTTCTTTTTTTTCGTCGCTTTATGATTTTATTTATTATGATGATGTACGAGGCACAGGCCACAATTAACTCATTTTTACTCATTTTTTTTTTCACAAACCAAAACCAAAACCAAATTAACCTTTCTCGTCCAATTGTAGCTAATAAGTAGTACTGACTGCAAATTATTTTCGACACTGCCACCAACTGCCACATGTGAACGTCTAACAACGTTCGCAGCCATTCGCAACTCGAATTTTCCTTTGATCTTTTCGGTTTTACCGACAGACGATGGAAAACATTCGTTCGTCTTGCTGGCCATTCGAACCAAAATTTATTCGTTGCAAATATAACGAATTTTACTTGGATTTTGTACCTTAACGAACTTGGATTATCTCAGTTGATTACTGAACCTACCAGAGTCACGAAAACTAGCAGATCACTGATAGATCATATTTTGATTAATAATGACAGCTTGGTGACGGAAGATGGTGTTGAGGTTGTGCATTTCTCTGATCATGATTTGATATGGTGCTCCTTATCTGCGAATGTACCTAAAAGCAAGCCCAGATTCTATTCTTACAGGTGCCTAAATGATGTAGATATGTCTATTTTTCAAAGAGATTTGGAAGGCCTAAATTTGGATAAAGTTTTTACTATAAGGGACATCGACAAAAAACTTGATTTCTTTTATAGTGCCCTACTGCAATTGTTTGACAGGCATGCTCCCGTCAAAGTTAAAAGGTTTTCGAAGCCTGCAGCTCCATGGCTCACATGTGTTCTTCGGGAGGGAATGGCACAAAGGGATAAGGCGAAGCGTAGATATAGGAAAACTAGATTGCCGGGTGATTGGGAACAGTATAAAGCTTTGCGTAATAGTTTGTCGGCCGCTATAGAACGAGCTAAGAGAAACTACCTGTGTGGGATCTTTCGTGGAAATAACACAAAGATGTTGTATAAAACTTTGAAAGATTTAGATATAAATAGAGATTCTAAGGGCGTAGATGATCTCAATGTTTTTACTCCAGATGAACTAAATGAATACTTTCTAAATAACTTGTCCGATGGGGCTGAAGATAGTGATAGGTCTTTTGATCCTCTTGGTTTTTGTGATTATGGTTCAGGGTATAATGATGTTGCTTTCGATTTTTCATTAGTTGATGAAGATACCATATTTAAGTCTCTCTGTCAAATTAAGACAAACGCTGTCGGTTGGGATAAGATCTCGATTGAAATGATTATGATGTGTTGTCCTTATGTGCTTAAGTATCTGATGCACCTGATTAACTGTTGCTTGACGGATGCCTATGTTCCTCTGGCATGGAAGAGAGCAACCGTTGTTCCTATACCTAAGGTTTCCGCTCCAACTGAACTCAATCATTTTCGCTCTATTAGTGTGTTGCCGGTGCTGTCGAAGGTTCTCGAAAGAATAATGCACGATCAATTGAAAGAATTTGTAAAGAGGAATGCAGTGTTGCCTGATATTCAGTTCGGTTTTAGGCATAATCATAGTTGCACAACTGCTTTAATGGCAGTCACTGATGATATATTGAAGGCAACTGATGAGGGCTTATTGACTGTACTTGTCTTGTTGGACTTTTCGAGAGCCTTTGATACGGTGCGTTGTGGCGTGCTTATGCGGGTTTTGAAAAAAATAGGCCTCTCTGCGGATTCCATAAGGTTGATGCAAAGTTATCTCTCCGATAGATGTCAGAGTGTGAAGGTGGGTTCGTGTGAGTCGGAGCTGGGTAAGATTTCTGCTGGTGTTCCACAGGGTTCAATTCTAGGACCATTGTTATTCACAATTTATACGAGCTGTTTCCCTCGATGCATAAAATATTGTAAGATGATCATGTATGCTGACGATACCCAGCTGTATTATTCATTCAAACCAGACGATGTTTTACAGGCTGTTGCTGGCATTAATGAGGATCTCTTGGGCATATATGAGCACGCTAGAAGCCTTTGCTTGACTCTCAATCCTTCCAAGTCTCAGAGTATTATTTTTGGTAGACAAGTAATGTGTGATCGTCTCGAGCAGATGGTTAAGCTAGCAATTGATGGGGTTGAAATACCTGTTGTTAATACTGTACGGAATCTAGGATTACAGATGGACAACACCTTCCGATATAAAGATCATGTTTCTAAATGTTTGTCGAAAGCCTATGGATCGTTGAAGCAGTTGTATAGACAGCGGAAGTGTTTGCCTAAGGAAATTAAAATAACTCTCTGTGAATCACTTGTGCTATCGAAGGTTAATTATTGCTCTCAAGTTTATTCAGCTTCTCTCGACGGTGAGACTTGTTATAAAATACAGAGACTGCAGAATTCATGCTTACGCTTTATTTTCGGTATTAGAAAATATGCACATATTTCCCATAAATTGAAAGAAGTTCAATGGTTGAACATAAAAAATAGATACAAGCTGCAGGCTCTTAGTCTTTTCCACTCAATCATTCTTTTCAGAACCCCGGCCTATTTATATAGGAAAATCACTTTCCGTACCGATGTTCACAACATAAATATCAGAAGGAAGCATCTGATCACACCTCCTGTTCATAGGCTTTCTTTATATGAACGCTCTTTCACCTACTGTGTTAGTAAGTTATACAATCACCTACCAGACGAATTTAAAACAATTGCGAACATCAACAGGTTTAAGAGGAGGGTTTTTGATTTGTTGTTTCGGGTCCAATGAGTGACTAGGCTAACTGTTTTTCTCTTGTTTTTTTTCTTTCTTTTTCTTTTTTATTTTTTTCTTTTCTTCTTCTTTTATTCTTCCTTTACCTTTTCGTTCTTATTTCTCTCTTTTCTTTTCTTTGCTTCTTTTTCTTTTGCTTGACAAACATGCTCACTGGGCGCTGTAACGTGTTTGTAGTGTATATATAACCAGGGTTTAAGTGGAAGAGCAGTGTCCGCTGATTATGTCAGTAGCATGCTGAACTTCGCCCTGAGGTTGAGACTAGATGCGTCTTCGTTTTTCTCTCAGCATATCTTTATGTAAATAGATTATGGATAGAGATGTAATTCTGTCTCAATAAAGACTATTATTATTATTATTATTATTATTATATGACCACACATGACCATCTACACTTGCCGAACGACTGCGAACGAATGTAAACGAATGCGAACGAATGGCAACGTTTCTGAGATGTATCCCCGGCTTAAAATTAATCGAATAGGTCGAATTACCTATGAGAGTTTGGAAAAGAGTGGCTACTATCTTTTTGCTTTAAGGGTGGGAGGCTTCGTAGTAGAAGAGAAGGGCTCCTTGTTCCAATGGTGAAAACTTCTGGCTATAGAGTATACATGTATGTATAAGAGATCAATTCCGGCTCGGCTCGCACCAATTTTGGGATTCATTTTTGGATGACAATTTTGGATGATCATTTTGGATGATCCCGGGAACCGGGAAAAGGGCTTTGAAGGCCTGGTGGCTTGGAGAGGATAGTAACTTCTAACCTCCGTTCCTTTTACCTTTCACCTTCCTGCCTGTCTTTCTTTTGCATGCCAATGGTGATCAAAAAAGGAACCACTGACCTTGCATGCAATAGAAGCCATAAGGGCGGTTTTAAATATTTAGAGTTTTCATTTTTGCTATTATTAGTTGTTAAAATTAAGACTTAGAGTAGTGTTTAACTGGTATCCTATAAGCAACTCCAGCCGGGATTGAGTTGCTTAGAGACCCTCTCCACAACGCCGATGGAATAAACTTAATGGGATTATGGAAACTCGATCCATAAAGTCTCCATCTGAAACTTGTGGACAAGTCGGTATATAAGTAATAATTTCCTTTTAAGGATAAACTTCCAGACAAAATCTCTATTTCGGTGAATGTCTCCAAGCTCCCAATAGTTTTTAAAGATTTGTCATCTTATATCCCCAGTAAAGCTCTCACAGCATGCTAATAAATCTCACTCAACAGCTTACAACATGATATCTACCTTTATCAGCTTTCTGGGTATATTTTCCTGCCAGGGTGCCAAGTGATAAGACTTAGCAGTATTTACAAAGCCGTCTTTAAGAAAGCAGGTAGAGTTACGTAGATGTTTATTTTGTAGATCGGACAGGACAGGTATTTGAGGATATTTAATGCTCATTGTGCTGTTTACGTTTTACGTTATTTAGGAAACTGATGCTCCTGAATTTTCTCCGTCACCTAACTCATGCCGAAAACCCAGAAAAGACAAGGTGGTTACTGGAACAAGCAGACAGAAGGATCGAGATGCTTCCAGTTCGAGATATAACTGCCGTTGAGCCCTTGGACTTAAAAAAATTAAAATGTTTGTAAAGGCCGTTGTAAAGGCAATTATTCCTGAAGGCCGTTTTCTATGGCGCCAAGACAAGGTAATATAAATCTGTAACAAAATATTAAGATTAGCATGATTGGAGATACTTTCAAGCCTTGAAAGACCCTCAGAGGTTCCTTTCAGTTTCAGATACAAACACAACCTGTCGATAGATATGTTACAGACACAGACTCTTCTTGAAAGGAACGTGGGAACACGCAGCGACAATTATCCACATCGGCAGATCAATAAATTGGTATTGAAAGCCTTAATTACTTGACAATGTTTACTTGACAAAAGTTAATTACTTGACAAAAGTCCAGTAAAATTCTCATAAATTTTTGGCACATCGCAGTCAGTCCGGTCCTGTTGGAATTGCGTGGCGGCGCGTTATCAAATCCGACGTTGTTGAAGATCAGTTCCATGCGAATCATGCGATGGCTAAAGCATGGTCAGATACGCAGGATCTGGACGACGCGTCGCGTCGCCTTGAATTGCGTTTCGCTTCGACGTTCCAGGATCCAGGTTAGAGTTAGACCTCGCTCGCCTGGCTCCCGCTCCTCGCTCTAGGCAAATGCATGTTCCTCGGCACGTAGGCGCTTAACACTCGTTAATAAAACTGAATGCAGATTAGTACATTTTGTTTACCTACGGGGAATAATATTTACTTAATCCATCCTGGAATAAATTGTGAAATGGATAACATGACATGTTAGATAAAAAAAGCATTTGGCCGTCGTTCTAAAAATAAAATGTTTAAATTAAAGACGTCAATATATCAGTACATTCTATCACATTGTATTTTAGCTATTATAATAACAGCGTCATTGTGTTCAACAGATCATGTTACCATTATTGTTTTATTAAAATTAATGATTGGATCAACATAACTGGATCTATCTTGGAAATGTCTTGATGGAAACTCGTATTACCAAAACATTTTGGGAAGGTGCAATCGCTGCTATTTAAGCAAACAAAAGTGTACGACTCTTTAGGTATACGAAGTTTTTCCATTATTTTTGTTAAATTCAATTCATTAGCGTTCGTGCACCAGAACCACTACCACTGGCGTATCTTCAAAATTTTGAGCTAAGAGACAAGAGTTTTTGAAGGTCCCCTTTTCATTATTGATATATTGTTATTCTCTACAAGATTTTCCCAAGCATTTAGGTATTGTCGATTTTGTAACTTCTTTGGTATCAAAACCAATTTTTCTACTGGAAGTGTCGTCCATCCTTCCAAAATTAACAATGAACAATAAGGTTCAGGGTGTGGCCAGATTTCCTACACCGGAGTCGCCAATCCAATAGCAGAAAATCGCCCAATGTCGCCCGATCTTTTTGATTTCTGACAAATGTCAGAATTCCCTTTACCTCTCTTCTTGTTTAGCGAAAAATCATGCAAAAATTATTAAAATTTAAAATATTAAATTCCAGTAAATAAATGCATAAAGGAACAGAGATTCAGGTGAAAGCAGCAGATGCAGGCTGTTTTGGGGAATTGACCTAGAATAGCCAGTCAGCCATCTATAGCTCATCCCCCTCTTTCCCAGAGGTCCCGAGATTTGATCGGACTTCTCCTCAAACGAAGAAGAGAAATTGACTCTTCTTGGTGTCTATCTTATCCTCCCCAATATGAAATCCGGGTATTGACCAGGATTCAAAATGGAATAAAGTGAAAGAGCGATATAGTCGGATTCGAACGAGGACTCAGGTGGTGTGAAGAATTGATTCGCATCCCTGATCCAATTATTCTGACTTGGTTTAGCACCCTCCCTTGGCCGCCTAATACACTAGAGGTATTGACTCAATGAATTAGATGGGAAAACAAAAGTCGGACAATCCGGTATTTCAAACGAGTAGTGATCGTTCGCAATACGGAGACCATTTCCATCCAGTCCAATCACACTATCCGCACCCTGCCGTCTAACCCACTGTAGGTATTGAACAAACAAAAATCGATATCCGGTATTTCAAACGAGTAGTGATCGTTCGTAATACGGTGACGATTTCCGTCCAGTCAGAGTGCGGAGGGAATTAAATCAATTAAATCAATCTCATATCGCGTTTCTTATCGGAACGATAAAAAACATTAAAAATAATTTAGTTCGTCCGTATTTTTATCCAGGTCAGCATTTAATCGTGAAATCCAATGTCCCCAGTTATTATTATTTAAACTCTAATAAATGAATTGCATATTTCCACATGAATAATATCCCCTTTCTTGTTTTGCCATAATCATTCTGATTACAGCGAGCCAGCCATCGACGCAGTAAAAAACAGGACTACTCCGTGAACATGACCAAGAACTACGACCGGCAGTGAGGATAAAAACGAGGCCTTATCTCCTAACGGTCGTCGATTGCAGTCTGCCAGGGAGTGTCTATCTAGACCACGTTCACGTGCGATTTGAATGCGATTTGAACCCTTTGAATGAATTAATGACTTGTTTTCTTTCTATTATAAAGACACCTGTGTACATATATGATTTTACTGATAAATAAACATTACCATGACTATACTTCCTTTATAAAAAGTCTACTTCCGGCTAAAAAACCAATTTGGTCGTTTTATGATTATCCACATTCGTGTTTAATAAAACGAGGACGAAATTCCGCCTCAGGAAATTTATTAGCTTTCCGCTATCTATGCAGGCACTGAAGTTCAGGACGTGTTGTTCTCATTTAACGGGAATGGGACTCTGGGGAGTGTATCGATTTTGGGTTCATCCAAGGACGTTGACAAATTTCTGTACTATTTTGTCCTAAGGGTCTTTGAACTCGCCTTATTTGAAGATTGCGATGTGATAACGTCAGGAAACTTATAAATTTATATAGCCACTACAATATTGATTTACAATTTAGGGTATAGGAAATTTATTCTTTGGCAAGCAGGTAAATTGTATTATATTCTAGCTTTTTTTTAAGTTTTTGCTTTATCACTTTGGTACTTATTCCTTGTCTGTTTTCTTATACTTATATGTTAATATTTATTATTATATACACTAAAAAATATTTCCAAAAACCTGGAACTTATTAATTTCTCACCCATTCACTAAGAAGGTCCAAATGAAAAATTGATCTAGGTGGAAAAATGAAAATCTCGAACAATATCTTTTAAGTCTACCTTACCTTAGAAAGCAACTTGTCGATAATTCCTGATTCAGGAGCGGTCGTATAGTTAATATCAACCAAACTGGGAGAAATCTGAAGTTACTACTAACGACCACGGGAGCTGGGTAGCTGAAAGTTGACTTCCAACTACCAGGAGGAGACTTTCTCCATAGTTAATACCACCAGATTTACTGTGCATTAAATTGTGTTGATTTTCTACCTAAATCCTTTGCCTCTTAAGGGTGTTTTGTCGCATTGCAGATACTTTACAATCGCGATAACGATGAGTTATCGTAATAAGCTTTATTCTAAGTGTCTATCTTTTGTTTTGTTCCAAGGAAGATCTATTTAATATTGTCTCATTGACTTAAAGTCTCATTGTTGCAGAATCAAAATGGGCTAACCTGCTTGTCACAAGCTAACCAGTTTCTTATTCATCAACGATCACCACAATAAGAGAATTCACAAATCATAATTTGACGAGCATCTAAAAGCGACAAGAAAAAAAAGGAAAGAAGATCCGTATCAGATCGAAATTCCTGTATCTAGAACTCTTTCGCCAAGATCTCCGAAAAGATCGCCATCGGGGGGCCCATAGACTAGACCACTGCAATAATAAGAGATTTGTACATTTGTACAATACTGAACTGGTGTATGGTATCCAGAAGAATACACCAAGCAAGTTGCCAGTAAACGAACGATAGCTGTCAAGCTGTTTGGACATGTTTGGGTGTCCTTTGGGTAAAAAGGAATAAATGAAATTTGGTGAGAACGTGCCTCTTTACACATCGATATAAAAATGTTACCTTTATCGCTCCCCTCATTAGTTGTTCTTGAAAAACATTCTTAAAAATGCTTGCAAAACTTTCCTATAAGTTTGTTTTTTCCCTGGTGTCATAAAATTAAAGGTGTTCAGTTTGGGGCTATACTTATCAGGACTTCCAACAACTAGGTACACTAGGTAAGTGTTGCTCAACAAATATTGAGGTTGAGAGCAGTATTCTACAGTTCCTTCCATCCGAAAATAATGGTGACCATGCCATTATCAACGCTGTAACATAAAAACTACCATTCTGGTAATGGCACCAAAATCCCTTCTTCCTGTTCATGACATGCATTTCGTCTTCAGCATTCTGAGGTCCTTGCTCAGTCCATGTCGAAGCTGTCAATTAATTGTGCGCTTCCATCCTGGTCACGGCACCAAAATCCCTTCTTCCTATTCATGACATGCTTTTCATCTTCAACATGCTGAGGTCCTTGCTCAGTCCATGTCGGCGCTGTCGTCATTAACTACACGAGTTTATTGATTCTATAGCGGTTAAGAACTAGCAGGAAAAGAACCTATGCAAAGACATTGTGAGTCTAAAGACATCTCCTTAGTAGATTCATCGAAGCAATAAAAGCTTTTGAATTTTGATTTTATCCAAGACGTGCAAAATGCAGTTTGTATTCAAGAAATATCTGGAATGTTATCTGTCATAGCAAAAAGACCAAGCTTCGTGTGGTGATGTTGGTTTCTTTCGCACACAGCATCTTCTTTTAAACCAGACAACTACGACAGCACAATAATTTCTGATCGTGTTCTTGAACTTGCCGTTTTTTTTTTATTTTCCATAAAAATATCTATAAAACAGACTTAGGTCAGCTACTTTTCTTCGATGTTCGAGAGGGTCAAAATTTTTTGACAAATCTGGGTCCCCAATCAGGCGAGGTCCTTAAGGTCCACTCACAACTGGTCAAAGCATAGGCGATTCCAGTCATGTGGTGGACAAGTCAACCTTACGTCCAAGACCGTGGGGACCGGGCAACGTGGTACCACTTTTGAGTACCACGGCTAACAAGGCTCTGACAAAACATGGCACAAACCGTAAACCGCTAGGCGGCACAACGACCCCTGAGGTACATCACTGTCGTGACTTGCCTCAGGGTAGTGACGCCAGGGGCACGGGGGCTTGGCTTAACCGCCTGTCCGCGTGGATGAGGACCACTATAAAAACCTCCCCAACTTCACGGTATTGTGCGCACCAATGGATGCATGGTCGAGGGGGAGCTCGACAACTAACAACAAACCTCGGGGAACCTGGCACACCCCGTTGTATGTAGCCTGTTGCGTCATTGAGGTTATGGCGCAGTATTTTTATTTCCCCAATTCTCGTGGGACCAGAATGGAAACCAGAGAAGGAACCAAACAAACCACTGAGGGACTTCCACAAGGAGAAACCTCAGAACTTAGCATAGATTCACAAGATGTGGCAGGCCCCCAAAGCCATACCACCCTGGAACCTATGCAAGTAGAAACACACAGCTGTGCGGACTCGCAGGGAAGTAGCAGCGCTACAAGACCAGCGAGTACGACAGCTGCACAATCACAGGACATTGCCACCTAAGAGTGCACCTACATAAGCTGGGGATATACAGAGAAGAACCAGTTTGTAGACTCTGCAATGAAGAAGATGAGACAGCTTCTCATGTGATATTCGAGTGTCCAGCACTCGCACGAACACGCTATGCGTTACTGGGACCACTCAGTCCCGGGAGCCTGCTGGCGGAAAATACCTTGGTTAGCGGACTGCTGAACCTTGTCAAAGGAACGGAGCTCTTCTAACCAAGGAAAATCTAAATGTGAGAAATACAATAAGCCCGCTGGCTTCAGTGTCTGGGACCACATAGACCATCTCTCACATTTAGTTAAAATACCAATACCAATACCAATACCCAATCAGACGGATGGCTCTTTTCTGAATGTGGGTCGAGTAATCTCAGCGTATGTTTAGAAGCTGAGCTCCAAACATGTGAGCAGTACCCCAAGGATGGTCGCGTTTGAGCCTTGTATAAGAGGAGAAGCTGTTGTGGTGTATAAAATTTCTCCGAAAAGTTTTTGAGAAGCACTCTTCGTCAGACCAGCAACATGGTCATGCCAAGACATGTTCGCACCGAGGCTCACTCCAAGTAAACGAAGAGATGACGCTGGAGTAAGAGAGTGTCCCGCCATCATCATATCTGACTCCAAAACGTTGGTCTTTTTGGAGAAGATGGCTGCTTGGATTTTTTCAGCATTAAATTGAACTTGGTTTCTATCGCCCCAAGCTAGAATGTCTTGTAAGTCATTGTTAAGTATGGCAACTTCTTGCTTTCTGCGAGTTTTTGCATCGATGGCAGATGTTCGCGCTTCTAAGGTATAAGAAGATATGAGTATAAAAGTACTGTCTTCGGCCAAACTGGATATTGAGTTTTTTGTTGTTAAGCAAATTAAGAGAGCCGGAGCTAAAATGGATCCCTGAGGCACACCGGCATTGATGGAAAAGATCTCAGAAAGAACTCCATCGACTACCACCTGTAATGAGCGATCTCCGAGATAACTCGCACGCCACATTCAAAATTTTTCGGGCATGCCCTAACCCTGCAGTTTTGCCAACAATCCATCATGCCAGGCACGGTCGAAACCCCATGGTGATCGATTGCGCTGTTCCACAGCTCGGTGACGTAGGTGAGGAGGTCACCAGTGTAGTTTTTTGCCTTTCTTGGGGATAGGCTGCCTGGACCCGTGCACATTTCAAACAGGAAGTAAATATTTCCTTTTTATAAGACAGATTGAAAAGTCGACAGAAAACAGATGAAATATCAGTGGAGCATTTTTTAAGTACGATAACAGGTACGTCATCGGGTCCAGAAGCGTTGTTTGTGTCTAAGACTAATGCGCTTTATGACACGCTGTCGGAAAACAATGTCCGACATTTTGGGCTCTGCGGAAGGGATCATTGTCGGAGTTCTCCCCTGAATGTCAAGGGAATAGTATGAAGAAAATACTCCCGCCAACAAGTTCACCTTCTTCTTCTCAGTAGCCGTAATGCGTAGTCCCGTCTATCTGTGTAAGTGGTGGAATCGTGGATATGGTGAAGTTCTGGCTGACTGCCTTATAGTTACAGACCAAAAAGATTTCGAACCGTTAGGGCAGGAGAGAAGTTTGTTCTTAATTCTTTGGTTGTGAGCTTCCTTGGTTTGGTCTACTATTTCTTTGCATCTGTTTCGAGCAAGCATGAAATTGTGGTGGTTTATGCCGTCGAGGCTTTTTCGCCACTGCTGAAAAGGCAGTTGTTTGGAGGCGACAGCTTCCTTGCATCTTATGTTGAACCAAGGTTTGCTGTTTGAGGTCTGTTTTTTTGAAAAGGTAATTAGGCTTCCATGCCTGATGACTTCCCTAGCACAACTAGTAAAAGGTTTAATGTATTATAACGAACACCGCTCTGGAAAAATTCTAGTAATTGCTTCTTTAACCTTTAACATTCTGGTCCACGAATTTGCTTGTTTGTTTACATTCTTTTTTTATACTGAGTTAGTCAATGACATGTTCGCGACAGTTCCAGTCACATGTCATGTGACACATCGACAGACAGACAATCCATGAATCGACGGCTGGTGCGCCGGTGCGACGTTCGAGAATGTACCTGCTAGAACGGAGTAGAACGTGACTACTGATGTGTCAAGGGAGCTATAAAAGACCATCGCGCGGCTGCGAGTTTAGTTTAGTTTGGACATTGAGTGAAGTGAAGACAGAGAGCAGAGCAATAACTAGTGGAAGCTGAACAGAGCAGTAGTGAAGTGAAGTGTGAAGTAAGGGAGCCAGTAGTGACAGTATAGCGAATTATAAAGAGAACAGCTGTGTTTAGTGTGTTTGATTATTTAGAATAATTATTAGAGGTTATAAGTACTTGTGGTGGTAAACAATAAAGTAATTTGTAAGATTTTTTTTGGTGGTGATTTATTTATTGTGAGACCCGTAACAGTATATAAAATCTGAATAAGAAAAAGTACTTTCATTCCCTCACTAATAATTATTCCCTCACAGATTATTCTAATTTTATTGACTGGTCATATATTTTCTTCGACATGATAATGTGTTTGATTGAAGTAGTATGCATAATAAATGTCCAGTAAATTGCAGCACATAAATTGCAAAATTATAGTCTCCGGATAAGAAAACATGTACCCATACAACAAATAACTAGTAATCATCATTACGATAGGTAAGTGTGTATAAATATTTGTATAAAAGCAAATTATGGTTCAATTCATTAATTTATCGAGTCAAGATCAATGTTTACCTCGACAGACGTGTGTCTAATCTATAATCCCTGAATAATTAAAGTAGGTGAGTTATCAGACTAGAAGTGTGCGATAGATCAGTCGATTATTGCGCGCTATGTTTACAGTGTAGAAGATCCACAAGGTCAAGCCTAAAGCCTTGTCCACATAATATTTCCTTATTTCCACTCCACAGTTCCCCAGCTGGTCACAGCTCGTATAAATAAAGTAAATGGGATATACGTAGAATGAGGGGCGTGTCTTTTATCGACCGCTTCCTCATAGTCTATCAGACGGGTAACAGGGACGTAGTAGGAAATTTATTTTATTTCAAATATTCGGTACGTCAATCGTGAATTCTAAGATGAAAATCTGAGCATCAATTATCTACCAATTCAGAATTACCGCAAAATTCTATTATTTTTGACAACTCCTATGGGTAATTTTGATTTCAGTGTACTAAAAGAGATAGGTCAACCTTTTTGCTGAGTCTTTAACCGTTCTCCAGTTATACCCAGGCGTGAATGTCAAAAAGCAAAAAAAAAATCGTATAATGAGCAAAATTCTTTTATCTGTTGAACCATTTTCACCCATCTAGGTCAGAATGGGAAGCAGCAATCTGCAAAATTTATTGTCTCCGATGCATTACAGCCCTACGGCAGTCTTGGAACTGGTGACCATGGGACATGTTTAGTGGCAAAAGAAACTTTTATAAAACTAAAGAGAATATCAAGCCTAAAGCCTCTGTGATGATTGAGCCTCACAAATCATAGAAATGTGGAGCTGTAGCTTTATAGATATTGCGTTACTGGTCTCACAATTATTATAAAATCAGTACTAAAGTCTGCAAACGTCTTTATTCTCCAACACAAGTACAACTTATAAATTTATAATCTTTAAAACTAAACAATCAATAAACAGCTGTCCTCTTGTCACCACTCACAGATATTACACCACTGACTATTATTACTGTCTTCCTCTTATTCTGTATACTTCAGACTTCACTTCCAACATCCAAGTTACTATACTGACTCGTTTCCAGCCACGGCGGTTATTATAATATAGTTCCCTGACGCACCGTCGAAATAACCTCTGGCATAGAGAAAGATAATATAATAGAGTGTTCGATTACACGTTAGACTCTAGGTAACCTGCGACGGTGGCGACTACCTGGGCTACCGGAGACATTATTGGTAAGCGCGGGACATTCAAATTTAAATTTATACCTAATTATTATTTGAAACATTATTTTTACGGTTGAAGTGTCGCCACTTCAACAAATAAACTTTGAGGCATCAATATAAAACTTCTTTATTCTTAATAGATGCACAATATATACGAGTATACTTAATAATTGTAACAAATGCTTCCCACAAAATTTTCTTCACATAAATACAGAATACAGGTCCAGTTTTTACAGAAGATGCTTCTATTTAACCAGTTTTATCAACGTGGAAAGACTTTTCCAGGAAAATAAAATTATAATAATAATATTATTGTTAATAATTTTAACATAAAAGGTATTGCAGCCATCATCTGCTGGCTCGCGCACCGCAGACGCCGTCGCTTGGTTAAGATGTGTATACCTATTGCTACGATCCACCGAAGTGGTAGGTCACGTAACTGAGTCCTCTTCAAAAGGGAAGCCGAAAAAGGATCTATCTGAAAAAAATTACAAAAAACTAAATTTTTCTGATTATTAATTAGTTTCCAGTGAAGCAGCAGACGTTTTAAAGAAAAACTTCAAGAGTCAGAAGGAGATTTATCCTTTTACAGGGGATTAGCCCTCTTATTCTCAAAAATTACGAAAAAATTTACGCATATTCTTTAGACAAAAATAAGCAAACTTTTTCTTCATACTCCTCCCTTCTTTTGTAAAAAATATCAAGACAAATAATGCATAGACCTTCATTTGATGATTTTACTGAGAAGGAAGAGTTTTAGCAGAGAAACTCCAAGAAACAAAAAATACTTATTTTTATCAAAGAATATGCCTGATTTTTTTCAGAGTTTTTCGGGCAACAAATAAGCGGCCCATTATTTGAGGTTTCCAGCTCCGAAGATGGCCACGTGAACTTCTTTACTTAGTAAAATGCCCAATAGTAATGTACCAAACTAAATAAGTATAAACAGAAAAGATAACACACACCGCAGCATCACCTCAGAATCTCAGCATCTCAAAAGATTTGTATTCGTTCATCTACTTCATCTACCTTCTAATAGTGTTTTAATGCAGTTTTTCTTGGGTGTTGTATTCATAACTTTGATAAAAAAAAGATAAATCCATCGTTGTGATTAGAACTGCTTTTAAACCAAGACGCAAACAGAATGTGTTTCCTAAAACAATTATTTCGCATTCAGGAAGAGTTTTTTCGATTTATTTAAAATAATTTTTATTACCTACAAGAGCATGAAACAGCATTACACTTACCTTTCAAAAGTCAACAAAGAAAGTTTTACGTTATACTGTTATTAATTGGGTAAATTATTATAAATTATATTTCTAAATAGTTTCAAGGTTAAGTTCATCTTAAATTTATTATTAGTTTGATAAAATACTCAAATTAAATAAATCAAATTTTACACAATTGCAAAATTAAACGTCAGATTATGTCAAAATGAGAATTTAGATCTAAAGGCAGCTTCATTTTAGTTTAGAAATCGTCCGCAATGCGCGATGCGCTACCGGAATGCGCGTGAACAGTGTACCCATTTTCGTCCGTCGATCTGACGGTCTCTTTATAGTATGTTGTCTCTGACCTCTGGTATGTAGAACTCACACTGTCAATTTGTCATTACTGGCATGTGACTGGAATTGTCTCGATAGTGTCATTTCCATCATAAAAATTGAGGAAGTAACGCAGAGAAAAATGCAGACTTTATTTTCATGCAGACTTGAATTTTTATGCCACGTAATAGCGATACTAAACACGTACCTCATTCTGCAGAGAAAAGTCTACAGGAAGTAGGACCCAGGGAGGAAATGCGTCTATTAGCTGTAGAATTAGCTGAAATGGTTCACGTTGCCCACAGAACGAACCTTTTTGAACAATCACCAAAACAGGAAGAGTGACACTCCTAGAAAAAAAACAGAGATCAAGTGGGAAAACTATCGATGTAGATTTTCTGTGAGTCCCCGCTCTTTAACCGGTTATGGATCATATCGCCTACAATTTTTTTTTATTTGATCCAAAAATTAAATTAAAAGTTTAGAAAAAAGTATCAACCAGAGGAAAAAAGCAGCTTTTTTGGCATGGTCTGCGTTTAAAAAAATCGCCGCTATTGATCGTTGTTTTGACGATTCGAAATACACAAAACTTGTAGGTCCAATTCTAAATCAACGATTAAAAACTCTTCTCTGTTTTGGCTCAGTGAACACGGCCGTAACAAATTAGTATTGCATTTTTGAGCTCTCCTATAATATCGAATTATTAATTCAGGAGGAATGGTTTATTGACGCAACGTCTGGCGAAAATAAATTGTCTTTCTCCAGTTCAGCGGGTTAACTGAAACTAGCTTTTTGATGTGAACTCACGGAAAATCCCATTCTCTTTCGGATAAAAAAGAGATGCATGGTTCCCGAGCTACACAACTTCGTCGTAAAAAAATTCCCAGGAGAGAGATTTCCCAGAGGATTCCCAGATCTGACTACGGGAATAAAAATCTGTGACAATTTGTATTTTATTTTCTCATTTTCGTAAAATTAAAGCGAAATAAAAATACGTCATGTTATTATAATTTGGTCCAATCCTCCCTTAGTAAATGGCCGAGATAGACACACGATTCGGTTTTGATGAGGTTAACCGGATGCGGGATCGCCTTGTCAAGGCAATCCGAGGTAATGCAGAAGGTGAAATGTGAGTGAAGTAATCCACACCAATCCAATCTCTCAATAGTGGCTATATATACCCAGAACCTTTTTTCACTTTATTTTCCTTTTCCTTTTTTCACTTACTAGACCCTATAACTTCAAAAAGAAGTGCGGCGAGAAGTTCCAAAGCATCCTGCATGACCTCGTACATTTTATCAACATAAACCAGTAACTTTAGCCAAGAGGGTAGGTAGCAAAAAATCGTTTCTTTCGTAGTCAAGTGTGTAGTTCCGAGGATGAAATGTTTATTGTAGTTGGTGTTGGTGTATTTTGTTGGTGTTAGTGTGTCGAGAGGCACAACCTGCTCTGACGGTCGTTTTTGCTGACGGTACGTGCTGATGCTGGTCTACTGTGCGCTACTCGATTTAATAACACGGGCGCCTGTCACCCATTCCGTCAGTCTGGTCCCCTGAACTGGTTTATACAGCCCCATCATGATGATTGTCATATTTCTGTGTTCTGCAGTCCAGAGCTTTGCATTCGCAATAGAAGCTGTCTCTTGGGTCTTGTCCATTCTCGGCAGCTTATGTCACCATTGAACAGTCCTAGTTTATTTAAGTGTTCTTTTAGGGCAATATGTCCCGTCAGTAATCCCACTATGATACGCAACTGATGCCTACTAAAGCGATAATATTTCTTCAGTTGTCTTCTTTATTGGTCCCTTGATGAAGATTTTCTCATGTTGGTGCGTTTGGTACTTTTATCTCAATATTGTGACAAAAAAAGCTTGCGATGGTTGTAAAGTTCGTTGAAACGAAGAACCCAAAATGATGTCATCAATTACATAATCGGAGAGGCCGACCGTTGCGAGAGTGGAGGGGGTATGACGTCACCGGACTATTAACCTATAAATACGGGCGTTCTTCCAACAAATTTCCAGTCAGTTGTTGTTAGTGATCACTAGAAGTGGTAACATCACTTGCGCGCAAATTTCAATCTCCAAGGACCATACACGCAGCAAAAAACTAGCCCTGAAAGCTTACATATTATGCGCCACAAAAAGTTTGCTTTTCTAAACAAGTAGTAAATTTTCAGTCTCTTTTAGTCTCTTTTAGTCTCTTTTTTAATTCACACCCCTTAGTGGAGCCTTTCTTTGGTATCAAATTTCTTGTAAAAAATATCACAACAAAATTTTTTTTTCGAGAACAATTCAAATTTTATGTTTGTAACCTTAGTCTTCGACTTGTAATGCAGCACAAATCCGGCGCTGTGAGCAGAATCTCTCTTCCACCTACGACATCCGTCGTATTCCGTCCAACAAGAGTCACGCACTCCAGGAAGCCTAAGAATAACAAACAGTAAACAGATCCTACGATAAGCAGAAGAGAAGACTCGGAAATCGTGTGTCTTTTGGTAAATTATCTCTTACGTGACTCCTAATACAGGGTCCGCCGTAACACCCTTTTTGTTTTTATTTATTAAATATTTTTTTTAAATTTAATCTATTCGTTCTTCTTCCTCGTGCCTTACTTATCTGCTCAGCGAATTTGAGCTGTCATCAAGGCAATCTTGATCTTGATTACGGCCGCTCGGATTATCTTTTCAGCCATGATGTATGTCGCCTTCCTGGTGGTACCTACGAGTACCTACGAGCTGGAGTAAACTATACTTTTCATTTTCCATTATGTGACCCAAAGGTACGTCAATTTTCTGATTTTAATGGTCTTCATCAGTTTTCTTTCGGTCTTCATCCTTCTTATCACCTCCTCATTTGTTACGTGTTCTGTCCATCTTCAGTATTCTTCGCATTATCCACATCTCGAAAGCCTCTATACGTCTACATGTTTCCTCCGTGAGCGTCCAGGCTTCCACTCCATATAATAATAGCATAGAATAAACTAGCACTTTATCATCCTCTTACGCAGATCCAGGCTTAGACTATTCGTTACAGTACGAAATAACAAAAAAGAAGTTTTTTAAACCCATCCTGTGTATATAAAGGCCTTGAAGTGGTTGAATCTTGTTAGATTTTGACAGTGTTGTAGGTTGCAGGACGTCCCTCTTCTCTTAGTCCAGTTGCGTAATGTTTTTTTTCCGTAATATTAGCGGTGATATGCCAAAGGCTGGTTCTGGTCATATAAATCCAGATTTTTCCTATCCAGAGAGTCGGCAAGTTCATTCTATCCATATCCAGCATGGCCCGGAATCCAGATCAACGTTACTTCATTGCTCCTTGCAAGGGCAGAGTTAGTTGACAGTTCCAGACCAACTTGGACTTGCAGTGGCTGGATCTAGGAGATTATAAAGCCGCTTGGCTGTCTGAAAATATCTTTATTGTTCTGATTTAGCAGTGCATTTTTTCATGCATCTGCGCACAAGGCTCTATGGCATAGATTTCGGCCTGGAAAATTGTTACGTGAAAGCCCAGGTTCGAAAAGACTTTCTTCTTCAAGCCAGCGCTACACACCACAGTTCCGGTTCCTACGGATGTCTTAGATCCATCGGTGGTTCATACCTTATAGGGAGAGTGGTTCATGATGGTCTTAGGCATAATGTCCGATGAGGGTACACCCAGTAGACCTTTCTAGCTTCTTGCCATCTGCAGCATTCTATATGTAGTCCAGCTGGTCCTCTCTCTCTCTCTGTCTTCTCTCTCTCTCTCCAGTTAAATATGAAGAAGTGGTAAGTCCAGTAGGATTTCCATAGCCGCCAAAGATGTGTTGTTAGATCGCCAAACAAGATTGGGGATGGCCTGCTGACCTTATGACCACCAAGATGATTGTCATACGCAATCATAGGTCTGACGTCCGTTACGTAAAAAAATTGTTTGGGTCCGATTTCCCATGTTTTGCCATAGATCCTTGTACACGTCCACAAGGACAGTTTGGCTCTATGTGTATTCCTTCTTCCAGATGGGAGTTCCAAGTAAACTTTTTGTTAAGGACGACTTCTAGATACTCAGCTTCCTTCGCAAACGGAATGGTTTATCCCAGAAGAGTTGGTGGCGTTAAACCATCCAACTTTTTCTTTCTGGAAAATGGTACCATGGCAAATTTGCGAGGGTTGACAAAAGCCTTGACTAGACTTCCAGTCTCAAATAACGGTTTGTTCTGAGCTCGCACAAGAAAATTTGGTTGCATACAAACATACAACAAGTATCATTTTTTGCGTAAAATTCAAAATTATAAGCAAGGACGACACAGGTGCATTTACCGTCCCTTCTTCTACCGCTCCCTCCCCGTTCTCACGAAGAAAAGCGTTCACTAGCAGTCTCTTCCCTGCTATCAGCTTTGAAGAAGTCAACATCGGTAGTGAAATCTCGCTCATTCAAGTCGGTGTCCATTACGGCCCTTCGTGAATATTACTCAACTCAAACTCAAACTAAATCTCTCGTCTCTCATCTCATCAACCGGTAATTAAAGTGATTAGCCCACATCTGATACAGCAACAATAGCAAGCAGAGATTTCAAAGCGACTGGCACCTCTCTCCAAGGTAATTGCATTATTTCATATTGCCTTGCTTTAGTCTCATTCATCATTTTTAAACATCAAAACCATAACATTGTTGAATGTCTACATTGTCAAGTTGCACTTCTACCTGAACAACGCCCGATTATTATTGCTTGCGTTGTCGGTTTTTGTCATTTTCGGCTCCACATTTACAGAAGAACTTATCGAAAAATGAGCGTCACACTTAATGCCGAACCTTATATTTTGTAAAAATTCTCTTCTGGCTCTGCTACATACAATTTAAATCTAATTGTTATAAAAAGCATCCACCAAAATAAATCTCCCCCTTATTCATTTGAAAATAATTCCTGGTTACCATGACAATACCACAATCATTCCCTGATAGCTCCCATTCAAACGCCCACTTCTAACGCCGGATTATTAGTCCACCTCATAAATCACCCTCGGGGAAATTCTGTGGCGAGAGATTTTATTAAAGACGTTTCATAAAACAAGAAAACTCGGTGTTCAGTTATTCGAATCGTCTCAGCCCACGTTGACGAGTTTTGTTGCTATGCAAAGAGTTTCATGAAAAGTGTACAGGGTGTCAATTTTAAAACTTGCCACCCCCAAATTCTCTCTTGAAAAATGTCTCTCGAAGAAATCCCGAAGCAGGTCAATTTTTTTATTTAATTTATGCTTTATTGTCGTAAAAATTTTTATACAGGGTGACTCAGTAGTGACGACATTGTCTATTATTTTTTTTAATGGAAAAAACTGCGATTTTTAAAAATTGACTTGTTTCGGAATTTCTTTGAGGAACATTTTTCAAGGGAGAATTCGGGGGTGGCAAGTTTTCAAATTGACACCCTGTATATAGTCTGCTGAGACTTGCTTAGGTAGGTATAACTAATAGTATCAAATTTCTCTTCTCAGTTATTTTCTTCCGACATAAATGCTTTTCTCGTGTGGATGGATGTTGGCGGTGGCGATTTCATATTCCTGATGTCTCAAGTTATTCCACTAGGGCGTAACAAAAACTACTTAAGCGTAGGGCGTTGGGAGCTTGCCTGGGTCAATGACTCATTTTCCTCATTTTATCCTAACGTAACCTGAGGTCACCTAAACCTGGAGGATTAGATATCAATAAGAGTTCGGTTAAATTAGAGAAATTTACGCGTTTTTGTTCTGCTTTGAGTAACTCATCTTCCAGAATCTGATTCTAATGAATTCAGCCAGTTACTGAGTCACTCTAATAACTTTCCAAAAGCAAAATGTCAGAACATGCTTCGGTTAGAGAGGAGAGGGAAAAAAAAGTTGAAATGGCTGCTGATGGCCATTTTATTGTAAATGTTTTACTTTATTTGCAGGATTTGGAATCCAAGGATGAAGTATTTATTTAGAACAATAATAATTAAGAGATGTCTTAGGCAGTGCTTACATTGAAACAATGCCAAAGACGTGACTTAATTTAGAATTAGGTATACTTGAACTTAACACACAAGTCTGAAATAAGTATTTAATTCTGCTATAAAAACACGAAAATTCACACTTTTCCAACAGACTTTAGATAATATAAAATTCCTTGCTCCTGGCGTCACTCCAAAAAAAGCTGGCGTACATCTGACTCGTAATGCCAATAAAATGCGCCTTGTAATTTGAAGATAATTATTTAATCTCCAGATTTGGCTGAATCGTCATTGTTTCCTCTTGACGCAGGAGCATTGTTAAAGGAGGCCAAAAGATCAGCAACAACGTTATTGGTGTCAATGTTTGCTGCGTCTAGAAAATTGACCAAATCTCGTCCATTGGCGTCACAGAACGCAGGCAAATTCCCTATGATGCTGTTCAAATTAAATGCAGAAATAGACAAATTATTCATAACATCCCTGCCAATGGCGATCTAGAAGAATTTTTTTCTTCCGAAGCATGCCGCTCGCAGCATTTTAAATTTATCTCATAGTCTGGGTTGTTTGGGTCAAATTTTAGAGCTTTTCTGAACGAGTCACGAGCTTCTATGTATCTTCCCATGTTGGTATAAATATTTCCCAGGCTTCCATAAGCTATTGCGTATGTCGGATCGTTTTTGAGAGCTTCATTACAGTCTCGAATGGCTTCTTCAAATCTACACAAAGTTATTAAAGCTGCCGCTCTGTTTGTGTAAAGCTCCGGATTGTATGGATTCAGTTTTAGAGCTTCTGAGTACTGAAACACTGCTTCGATATAATTAAGATCCATTATAGCTAAGTTTCCTTTAATTTTGAGTTTCTGGGCTTCTATTTTCTTGTGATCTTTTCCCACTAAATCTCCTAGCAGCTCCAGGAGTTCGTAAGCAGGTTCTTTTTTGTCATCTTCGGTGATATTGTAAACAGTTTCCAAACATTGTGTAGCTGCTTGTAGGGAATCCTTCTGGTCGTCATTGAAATTATCAGAATTTTCTTCTTTTTCGAGAAATTTTAGGAAACTTGACACTAATAATTGCTTGTTTGTTTTATCAGGTAAGACATCGCTCTTTGATTTGTTAACAGACATTTTTTCAGTTAGAGCAAAATAATCAATAAATCAATTTAAATCAATCAATAAAGACACCTATCACAATTTATTAATATTGAAAGTGACATTGGAAATGTCCACAGATTCATTAGTAAAAATTTCAAGTTCCATCAAAATCTCCTATTAAAAGTTTAAATGGTTGCGTTCAAAATCGACAGCTGCTGGCAACAAACCGGAAATAAACATCATTGATGAACGTCTTGGTACATGAACAATGACGTCAGCTGAATTAAACAATTATTCACCATTTGCGGTAGGCTTAGGTATAATATATAGGAATGGATATTGTGGCTACTTTAGGACATTTTTACTAAATTTTCTCACTCAATGATATATCGGCGAGACATCAGAAAACACAGCAAACGAACTGATAAAATTGACATGGGCAGTAGTACTCCTAACATGATGGTCACAATTTTTTTTTGGCTTCGAGAACGAGATCATACAGCCACAGACATATTTAGTTATTTAGATGAAACAAACAGCCAAGCCGAGCTGGGATTCGAACCGTCAACGGTTTCAGTCAGTGACCTAAGCCATCGCGCTATACCGCCAGCGCTGTCACAATTATTAATAAAACGCCTTATAACAATAGGAATATAGAACAATCCTGGCTGTAGAAAATGTGAGGAAGAAAGAAACTCCACAACACCCATCGACCCATCTTGTGAATGTCTAGCCTTATAGGGATACCAGTGCTACCTCAACAGAACCAGAGAAAATAGCAGAGCATTCAATACTGATGGACTACTTTCGATAAACGGACTAATGTGTTAAGTCCACAATCATGTAAATCAAAAACGGGAGAGAGAGAGAGAGAGACGTAGTCCGACACTGAGATTCTCCGACAGAAAGCTGTCGACTTGAACACTTGACCACCAATTCCAACACTCACTGCTTACTGATGCTTGCAGACACTTTTGACGAAAGTGAGAGGAGTTAGGTAGATATTAAAGAAGAAAGAACCACCTACCCTATACCATAATTTGAGCATCGAAGTCGCGGTATAACTTGAATAAAATGTAGCGAAATATTCTCCCAAGATCTCGAGTCCAAATGCTTGCCATTTCCACAGCTTCTCACGGACATGGAGATGGTTCTCCAGATGTACGAACATAAGTCTCTCATTAATTAAATTAACTGTTTGATTTGTGAGTGGTAGGAGACATGATCCCTCTTTTTTAACAGAAGACCCTCGTCCATCACTTCAAAAGTTAGGAGGTCTTTTCCTGTTATATCGCATTGCAAACTATGTCAGAAAGATTTGCACTGATAATAATAATTTGGCTCCGCCACTGGTTAAACTGCAAGGGAATTGGATATACGTTCTGCTTAATTAGTGTGTGTGTATGTATTGTAAAATGAATGGAAAATTACCAAACTATTATTCGTTCACTGCCTATTCATTATATTCAGTTTTATTTGTAAACAATAGATAAGAAAACTCAATAAGTTCTATGCAGAATAATAGCCGAACGTGCCAATTTTCACATAGTCATGCGAATATACCTTATCAGATGAGGCCCTGCCATAAATAAACCATTATCGCAAATTTTTAAAACGCCCGGTTTATTTAAAGCTAGCATTAGTTGCAATTCGCTTTCAAATAACAAAATAATGCGAACAACAAAAACATGTTACATAAGATGAGATAAGCGCCAACTCGATTTATTTATAAACTTCGTTCAGTTTATTTAGTCGCTGCAATGAATTGCCTGGTTAAAATTCGGCGAGTTTTTTCTGCAGTCCTTCAATACCGTGTATTAACAAATAACAAATTACATATCTCTCCTTTATCTTTGTTTGACATTCACGTACGTCGATATTTAGTATTTATTTATGTAGACGCCTACTAACGTGATTGCCTACTATAATTATAAAAAATCCGATGCCATGGCAAAATAATATTCAGCTGGCGATACTTTTTGAAAGCAGTCACCAAACTTTTGAACTAAAAACAAAATTTCTAATAGAAAAGCGTATAAAAAAGAAACTGAAGTAAGATTGACGTTTTCACGAAACTGGTCGAAAAATATAAAGATCTTAATGGAGAAATTGTTTACCTGCGTACCACTGGGCGAACCACTGTAAATGCAGGGGATGCGGAAGTCTTAAAATTAATGCGGTTTTTTGCGAAGGGGGGCAGGGTACCTACTGCGTGTACCACAGCCACGAATTGCGATCGGTCTTTTCAATAGGACACGATAATGACGAATTTCAATGCGGGAGTCGCGACGAATTCCACAGCAGCTAACGAAGGGTGCTGGGTTGACTTGCTTGTCCTTTGACTGCTCACTATATGCACTGTCTTGAATCGTTCTCTCCGACTCCAGACTCTGACTGCGACTGGTGTTGGTTATGAATGAGTGTTGAAAAGCTTCGTTTTTCACCACTCGCATTATTACGAGTGTCCTCTTGCCGTGGAACCATAATTTTATAGGGATGGACAGCAAGGGTCGTGCAAGTAGAGGATAAATTATTCGGTAAGGAAAGATGGAATTAAAATACGCATCTAGATGACGGAACAAAAGGAGGAACAAGGTTTTGAGGATATTTTTGCTAGTACAACATACTTAAGACAAAACTATACGTTATATGTGACATAAAAAAATAGTGAGAGTTATGGAATACAAAGAGGGCTACATTTTGGAACCGAACGGCTAGCAAGCGGCTGTAAATTGAGACGCCGTTTTGCAAAGATGTTGTTTTTCTTATAGTAGCGACCATCTGATTCTGGTCAATGCGTTATTTATTCAGATTAGTCAGTACCAACGCTGTTATTTCCTCTTTTTGTTTTGCGCAAAGAATCGCTAAGGATAAAGCACCACGCCTACTCATTGACCGTCGTTGTCGTCAAAAAAGGAAGGAAATTCTTCAATTGTTGAAAATATAACTTCAAATGTCATTTGGTGAAGTTGCCAAAAAGAGAGTTCTGCATGGCGCACATACCTACAAAATTAACGAACAGTCGTTAATGCTGTGTGCGCTTACAGCAGCACACTTGGTGCAGACGATATGGGATAATGGGTTTGGGGAAGTAAAGTTTCAAATATGCATTCGTCGATTAAAAGTCTTCAAGTTCAGGCCTCATGCAGGCCAATGTTATGAAATTGTCTAAAGAAAAAACTTCCACTAATCGCCGTAGGGAAAACTGTCACATTGTACCCTATTCTCAGCTTTGATAGAGCCAAAAGGAAAGACAAAACAGTTGTATACTCTAATAAAAAGTACAGGAGAGCAAATATTTGCTGACATATTTGTGAGATTATTTCTATGTCACAAACCTTTTGTAGTTTTTAGATAAAGAATGCCCTTGCGTGAATCGTGCATATCCATAAAGGTTCACAAAATATTCACAAATGTGAAAATAATTACGAAATCAATTACCTACCCTCTATCCTATCTCATTCTAATGCATATAAACTGTATAACTTCATCCTATTCTTCTAATTATTATTCTCGTGATATTACAGGGCCATTATGCTTTGTTGAAGAAATTCCTAAGTCTTATCTGCATAGTAAAATGAGAACAGTTCATTTTAAGGTAATTCAGCATTCCATTATGAAGACGATTTTATGAATCACCTGATTATGGAATATTTTGGATGCGCTCCTGATGTAATTAATATTTCAGTGAGGACGTCAGAATTGTCTGGCTATACTTTTATTTTTAGAATGATTAATCAAACAGACATTCCACAAGTACGAGTACTGGACGTCTGTATTGTTACAGCTGCTCAAAACTAGTTATAGTCCGAAGTACTGACATTCTTGGCCTCTTATTAATAGCCGCTGTAATTTTCCACTGCACCAGCCGTCCATACTTACCTGCTAATTGTCTACACTTCCACCGTGACTAGTCGTACCTATCCATTTAGGTATTTTCTATTGATTCATCGCTGTTGCGAGAAATTGATTAATGTTTTGCAATAATCCTGATTATTTTCCATTATCACTTTTATTAGTTTTTTTGTATCCATAGAGTAATAAAAATCATAAAGAATGCAATAAAGATAGGAGGGAATAATAGATATGTTCGTTTCAATTTTGCATCTATAAATTAGTACGTAATAATTCCCTTTTAATAGAGTAAAATCCGCTTATTGCTAATTACGACATCATTATTGTGACAAAATAAATATCTCGAAATATGAAATATTCTTAAAAAAAAATATTTTTTGGGGATTTAATTTGGGTAATAATAGAAAAGGCTGGAGTGTTATAGCAAGTAAATATATTGATTATAATATTTTCATAAACATACAAAACATTTTCATTCAAGTACCTACGATTCGTAGCGATTGCGGAACATTTTTATTTCCAGCATGAAGTATTTTGTAAATTTACAAAAACATAAATATTGTACGTTGATTTTTCGATATTACATCATATCAATATTTATAAACGTGGAATGCATTTTATCTAATAATTATTATTCCTAAATACATCACTAAAAACTTTTAGAATTTATTATTCACTGAGTTTGCAATTTGCATTCATATACGCAATGACCAACGTTAAAAATATTTAGAAAGGTCAGGAACGACACAGGCTTGCTCGTCCATGGTCTTACGTAACGGTTTTTAATGTTGATCACTGTTTTTCCTATTATTTATTTATTTGATATTTTTTCGTACATTTTTTGATTGTGTGTTCTTCAGAAAAGCGTTAATCAGCTTCAGCACATAGGACAATTATTTAGCGTTATTATTCATAAACTATTCGTAGACAATAACAAGCCATAGATATTTATTTGCACAACTGGTATGGTAAAAGTGTTAACTAATCAAAATAACGAACATTTAAATTATGCTAAATTCTTAATTCCAGTCTTAAATTTAAGTAGGTAGTATAAAATAACGAATATAATAATATATTATAAAATATTAGCTACCTCCATTTTGAAGCATTCCATTGCTTTAGTGAAGTGACAAAATTATTATTTTTTTTGTTTACTGGCATTTAATTCAGTAAACGGGAAAAAGATAATCAGAAAACTACTGACACCGCACCCCCAGCCCTTATTTTAATAAATGTCGATGTATTTTCGAAGTATAATTTACTTTCACCGAATGGTTTAATTAATTGTTATTAGAATTTTTCGTTTTTATTTAATTAGAGTACCGGAGTACCGTCACTCCGGTTGACTTTTCTTGCGGTAATGCTTACTGGGAGAAAGCAATTTTAAAGTACTTACAAGAAAAAGATGAGTCCGTCTCTGTAAATACAGTGACCGAGACAGTGACCAACGATAAGTTATGATGAGGAGAGATTTTCTTGCAAAAAGAATCTTTAAATTTGAAATTCAGGTGGGTCAGAATTGTTATTAAAGTAAATAAATGCAGCCGAAATGGCGCCACGGCACCAGTTTTTTATTTTTTCGAGGAAGGAGCATCGGTCTTAAGTCTTAACTATGTAGACAAAACATAGTCGCTCTACTCCGGTAATTATGGGATTCGAGAACTAGCTCATTCTACCCAGATACAAGTTTACCAATTAAAAAATAGTAGAATAGAGGACACAGACAACCAGAGCGCCACTGAGAATCGAGCTCAGTCCGTGGCAGTTCAATGGTTTAGCAGTCTGCACGCTAAACCGCGAAGCCACACATCAAAATTTTCAACTCTTCTAAGAAAATCCCGTCTTCCGTTCATCGATTCTTCAAAAAAATTGGTCTCATTTTACGAATTTTTTCGAATTCAGAAAGAAATGCAACCAAAACCTCTCTTTGACAATCAAAAAGGGAAATTATCGCAAAATAAATTTATTCCCAAACGCGGTTTTCGAGTAAAAGGTAAAAAAAGTAATCACATTTTCCCGGAATTTCAAAAAATTTCATTATTTGACAGTGAGCTCACGCTGCAGAAGCGTTTCCAAAAAAAAAAAGGAAAAATTTACGAAAAAGCGACGGTAAGTGTCAGAAATTAATAAAGAACGTAATTTCTAAGCGTGACAGGAAAACCTTTATCTGGAACAGTTATAAAAATATTTTTTTCAAAATTTTAACCTAATAAAAAACCTTCAGTCTTACCAACTCGTTCCTCTCTACGCCTCGAAACTCTCATTTTTAGAAATTTCGACCCTGTCACAAACTTTTTTCTGATTCTGAAAATTTGAAAAAGAAAAATGCCATAAGACATCGAACACCAAAGTTTCGATTACACTTAAAAACGTCAACATTTGCAATTCAAACACCTCTACGACCACGAAAAGTGCCAAAAACACCAATTAGGTGAATACAGGGTGTCCGGTAAGTACCTCCTAATCTCTCGGGAGCATACAGGGGAGGTCAAAAAAACCTAGTCTATCGTAAAAAAAAAATTCCTAAAGTGTCCCCAAACGGAGATATGGAGCCCTAAAAGGGTGCCCCGCAATTTACTTTTTTGGCTCTAACTTTTGAACCGACCTGTATAATTGGATGGAATTTAAACACTTTATAGAGGCTACAGAGAGCCATCAGGCCATATTAAAGTCGATGTTTGACGTCGTCAGGGAAGACAGGAACGGACTTACCATCATACTCGTTGAGTCTAAATTTTGACAGGTGTCACTTTACAGAGCTAAAAACTATTTTTTTGAATTGTCTAATACTTCGTCTTTAAAAAAGGTGCTCTTAATTTATTTCGGTAAAACTGACGGTTTTCGAGATAAATCGGTTTTTAGGTATGCGAAACACTCAAAAGTTACTGATGCTAAACACAAACAGGTAAAAATCAGGTTCATGTTGATAAACCTACCTACATAATGGATTGCTATTGACGGAACTTGATCAAAATTCGCATAAAAGTCGATTTATCTTGAGAACCGCTAGTTTTATCGAAATAAATTAAGAGTACCTTTTGTGAAGATGAATGACCAGCGTATTTAAAAAATAAGTTTTCAACTCTGTAAAATGATACCTGTCAAAACTTTGACACAATGAGTGTGGTGGTAAGTCCGTTCCTGACTTCCTTTAGGACGTCAAACATCCACTCTGATATGGCTTAATGAGTCTTTATGGCCTCTATAAAAAAAAAAAATTTCATCAAAATATACAGGTCGGTTCAAAAGTTAGAGCCAAAAAAGTAAATCTTAGGGTACCATTTTGAGGCTCTGTATCTCCGTTTAGGGACACTCTAGGAATGTTTTTTTTATGACAGACTAGGTTTATTTTGACCTCCCCTGTATGCTCCCGAGAGATTAGGAGGTACTTACCGGACACCCTGTATACCTAAAAACCTCAATATTTCAGTAAGGCTTAATTACAAATTTACGAATGATGATGGCAAGTAGTAACAAGTAGGTACATTAGATTAGAATAGTGAAATAGAGAATTATTGTCTTGCTTATTATAGGAGAAAGTGGGTTATACATACAAACATCGTGACACTGCAATTAATTATTATTACACATTGACTTTCTATTTATTATCGTTGTTCTTAATTTATAAATGTATTAGGTAGGTTGTAGAGTGAACAACATTATTTAAGCAATGCAGCTTTAGGTACCTACCTATTTGTGAAAGTTTCTATATTCTGATCTAATCAAGAGGTTACCATTTTAATCTTGTTCACCCTGTATATTATTACAAAATAAATTTCTCCAAGAATAATAATTCTTATTAGTATTATTACTAGTTTAATTTTATTTCAATAAGATTTCAGATGTTCCCTGAATTTGATGGCAGTGATTTTCTTATATTTCCGTGAACGGTGAGATAAAAAATATGAAAAAATTGTCATCGATAAAAAATATTTTGAAAAATTTTGTCACTTCACTAATAATATAATTCGACCGAGCTATCCTCATCTACATCTTATAACACCTAATTTAATAAATTCAACTACATATTATCACAGTACAACATATCAAAATATTGCTATACCTGAACATACGTAGGCGCTATGTCGGTAGCATCGGTCGCAAAGTCATTGACCTTCCACAACATCGTCTCCAGGAGGCGTCGTCTTCAAGCTGCAAGTGTCATACCAAGGATGTTTCATAATAACAAATACCATTGGAGTATTTATCCAATTCAAAATTAAAAGTAATGACAGCGAGAATAAAAGAAACGGTGGACGCTATCATCCCTAATTCCATCAAATTTTTCTTGCAAGTTGACATTGACAGTGCACTGGCGTTGTTGTACTAAGGTATATTATCCGTATATCATCCGAACATTGTCAGTCACTTCCAAATCCAATTAATAAGCCTTATTAGCGATCCATACCATTATAAATTAATATAAACACTTACAACATCCTTGGTCTTCACATCAACAACAACTCTCTCTTCCCCAATTCCACCCGCGAAGAGCAAAGACGGAACATCATCAACAAGTTTATTCCGTCCTTGATCTCTCCAATCATGAACTCTTCTCGCTGTCACCGCTCTTCAAAGTCTTCTTCAACTTGTCCAGCAATCTGTTGTGGAACTTGTTCATGTTCCCGTCGGAACGGTTATCCGGCGGCGAGCAAGAATGGCTCTTGACTGGACTCTGAAGACTGCCTTCGGAAGTTCTAGAACTGGTTCTGGAATACTGTCTGGATGACATGTTGGCCGGGACACTTCTGTGGGTAGGTGAGGTGATGAAATCAGAACCTGGAGAAGTCGAAAGACTGGGACCCTCGGATTTACACTCCGACACCTTCCTCGATCGGCAGGATCCGGTGTTTGAACATTCCGACATCCTTCTAGAACGATTCGACTTGTAGATATCCCAGTCGTTTTTCACTACCGGCATCATAAAAGCCATGGTTGTTGTATTTCACTTCTCGTAACGATCGAAATTAATGCTGGTTTGTTTTTGTATACTTAAACTTTTTCCTTCTTGTTGTTTCCTCGCACGTGCGACGACACTGAAATTCTTGAACTGAATATGAAATAGAGATGTCAGAAAAGTAACTATTCGTTACTTGAGTACTCGGTACTTCCTGATACCCGAAGTAACGAATACCAATTCCAGAACAATATCGTTACTTTGATTACTTTGGTTACTTTGAATACTTTGATTACCGATTACTTTAGTATTTCAGTATAGAAGGTTCGGAAGAGTGTGAATGAATACTGTGGATACTGGAGAGTATTCTGATTATTTGATTACTTTATTAGTTGGACCTTGAACCGGCTAGAGAGAAAGAAGTATTCAACAAACTTGAAACTCGAATGACTGTCTTGCCTAAGCCCATGATTCCTAGTGCCTACTCACTCGTACTCGCGGCTAGTCTCGTGGTACATGACTCTTACTCACTCACACTCCACTTTACTCCAATACTATAATACATTATGATAAAGATAATTATTATTATGAATATATGAATGTCCGTGTCCGAGCGTGGAAGGAACCAGGGAAGGGAACAGGGAACAAGGAAAAGGACAAAGTCGGGATTCTGGCAGTCAAGTTTTTTAGAATTGATTAATTTGGGTAAATAAATATTAGGTACTTAGCAGTATCCTTATGTTGAATAAATAGGTACTGTTTTACTTTTTTTCATATTATATCAATCGGTGTTTATTTCCTCTACTATTTGTCTCAACATTAATTCCCTAAGAAACCTGGTAGGTATAAAAAAACAATGTCCTGGAACCTAAATAAAATAATATTTAAGTATAGGTACTACTTATATAGGTATAATTTATAGGTAGGTAGGTATTGGTATTATAACTGTAAAGTGGCTAAATACTTATGTAAAGCTTTGCAATAATGTAATACATATAATTACTGTTGAATACTAGTAACGGCAATAGTCAAACTAATCAAAGTATTACAAGTAACCAAAGTAATCAAAGTAGTCAAAGTAACGAATATTTGAAATGATTACTTACTACCAGAGTAATCATTGGTACCGAATACTCTAAAGTAACGAATACTGACATCTCTAATATGAAACGCACAATCATCAATTCGATTTTATGTCACCTCCTGGAGTACTATGAGGATTCTGATTGGATGGTGTGCTCGTGGAAATTTTGGTGGGGGGTGTTGTTTACTGATCGGCACGTGAAATACGTGACGTCTAGCGCATATACCTACTTTTTCGACGCGTTCACTTTTTAACATCCAGCAACAGGAATAATTATTATCGAATTCTCTTCTATTTTTATAATATTAACGTATTAATAAGGATATAAAATTAGACTGAATTAATTGAATATTGACTTTTTGGTTTGAGAAACGACTAAAAAAAAATTATGACAGCAAAACATGTACGACTTCTACCTAACAGAGGGCAGCACTACGATAGATTTCCTATTAACAGCTTTCATTCCGCTATAGTGCGCACACTCAAAACTAGGGAACCTGTATTACCGACCGCTTACTAGGGTAGCGCATTCTCATTCTCACAAAAAGTTGGGAATGTCAAATTTTACTTCATAAACGTCAGATTTTCCATGAACGTACAACTTTGTAAAAATTCACATAATTTGTTATCAAGTCCGCATATTAAAAAAAAAGGTAAGCTTTTGCTGCGTTAGAGGATGTTTTAACAATAAAAAGAGGGCTTCCTGCTTGTTCGCGTTGCTTAAAGGTAACTTTCTTAATATTTTAAACTCATTATAGTCCTCTATCAAAACTTACCTGTTACTGGGATTCTCTGGACAAAAAATGCACCCAGCCCCATCAGCAGCCAGTTATAATTATTGCAGAAAATAGGTATATGGAGCTCAGAAATTCCGTATTCCTGGGAGTTTGTCAGGTAAGTCTTATTATACATCTTGATGAATCTTATTTTCAAGAAGCAGTATGGGTACCTACTAAGATCACGCTGCCGTTCGTGTGTTTACCAAGATGCTATTTCTCAGTAACCACGTTAGATATCGAGGTAAAAATTATACCCAATACTAAAGTCTTCGTAGCAGGCTTGGTAGATTCTATAAGCCCGTAATATGTTTTTAATACCCACTGTAAGAGGATTCCTCGATTTCTAATTCGTGTTATTATTTTGTTTCATTTTTCAAACTTCGCTTTCTTCCACTTGATACCTACGCCTGTGACCAAATATGCCAAAAATATCCAGCTGTTCAAACATAACCGTGTTAAGACTGTTAAGTAAACGTCAAATAGTGAATGCGCTACCCTAGTAAGCGTTAGTGTCGGTAATGCAGGTTCCCTACTCAAAACAGCATCCATTATAAAAGATTAGGGTTATAATTAATATGTTCCTGATCCTGATACTGTACTTACTTCAACAGCATAGAAATTTCATTAGAAAATCCCTGAATAGTTTTGTAAAATTTCAGATTAAAAATTTATGTTATCGAGTGGCTGAGGCTGACCTATATTCCTGTAATGCGCACCCGCAGGACCTTTTTCATTGTCAGACTGGAGACTCTTAAAATTCTAAATGAACAAGGGTGCGTTCATAAAATAAATAGAAATGCACATTTGTGTATTCAGGTGTCCCAGCTCATACGAAGCGGAAGCGGTCTCTGTGTGCCAAACGATGGATTTTTTCAACAAATTTTTTGTACATTCAAGTACAGGCTCACAATAGCCATAATGTAAAATTATTTTGGACTATACAGAGTGTCCCATTTTTAGATTGTCTGAGAAGAAAAAATAAGATTAATTTTTACAGTTGGTGTTTAAATTGAGAAGTTTGTGAGTTATAAACAAGTGAAAATCGTCATTTTTGAAGATCGTATGCAGCGTGAAATTATGAACGCAGCCCTGAGCCACTTGAGTGATGATGAGTGAAAAGCTTCAATGACAAATGACATTGACATTATCAACAGAAACTCAAAATATGACAATGCAAAGTGCAATTCATGGTGAAATTTTTGGGAATCAAGTAAAATCAAATCAAAATAACAAATCATCAATCATCTCAAAAAGGGAAAGCAAAGTTAGTGGCTCATGCTAAATCAAACAATTAATAATTACAAAAGAAAATGTCGAATTTAAACACCGTCACAGATTTGTACAAACAGCTCAAATCAGAATGGGGTACGTCTACACCTAATTTGAGTAAATGCGAACAGTTATTATCAGAATTAAAGGTAAGTATTCTTAAAATCTTTAACCAAAATATTCATAATGCCTTATTATTCTGGTGGCTCATTTTCAGATAGAACTAACTCAGCTGACATTTTTACCCACGTCAAACCTGTCGGCGAGCAAGCAAGAACTGATCGTAGCGCGGGATGTCCTAGAAATCGGGGTTCAATGGAGCATTGCTTCCCAGAACATCCCAGCGTTCGAGCGATACATGTCTCAGCTGAAATGCTACTATTTCGATTATAAAGACCAGCTGCCGGAGTCAACTTTCAAGTATCAGTTGCTGGGTTTGAATTTATTGTTCCTGTTGTCGCAGAATCGAGTCGCAGAGTTTCATACTGAACTTGAACTGCTGCCAGCTGAACATATTCAAGACGATGTTTATATCAGACACCCCTTATCGATCGAACAGTATCTCATGGAAGGAAGTTATAACAAGGTGATTTGTTGTGCATTTTATTTATATTCATTCATTCGTAGAGTAAACTTATATTATTATGCCAACTCTATTCGGATCAAGTTGGCTATGTTGGCATACATTTGACACAACAATGACAAGTGTAAAGGTGCTAGGTTATGAGTGTTTTTGATAATGTCATTCTCAGATTAAAGCAATGTTGCCAAACGTACCTGCTTAACCCTTTCGGTACGGGAACCGTCCCGGGTCGATCAGATGAAACACTGAATTCTTTTCAAATTTTAAATATTAGACACGCCCATGCTTATTTGCATTGGTTTCTTTTGTCCTTTCTCTAATAAAAACGGACACAGCTGCAGGTTACTATTATTTGATGTGTTATGAGTCAGTCAGAAACTGGGAACTCCTGAAATTAGGTATAAAATATGCGTATTTCAAGCCTCCTTGAGCTCGAGATTTATTACCCTTTATTACCCAGATTTCCGGTGTATAACCAGCCCAACCAGTCTAATAAACATCACATCAAATGATTCGTAACACTTCAAAGCAGAAATAGGTAATAGAAATAGCGCACTTAGCTTATAACGGCTGCTGTCCTGAAAGGGTTAAGAATCATGAAAATAGTTTATCTCTTGGCAAGTATTCCTTGATGAATATAGTATTTGTGTGGAACACGGTACTTTCTAATATTGTAGTACCTACCTACGTGAATGTTCCTGTAATAATAATAATAATAATAATAATGAACTTTATTTCCTCCATTTTAACAATTGTTTTAAACAAAAAGTAAGATACAATATAAGATTACTACTTATACAGAAAATGGAAGAAAAAGGCGAGATTCAGATTAAAGACGTGTCTTCGCTCTGTTCTTCCATCTAACCTTGAAAAAACCCCGGCATCAGTCAATCTTCGGCTCGACACAGTGCTACCAAACATAAACATTTTGACAGATAATTAGAATTATTATAAACTATACCACCCCAACTACATCGCTCCACATCAAAATTATAATAACAAAATCATAATAACTAAATATCATAACAAGGCATCATGTAAGTTACTACCTATAGGTAAAAAAAAGGTAAAAAAAAAAAAAAAGAAAACCTCAACGAGTCCGAAAGCAACCCGACTCACTGGACAGCATACAACTGATCAAAAAGTCTTTTACGAAACGTCCTCCAGTTAAGATGTTTCAATGTTTGTGGTACAGCATTGAGATATTTCACAGCATTGTAGGAAAATGATCTCTTATACAACTGTGTATTATGCATAGGTGGTGTAAGCAAGCCTTTAAATCTCAAATTAAGCGTATGCACATCTGTACGAAAGCGCAATTTAGAAAACAGATAAGGAGGAGTTTTATCAGCCAAAATTCTCATAAATTGGCAAGTACTGTGAAAAATCCTCCTATTAATCATATTCAGCCAGCCAGCGCATTTAAGTTTATGACTTATATGATCATACTTTCTCAGACCGTAGATAAAACGCAGACAGCAGTTTTGCAACCTCTGAACACGATAACGGTCACTATGTTTCAAACAGGGACCATACACCGAATCACAATAATTTAGCTGTGAAAGAATCAGGGAATTGCACAGTGTAGCCCTAGTGAAAATGTTGAGTGACGACCTAAGTTCATATAAAAATTTCAATCTACCATAAGCGTTTCTTAAGCAGTGACTAATGTGTTCCGTGAATCGCAAATCTTGATCAATAAAGAGACCAAGGTTTTTTACACAGGTTTCTTGTTTCAAAGGTTTGTCATCTAATTTTATTTCGTCTTTATGACGAGAATTAAATGCGATTCTAGAAGCTGTACTGCCAAAAGTGATGACCGACGACTTTCCTGAATTAAGCATCAAACAATGTCTGGTTGTATATTGCAGCAAGCGGTCTAGATCAAAGTTGATCGCTGCAACGGCCTGATTACTTTCTTGAGGAAAAAACGAGAGATAATATTGTGTGTCATCTGCATAAAAATGCTGCATGCAGGAAACAGGTAATCTTGGCAAGTCACACACATATAAACTAAATAATAGTGGACCCAATATAGATCCTTGAGGAACTCCTCTTCTTACAGGCAAACTATCAGAAACGCTCTCCATAAATTCAACTTTTAATAAGATCCAATTATAATTTATTTATGTAAACATTATGTAGGTGCCTATACTCATCTAAAGTGTTTTTCTTTGTTCATGCCGTATTTCAAGTTAGTCATATTCGTTTATACTTAATCAAAGAATTTTCATACAATAATAATTATCTCATGGATACCTACTTCTTCCAATAAATGTCTCCAAAAGCTCTGAAATTATTGTTGCAGCCAGATAATTTTCCACATTATGGTAATATTCATTTATTCGAGCAACAAAGGCATTTTCTAAACTAATTTCAGTTTCTTTGGTCAATGTTTCTGACATTTTTGCGCATAATACCTAGTTATTTATGACATTTTGAATAATTATATTTATGGAAACCAAGGTCCAAATAGAGTTGGAATACAGTATACAGAGACTTCATTATAATATGGTAATTGTAATTTTTGTATCACAGCTCCAAGTTTGAGGTCATTTTTTAATTATTGAAGAAGAATAATACAGGGATCTATGTGAGCAAGAACCTCGAGAATGATCATTGATCACAAATAAAAATAAAAAATGACCCCAAACTGGGTGAAGTACTAGTACAGGAATTTATTTTTTTACAAATTTAAGTCGAGCTTAAATTATACATCTTTTTTATAGATATTTCTTGCAAAAGGAAATGTTCCAGCGGCCAGTTATAACTTTTTTATGGATATCTTATTAGATACCATCAGGGGTGAAATTGCAAGCTGTTTAGAAAAGGCTTTTGAAAAAATTTCTGCAAAAGACTGTGCAAGAATGCTCTATTTACAAAACGAACAAGCAGCGATAAACTTTGGAGTTAAGGTATGTCAGAATGTTCTGTGAATTCTAAAATTCATTGAGACATTTTTTTTAATTAGAGAAAAGTGCTTAAAAGTGTGTTTTAAGCACAAGTTTGAGCACTTGAAGTGGTAAATTGTTGTATGATTGTATATTTTTTCAGACTAAGAAGTGGAAGCTGGGCAAAGATAATGTATTTCATTTTACCCCCGATGTTGAGAAAACTATCGATCCAATCCAGTCGATTGAACTCGCAGAGCAAGCTATTGAATATGCTAAAGAATTAGAGATGATTGTATAATTATTTATAAAATTAAGTCATTTTGTATTAAAAAAAAATCGATAAAAATAAAAGATTTCAATTTTATCGCATTAGGCCAATCAAACGAAACCTCATTTTCCTAAAATGCTGTGCTGAAACTTGAAAAATATTATTTTAGACTGTTTGGGACTATCAGTACAATGTATCTACCAAAACATAGCAGAGTTATGATAACAAACCCGTGAGTGTATCAATCTAGTGAAATGAAAATAAGGAGCACGGTTGGTTCGGCTTGCACCATAGGATACACCCCAGGCAGCCAAAACTGAGTGCAGTAACTGTGACAGATTATCCTCAGTCAATATAATAATTATGCTTTCTGGTTTCACCCCTAGTAAAAATACTTCAGGCCTATTAAATAGAGCAATAACGTTTTCAAATATCTTTTCCATGGACTATACTTAATTATTGCTATTATTACCAACCATCACATTAAAACAAGTTACCATAGAAACTATCAATTGCAATTCGCCTATGTTAAAGGTATAAAAGGTTAACTGGTGGTAATGAAAAACCCTAACCGGTTATAGGGACTACAAACAGTTGATCGGTTGATCGTCACAGCCCTATAGAAATGATTTTAGGTTCAATTTGATAGTCATTCTTGTACCTAGAATTGGTGAACAGGTAACCTCCTTTACAATGTTATTTCCTATGAACAACAAAGTTCATCCCCCCCCCCCAAAAAAAAAAGCAGTATGATTGGTAAGGGCTAGTATAAAGATATTAATTCTAAAGAATCTCACTCTTCTGTAACAAGTTTGAAATGTGGCTTCTTCCGCAAGAGTGCTATTCCAAATAGGTTGCAGACATTATTTATTATATTCTCTACGATTGCAATAATTATACACCGAAATAAATGTTTAAATCAATATAAGAGTGGCATTATTCCATAATTAAAAATTATTGTACAAGAATGTGACTATTCTAGAACAATCGCAAAGTTTAAAATTTTATTTCAAGCAATTCATATTGCAACAGTTAACCATAAGGCTTGTATGTTAATAAACAATTATTATTGTTTACAGTAGAGTAATATTCGTCGAGTTGTTATTCGTCACCATTAACCTGTAGTTCACCATGATCTAGAATGTTTCATCAACATGGTATTAACCGGTAGCTTAGACAATATAATTAGAATGACAATTGATAACTAATAGTGTTATTGTTCAACTGTGTTTGCAACCCTTCACCTTTCCTTGTTATCAAATGGTGATCGTGGCAAAGTTCTCCCAGATTATCATATGATGGTGATCCCACCCTCCTTTCGAGTTTATCAATAAAAGAACCAACTTGAAATCAATAATAAAATAAAACAAAGTATATTATTTATTAAACATTACTTTGATCTTACGGTGATATCAAATTCGCGCCACAATTTTGAAAACGCTAAGACCCTTTTGCTTTGCTCATCAAAACTCTGCCTCTTGGGATTCCTCCACTTGCTATGATGTAAATCCAGCATTCCGCCGATGATTTCTTGGGCGAAATTCTTTGGAAAATATTTCTCTTCTTCGATGACGTGAGCGAATCCTTCTTCCATTCCGAACGAGACGGAAAAGTACGGCAAACCCCTCGGTACGGCTTTTCGAACGTCTCGTCCTTTCAAACTGATCAGTTTTTTGTTTTGCGACCACTCGTATTCCGATTCGTCGATCGCCTTTTTGAAATATATCGGCGCTAGATCGCCCTGCTCTCTTGGAACCGGAATACACTCTAAGATCATATGCGGGAACCGATGTAGGTTTACTGCAAGTTCGAAAAAGATCACATCTTGATCTTGCGAAGCAAACAATTTCGTTAGAGCTTTTCGAAAATCTAGCAAATCGCTCCACTCGTTCTCATCCAACTGAGTACCGCAGGTTACATGTCTTATCGGGGAGAGAAGGCAATGGTTTTCAGTTAATGGTTCAATCGGTGATAGTGACAGATAAATCGTGTCACCGATAGAAATCATCAAATTTTTCAAGGTGTTATTCGCTTGAATACAATGAGAACAATTATCCAAGCTTTTGGTAATGCTCTGATGTTCACCGATCGCTTTATCACGATTTCTTCTATCTACTTTCGAATCTGATTCCTTATGACGGATTTTATCCTCAAAAACTTCATCCAAGTCATCTTTCTTGAGTTTACCAGCCATTTTTAAGAAATCTCGATTCTGATCTTCAACAGATGTGTACTTTTCATTCTCGAACATCTGTTTAAGTGAATATTTATCATCGTCGGCGAAATAGCGGACTCTTTGACCGTCCTTGTGGGTCTCGACTTTCTGTTTCTTCTCTCGGCTAGTTGAGGGGCCATGGAAATCACTTTGCAATCGGACAGGTCTGGAGATCCCCTTTGAATCGGTCTGGGTTAGAATGACGGATTCTTCTTCCAATTTCGGGTGTTCTTCTTTCAATTTTCTCGCTTCTTCTAGTCTAAGTTTCAGTTCTTCCGCTAGTTTTGTGTTTCCCATTATTTCCGCTTTGACCAATTTCGATGCTAAAATGTTTAATTGTTTATCAGTGGGAATTTCCATTTCTTCGTTTGAGTTAATTTCTATTTCTTTCTTTTCTACAACTTTTTCTTTTCTGGCTGACGACGAGTCGCTAATTTCCATTTCTTTCTTTTCTTCGACTTTTTCTTTTCTGGATGACGATGAGTCACTTTTAGAACTGGAACGGTTACCTTCGTCGCGCGGTTTGCCGTAGTGATTTTTCCTCCAAGAACTCTCACGCGAACTACCGCCAGATTTTCTCCAGCGTGGCGTGGTTTTTTCTCTTTCATATCTTTTCTCTTCTTCATAGTCATCTGCAGGTTTTTGAAATTTTGGCAGACCATCCCCGCCATCTTTCCAATAGGGATTTAGTTCTCGTACACAGCTTCGGGGATCATAAATTTGTTTTTCTCTTTCCAAGCGTTTTTCTTCCTCACGTCTGCTTTTACGATCCAGATTTGATGAGGTTAAAGTTTTAGAAAATGAAGACCATTCTTCGTGGTCGTCACGATTTCCTGCAGCTCTTTGCTGAGTATCTTGGCTTTTTTCTCGGGATTCAATCGTCCTGGCATAATCAGGACTAGGCGACCTTCTTCTCATCTTTTTTGGGGTGTGTGCATCGGAATCACTTGAATATTCCTGAACCTTTTCAACCCATTCTTCCGAGCCAGAAGATGTGGCACTAGAACTAGAACTGTATTTTCGTTTCATTTTCTTTTCTTTTTTATGCTTCGATTTCTTTAGCTTTTTTGATTTTTTATCTTTGTGTTTACCCTAAAAGAATATCAGAAGTGGTATTACACCTTATTAAAGTAAATATGTTAATTTTTTTTTTTATTTGAACAACTTACCATTGTGCTTTGATTTTTATTGAAAAAATTCGGACAAAATTAAAAGAAAATAGATAAATAGAAATAATATTTAAAACTTATTTATTTTAGAGCCTAGTTTTTCTAGTAGATTAGAAATTCAAATTAGAATCATTCTAACCTAACATTTCTATTTTTCTAACAATTCTAACTTCTTCCTTGCTAGCGCGCCGATAACACCTAACACCATATTTTCATGCGCATTACACATTTTCCATTTTCATGGTCTACTACATAGAGAAAGATAATATATAGAGTGTTCGATTACACGTTAAACTCTAGGTAACATGCGACGGTGGCGACTACCTGGGCTACCGGAGATATCATCGGTAAACGCGGGACATTCAAATTTAAATTTATACCTAATTATTAATTGAAAAATTATTTTTACGGTTGAAGTGTCGCCACTTCGACAAATAAACTTCCAGGCATCAATATAAAACTTCTTTATTCTTAATAGGTACACAATATATACGATCAGTATAACTAATAATTGCAACAAATGCTTTCTACAAAATTTTCCTCACATAAATACAGGCCAGTTTTCACAGAAGATGCTTACATTTTTATAAACCGCAGTTTTCTCAACGTGGAAAGACTTTTCCAGGAAAAAGGAAAAGACATTTGCTTTGTAATAATAATTGTTGTTAATAATTTTAATATAAAAGGAATTCCATCCATCTGCTGGATCGTGCACCGCAGACGCCGTCGCTTGGTTGAGATGCTGCATCGTGTATACCTATTATAGCTACAATCCATCGAAGTGATAGGTCACGTATATAACTGGGTCCTTTTCAAGAGGAAAGCAGAAAACAATGGATCTCTCTGAAAAAAAAATACAAAAAACTAAATTTTTATGATTATAATTAGTTTCGAGTGAAGCAGCAGGCGTTTTAAAGAAAAACTCCAAGAGTCAGATTTATATACTTCTACAGAGGATTATGTCTTATTTTCAAAAATTACGCGAAAATTTACGCATCGTCTTGAGACAAAAATTAGCAACTCGCATGTCTTATAAACTTTTTCTTCATATTGCTTCCTTGTCTTGTAAAAAATATGAAGATAAAGAATTCATAGACCTTCATTTGATGCTTTGACTGAGAAGGAATAGTATTACAGAGAAACTCCAAGAAACAAAAAATACTTATTTTATCAAAGAATGTGCCTGATTTTTTCAGAGTTTTGTGGGCAACAAAATAAGCGGCCTATTTATTTGAGGCCTGGTCACGTGAACTTCTTTACCTAATAAAATGCCCAATAGTAATGTACCAAACTAAATAAGTATAAACAGAGAAGATACCACACCGTATCACATCAGAATCTCAGCAACTCCAAAGATTTGTATTCGCTTATGTACATTCTAAGTGTTTTAATGCATTTTTTCTTGGGCCATGTATTAATAATTTTGATGAATCCATCGTTGTGATTAGAACTGCTTTTAAACCAGGATACAGACAGAATGTGGTTCCTAAAACAATTTTTTCGCATTCAGAAAGAGTTTTCGATTTATTTAAAATATTTTTTACTACTTACAACAACATGAAGCAGCATAGCACTTACCTTTCAAAAAGTCAACGCATAATACGAAAGTTGTGCGCTATATAACTGTTATTAATTGGGTAAATTATTATAAATTATATTTCTAGGTAAGTACTTTAAAGGTAAAATTTTATCTAAACTTTATTATTATAGTTTGATAAAATACTCAAATTAAATAAATCAAATTTGACACAATTACAAAACTATACGTCAGATTATGTCAAACTGAGAATTTAAATCTAAAGGCAGCTGCGTTTTAGTTTCGAAATCGTCCGCAATGCGCGATGCGCTACCGGAATGCGCGTGAACAGTGTACCCATTTTCGTCCGTTGATCTGACGGTCTCTTTATAGTATGTTGTCTCTGGTCTACTATTTACACCCATTGAACTCTAACCTACTGAAGGACTCGCAATGATTAAATAACGTACCACGAGATATTTTTAGGCAACACGCACTAGTGCAGTATACCCTTCTTTTTCTATCGCATGATAGCTTTTGGCTAAGAGAGTGAGAGAGAATGACAGAGAATCGCATGAGAGTATAAACACTTGAGAAACGTGACGACATTGATTAAGCGTGAAATACAAAAGCCGGACTGCGACGGAAATACTGCAGTATAGTTCCTGCCCCTTACACGTTTTTGGTGCAGTAGAGTAATGCACGAGTCCTTTCCAGTTTGTAAAGTTTAGTTAGAGTTCGATGCTTACACCAGAAACAACTTAATATTATTGTATATTCTACAGTTCTACACCCAAAATACGTCACACGGACGATCCGTTTAAATCGATTGGTATTGATGAAAGTAATGTTCCTCCGTAATATTATAAAGATATTTGTTCTTTGAAATGAATTTTAAGAGAGTATGTATACCTGGTGACATCTCTCTTAATAACCAGATCTGAAAATTGTTTATGCAGTTTTCTGGTTAAATACCTAATTAATATGTAAGCAAATAAGTGCTCTTCAAGCAAAGTTCACCTTAATTTAAATAGTTCAGAAAGTTCAGAAATATCATCTAAATTAAATTTATATTTCTTTATTTAAATTTATTGTAAGTTTATTATATTTAAATATTATTTATATTCAAAATATAAAAAATATTTTAATACTTACTTATTAGTTATTATTGAAAATTATATTCAATATTTGATCTGCCAGCATGCCAGGTGATGATTTTTTGTTTAAGTATATCATTTTCATTTTGTAAGACTTCAAAGCACCTTTTTAAGATTATTGATTATTAAAATTTCTACTTTCCACTAACAATTTACTTACCTCTTGGGTCATTCATAAATTCATTGTTATAAAACTTATAAACAGCCAATAGGAGAGCTAGAAGGTGCGGCTTGGCAAAACCTAGTTGGGATATAAATAAACGCGTCTAGTTTACCTTAACGATTATATTGACATAGTAGTCCTTCTGTATGTTTTATATTCTGATGATTTCGTAAAAGTACGAAAATATGAAGACCTCGTGAATACTCCTAATAATTAACGAGAAGGTAAATATAAGAATAACAAATCCAGATCCAGAATACTTCGCCAGTGTTCTTTCACTTCTTTCGTTATGTTATAAATAAAAGTGAACTAATTTGACACTTGTCGAGAATTGTTATCGTTCTTCTTTTTGAAATACGGTATATCGTAATCGTATCTCGTTCTCGCATCGTATTCGTGTCGTGGTGTAAAAAAAATTGTGGAATGTGGAAAAGCAAAAAGATATCTCGAATTATGCCGACGAAGGTAAGAGAAGTGCAAAAAGTGAAGAAAATAAAGTGATTCAAGAAATTCCACCTTGAAAACATTTACTTGCGAAGCTACAGCGAGGGTCATTCGCGAGATCCTATTTCTTAATGTTGAATTATAAACTCTATTCTTCCTAATAATGGCAGCCCAAGAAACAACACCCCTTCAAAATGAATTATCTCAGTTAAATTTGAACGAAAAAGAAAACAAGGGAGACGAAAACAATGACGCTTTCTTAGAAAACTTTGAGTACGGTCTTCCCTTGACGGAAGTCTACAGACTGGCGGTGAATTTTTACAAGGGTAAGTGAAAATCCTAGAATTGCAGAATAAAAACAGAATCAGATGATGAAATGCTATTAGAATCAAGGTAAAGTCTACATCACCTTTGTCTTTGGTTGTTGGTGTTAGTACCCAGTACCCAGTACTTGGTGTTAGGAGATACTTTGCTAAATTTGGAGTCCCTGAGGACCACATTTCTTAGGTCTGTCTTTTTATAGTAAGTCCCTTCGGTAATCCTGTTGTTTAGTCTTCCAAAACACCCCTCACATGCCCATTCCACTTTTTCCACTTGCGTCGCTCACAGTGTTGCTGCATTAAATCAGGTCTTTGGTCAGGGTAGGTTTTTTTTTCCTTTAAATGTCCCTAAAATTAAAAAAAAAACCTACCCTGACCAAAGACCTGATTTAATGCAGCAACACTGTGACTGCTGTGAGCGACGCGAGTGGAAAAAGTGGAATGGGCATGTGAGGGGTGTTTTGGAAGACTAAACAACAGGATAACCGTCCCTTCACCATTCAGAAGACATTCTGAGAGCAAAGGGGATTTGTTAACATTATGTAAAATTTTACAGTTGAAACAGTAACCATAATCACTGATATATAGTGTCCATGATCGGGGTGAGGTTTCACCTCAATTTTATTTCTTCAAGAGCCCAATTTTGGACCAAATCACCAAGAGAAGTTGTTTACTGAAAGCCAGAGAATCCAGGCCACAACCCCTCCCTAATAAAGTTTAGACTATTCTGTTTATGACTTATCTAAACCTTGTATTTCTCTTCTCCTCTGGCCCATTAAAGTACGAAAATATCTCAATGAATCAATCTACCATGATTTCATATTTTCACTGCCAGCCATTCCATCTTAGGAGTAGTTAATTTATTATAATATGCAAGGATGCTACTGAGGGAACATTAATGAATTTCGTATTATCTGCTGAGGTTTCAAAAAATGTGAACTTTGATCTTGCTTTATTATTATTAATCTCATAAGACTTATCTCTGTATTTATAAGTCTTGATCTTGCTTTAGAAAAAGAGGGTAAAGCTGTGCACTTCAGTTACGATGATAAACTGCAGCTTGTTGCGTTTTCACAACAAGTTCTTCATGGACCATTAGAAGACGCTTTGGAAAAACTACCACCTCTAGGCACTCTCGATGTCGTCGGGAAAGATCGACGATTAGCGTGGCAGAAGCTGGGTAAACTTAGGCCCGACCAAGCCAGAGCCGGTTTTGTAGAATTGCTAAGTCGACGGTGTCCGCTGTTTTCAACTTATATCGAAGCGCACAGACGAGAGAAAAAAGAACAAGAAAGAAGATCGTAAGTATTATAATTGAATTTTCATAATTCATACATCAGAGCAGAGGGAATTCATAAGAACATATTTTACTTTAGCAGAGAAGATGAACAGAAGAAATTGATAGAACAAAGAGAGGTAACTAAAAAACAAGAAGAAGAAAGGTTAGCTAAAGAACAGCTAGAAAAAGAAGAAGCCATCAAACGTCAGATTCAGCAAGCTTTAAATGAACAGACCTACGATCAGTTTAGGAAATATGCGGAACAACAATTCCCAGGTTCAGTATTGCCTCATTTTTATTTTTCCTCTCGATTTTTCTATTCACTACGTTATTCTTAATTGCAGGTGATCCTGAAAAACAGGGAACTTTAATTAGACAGCTGCAGGAACAACATTACATCCAGTACATTCAGCAGTTACAAGCGGTTCATAGGGGAAACTCGGTCGATCATAAAATTACCGATGACGATGAAGATAAGCACGGAAATAAAGAAGAATGGGTGAGCTTAAACTTTAAATCCTTTTTTCTTGTTTTGGGTCTAATTAACATACACACTACTTTCAGAGTGATTCAAATGAAGATACAGATAACCTGAAAGTCATATCAGAAGAACCAAACGAATCGATTTTACCTGCAAGTATGTGGACCAGATCTGACTTGATAGAATTTAAGCAGAGCGTATCGCACGCCGACTGTAATGGAGTGGTGCGTGTCGGTCATGGGGAAACTGTCACGGTCCGAGTTCCTACTCATCCTCACGGTTCCAGATTGTTCTGGGAGTTTGCTACCGATCATTATGATATTGGTACGATTTTTCCTTTTTTTTTGCATCCGATTTGCGTTTAAATTTTGCATGTCTGCCAAATCAAAAGTATATTTGATGGCAATTATTTAGGAACTCCATAAATAGTTCCTATTTTCATTACAATAACCTTGAAATAAAGAAACCAATAACCACTTCTTTTGTTAATTTCACTTCGTTTCACTTCTTTCTTCTCTCTTCTTTAATCCACTCTACAATAATTTAACTGCCTTTATCTGTCGTTGGTCACATTTCATAACCTTAACTGTACTAATTTCTATGCCTGCACTCCTATACAGGATGATCAGAAACTCGCACACTCTGAATTCAGGGTGTTATGGAGCATTCGATGGTTAGTTTTCGAGTTGCAGAGTTTCCCTTATCAAAGTTTGAAGCTAATTATTTTAATTACCACAATAAAAATAAGTCAATAATTAAGTCTACTATAGTCTCTGGATCAAATACTACATGATTCAAATATTTTTTCCACAAAACCTCTATTACAGAGAAATTGAGAATGCTAACAATTAACAACATAACTAAACTGAAAGAAATTTGAAATTTGGCAACCGTACAGGCTCACCTTCGTGTGCCAACGATTTGAAAATAATTAAAATTATATCAAACCTGAACTTATTCACATGTTCAACGCAGGGTTGCCACTTTTATTTTTACAGAAATCGTCAGATCTCTGTAAAAAAAAGAACTTATAGCACTGCAGTAAGAAAATTTACTACTCTTAAAAAATTAAGTTTATCACAGCATGCTCCGAGTGCGCGATTTTCTGTTCACCCTGTATATACCACGACAGGTGACTTCTAGAATGGCATTCCCGAATGCTACCTGTCACGAATTGATAGCTATTGTCACAAAAAACTGACCGCATTCCAGAATGCGGACCAGATTTTTGAAGAACAAAGAATAAGAACTCGCAGATAACCCAATTTTTTTGTTTACCATTCTGGAATAATAATAAACAAATTCAATAATTATTGTATGTTGTAGCAATATTACAATAACCTCAATTACAGGATTTGGTGTGTATTTTGAATTTGGGACACCGGTGACTGATCAGGTTTCCGTTCACGTGTCGGAAAGCGACGATGAAGATGCAGAGGACTTGGACGACGAGGCGTTTGATGATGAGAGAATCGAGACGAACGATCTGGAGCTGGGTTCGGTGAACGTGAACGGCGTTTGCAAGCCTCTGCTCACCGAGATAGTTCCTGTGTATCGACGAGACTGCCAGACCGAGGTCTACGCCGGATCGCACGAGTATCCGGGTCAGGGGGTGTATTTATTAAAATTTGATAACTCGTATTCTCTGTGGAGATCGAAAACATTGTATTATAGAGTGTATTATACACAATAGGTTAGACTGCTTTGTGATTTTATCTAATTTATGTTGGTTATTGTTTTATGTGTTATTCATATGATAAGGAAAAAGTTAATATTGAAGGGCTCTTGCAAATATAATATTTTCTTTTTATATTATTTTTTTTATATATTTCAAGTCTATTCGGCTTTGATCGTTCAGTTTAAAAAATTTTAATACTATTTTTTTTAGTTAAATGGCATCGGCACCACAATCAAAAGCATCCAAGAATTTTATGATTGAAAGTACTTTTTTATGGATTATTGAACCGTATTAAATGATTTAAATAATGTTTAAGGGAATTTAATGAATTTAATATATCGTCGCTGTCATTACGAAAGGGCCTATCTCTGATTTAACAACTTTTCAGGAGAACGTTTTGAAGAAAACTCTACTGTTCATTTTGTCTGTAGCACGAGATATAATTCATTTTCAGAACCTTTTTTCATATACTTATAGCACAAAAGTATACTTAGAACATTGAGACATAATCTTTTTTGAAAGAAAAGATTGGACTTTTTCTGTAAATAAATTATTAAGAAGATAGGCCCCTTCGTACTGACAGCGACGATATCATACTCAAAGAACTGATAAAAATCACTTAAAGAGTTTTTATTAGTAACACATTATTTAGATGTTGTCTTTATACTTTATTGTATAACAAATGTGTTTTATAGACATTTGGTTTTTATACATAAATTTGTATACTGTAAAAATTTCATTTCTTTCCACAGAAAAAATGTAAAGATTTATTTCTTTATTCCTTTTTCTTTGCTGTTGTCACATTCGTCTTCAAATTAGTTTGCATTGATTGTTTCAGTCTCATCTCTCATCTGATGAAGTGGCAGTTCGTTACATTTTGCTTCATATTTTCTATTGAAGAATACATCACAAGTGAAATTGTTGTTTAGGCAAAATTAATCTAAAATTTTACTGTCTTGCTGATTAATAATTTCAAAAAAATTAAATAATGAAAAAATATAAGCAACAAAAATTCATGGATGTCCTCTATTAAGATTTTTTTCAAGAAACTTTTTAAAACTTCTGTTATTTCTGAATTTTAGTTATTATAATAATTTTAATTGAATGGCATTTTATTTTATTTTATCACTCATATAATTTATAAAAATATATTAAATAAACCTGAATGTTATACCTATTACTGTTTATTATTACTGATACAATTTTATAATAATCGTACAATTATTATAATTTTATAATTATACAATAATTGGAAGTAAAAAATAAATTATTCAGATGTAATATATTTTTTCTCCTAGGATGTCTGAAAATTAATCATATCCATTCAAAAATTTTACTGAAAGTGATTATTTTCCTCTGTAAATTTTTTAGCTTAAAAAAAAAACTATTGTTTGTCCACCCGTCTCACTCTTCCATGGCCTACTCTCAGTCTATTTTTTTTTTTTTGTTCTTTATCTTTGGTATCAAAAGAGAAGCCACCCAATTAAAATTTTGAATAAAAAACAGAACAAAAGTGCACAGTTGACAATTTATAGACATATCTGTGCATTTTTGCTGAAAATTAAAGAGCAGATTATGTACCGGATGTTTTGAAACTTTCTGTAAAGGTGTTTTTTTACTCATCGATCTTAGAGAGTAGGTGCCTATTGAAGAAATAATATAAAGTAACAATAATAATAATAATAATGTTTATTTTTGAAGAATATTACATTCTTTATAACTATAATACTATAATATACTACTTAATTAAATCTACATTAAATCAACCTACTTTCGTATACATTTTTTTCCTATACTAGCTAATTATTTCTTTTTGCTTATTTTGCACTATCATGTTTTATTTTTATTTTCAATACCTATGTTTATGTCTAAGATCGCGTGGTCAGTAATTTTATCATCGTTATTGTTGTTTACAATATCCATTTCAAAATAAAACAAGCTTTTTTTATTTGACTGGCATCCCTTCCAGTAGAACTGAGTGGCATCTCACGCTTTTTATTGTTTCATTGGATTATTTTAAAAATCATGGAAATAAGTAATCTGCAAAGTTAAAATTTCTCAATAACTTTTTTCAATTCAGATCATGCTAAGAAAACTTTACGAATGGTTATTGACTAAAATGGATGAATTTTTTACGTTTTGTGCATTATGAAAATATTATGTTAGGTATGGTATGGTATAACATTTATATGTATTACATCTTGTTTTAAAAATATATCTATAGAATACTCTCTACTAAAATTCTGAATAATTTCATCAACTCTGGCGTCTGTGAACTGGGCAAATTGCCGTTCTATCAAGGCCAGGCATGTCTCCGATGCCAAAGAAGAAAAAAGAAGAAGAAAGGCGTGGTGAGAGAAATCCAAGAGGTTAGGTCCTCATGATCTTCTGAGAAACTGAAAATAATTATTTTGATTTTAAAGTGTGGGAAGTGACAAGGGCAAACTGTAAGAAATTATTTGTGATTTAAAATATTTACAAAAACCCTTTCTCATAAAACTTTTTACAAGAAGTGTGAGGATGAAAAAAAATCAATAAAAATAGTTACTAATGTTATCATAATTTGCAAGGACCCATAATAATAAATGAAAAAAAAAACTATTTTAAAACTGAAGTTCCTATTGGTGTTTTATCGAATTCCTTGATTATTTCTCTCGAAAAATTACAAAATGATGACAAATTTCGAATTCGAATTCAAGGATTATGAGTACTTGAAAATAAAAATGCATCAGCTGATACTGACGTTGCAACTGACAGTGACAGTTAGAAGTAAACAAATATCAGTGGAGGGGATTACATAAGGGTCATTATTCGCTATGTAGTTGACGGTTACCGTGCACTTTACTGGGGCGGGAAATGATAAATAAAATTCAATGCCCGGGAAAAATTACCCAACGGTGGTGACGTGTAATGAACGATATCACTTAATCGAAGTAAAATAATCCAAGTTTAAGTCATCATGTGCTAATTACCCGTGCGCCAAACAGAGAAATCAGCGTTTATTCTCGCAGATTTCTGCCACTTCCGCAATTTGGTCATGCGAAAAAGGCGCTAAAAAGTAACGGTCACCCCGGGGATGTAACGGCTTTTTTCACCCTGTTGCTTGCAAACAATAATGGAAGATAATATCGAAGAGGCTGAACTTCCTGTAGCCCCCAGAAGATCCAGAAGATTGGCCCTAACTGAATTAAATGAATCTGTGGAATCTATAGAAACTCCCAATAAAATCTCCAGTCCTGATGAAATGATTATCATCCAAAGGGGGCCTCGTAGGAAGCCCATCACTTGGTCACCTGTTGATTATCAGAATTACCTCAGGAATAATTCTTTGGGAGCAGAGAAAGACAAAACCCCCGAGAAGAAGGCCACAAGATCTCAAGTAAACCCGAAACTCAGGAGACGTCTCGTCATGAGTCCAAATAAAAATACTTCTAGGGAGCTGGGGGAATTTATAGCGAAAAGATTGTGTGCTTTACATGAGAGAGAAAAGAATGGCTTGTAAGTTTTAATTTTTGGAATCATTGTTGAATAATTGAAATAAGAATGACCTGTTTATTTAATTTTATTTTCTCACTGGGTTAATGTTTCATTTTGGATTATTTTTCAATATTAAGTTACATTATATTATCTTTGCATGTTTATTGTACCTAGTTTTAGTTACGTAAAGTGATCCGTAAATAAATAATAATGATAAACTGTTATCATATTTGCACTAAATTTAAATTCCTTCCAATAAGGAATCATATACTATAATAACATGTAATATGTTCAAACTTTTGTAATTGTTTTATTATTAAACTACCTACAATAATTAATTGATTATTTCTTGTTTTTCTGTAGAAGGATTAATAAATAAAAAAATAAAAATAATTGGGTTATATACGATCATATTTTTTTAAACATAACTTCACCAGATCTAACAAAAATTTCCTGTAGATCACTCTGTTATTAGTATTTTTTTTCTATACATGGTGCATTGACCAATATATACTTATTACAAATTTTAAGTGGAAAAGTTTATAGAGGTGTAAACCTGTGCCCTAAAATGTCTGGTTTTCAAGATACGGGATGTGAAAGTTTTTTTTTTCAAATCGGTTTTTTATTAATATCTCAAATATTCTTTTGCTGATATTGTTGAAATTTGGCAGTGTTATTTGTATTAGTAAAGAGCTCCTTTAACCCCAAGTAGATTAAAATTATTAAATCCAGAGGAGAGCACTCTCACCAATTATATTGCAAAGAATAATGTATGCCACTGACTTTTTTAAATATTGATATTTTTTCAGATTAAGCAACTAAAAATAAAACTTATATCGGAATTTAATTTTTTTCCCATGTTTCTTTGTTGGCCCAGGGCCTATGCAATATGCAATGAAGTGGATTTTTTTCCAACAAACTGATTAAGATAGGAAAAAATTCAAGAGACGATAAAGTTGTATCAATGGTTGCTTAATCTGAAAAAATATTAAAATTTAAAAAAAGTCAGTGGCGTACATTTTTCTTTGCAATAATATTGGCGAGGGTGTCCCCCTGGACTTGATAATTTTAATCCACTTTTGGGGTAAAGAAACTCCTTATTACTACAAATAACGCTGCTAAATTTCATCGGCAAAAGACTGTTTAAGATTAAAAATATTATTTAGAAAAAAAAAACTCTAACGTATCTTGAAAATCAGTCATTTTAAGAATTAGGACACATGTTTACATGAAATTTTCTATTTAAAATTGGTCCAAGAATACTCCCTTAAATTTACTACATACCTTTAAGTAAAAACCTGTATACAACTAACAGTAGAATGCTAATTACAGGAGTAGCAGAAAATACAATTTTTGATAAAATATCAAATAAAATTACACTAATAAAAATAATTTTAGATATTCACATTTATTTCTTATGCCAAATAAAAATTCACAATAAATATTTATTTACATTTTATGTATTACAGTTACAGTTACATAATATGAGGGTATTATTTATATATTATTATTCTGTTATACAGGGTGATTCAAAATTCAGTGCAAAGATTTTAAGGGCGTATTTACTAGCCGAAAATAGGAAAATTTTTTCATATAATCGTATGTCCTAACTTGCTTCGTTTTCTAGATACAGGGTGTAAAATTCTGAAAAAAAATCGATTTTTTTATTAATTACCTACTCAAAAACCTTTCAGCCGATTTAAATAAAATTTGGTAAGGTTATTTGTCGTTATAAGGAACTTCCTTTGATGGGAATAACATAAATTTATTAATTCCAGTGACGTCTCAGGGGGCTATATACCTACTTCAAACTTATAGGTAAAATTATGGTATAATTAGAATAATAATAATAATTTAATAGGGCCTGGCACAGTTTTTGATTTTTTTCTTGGAAACAAAGCTAGATATGAGTAAAGCTCAGGAGGCAAGAAAGTTACATCATTGACCGCTTAATCTAAAAAAATATATAAATTGTCAAAAGAGCAGTGGCGTACCATAATTTTACCTATAAGTTTCAAGTAGGTAGCCCCCTGAGACGCTAACTCCCATCAAAGGAAGTTCATAATGACAAATAAGACTACCAAATTTTATTTAAACCGGCTGAAAGGTTTTTGAGTAATTAATAAAAAATCGATTTTTTTTTAATTTTACACCCTGACTCTAGAAAACGAAGCAAGTTAGGACATACGATTATATGAAAAAATTTTCCTATTTTCGGCTGGTAAATACGCCCTCAAAATCTTTGCACTGAATTTTGAATCACACTGTATAGATAAGTCATTATAGTACTGCATAAAAATTTGATTCCTCTTAGGTCCTTAAAGAATGAAGTCAGCATTGTATATACTTGGGAAGTGAGATTGCATTTTGTAAATTTCACCATACATGATCGCATGTCACATGAAAATGTTTTTTATATCGTGCACCCCTTTTATATGTTAGGTGGTTTTTATATGCTATGCCAGTGCCAGTAGTACTTGATCAATATTGTTGAAGATATTTTAGTCTCATTTTTTAATTCGTATATTTTTTGTACATACAGGGTGTTTGATAACTGGACAGCCAAAATCGAACGTCATTATAAAATCGTATTTGCATAAAAGACAGAATAACTTTTTTCAAGATCACTTAGATCTCAAAAAATGTAAAACTTAAGGCTACAACAAATACACCTTTTTATTCAGTAACTGAACAATTTTGGAAATATTCCCTATACGAGATCTGATCTTGAAAAAAGTTATTCTCTCTTTTATGTTTAAAATGCGATTTTATACAATACATGATGTTTCATTTTAGCTGTACAGTTACCAAACCAAACACCTGTAGATGAATAATTCATAATTATTATGACATAGATAGGTACTTATTCTAGAAAATAAGTGTTTTAATAACTTGACATATGTCATAATAATACTTATTTGTGTGGAGAGAAATGGTGTACTAAAAAAAGACATTAGTATCGAAAAGTGTAAAAAATACTCCAAGAGTTTCAACAAGTCATTGAACTTTCACAAAAGGTACAAATAGGAAAACATGAATAACAGATAAAATATCATAATAATTTACAAAACTTCACAGTCATCTTGGAAAAAGTAGTGACATCATAAATAGTATTACATCCACCTTTATAATATTCACTGGACACCATACAATAAGTTGTGCAACTTTTTTGACATGAATTCATGTTTATTATTATTATTAATCCAGATTCAAAAGAAAATAAATGACTCGGTACACCAGATCACAGTTAACTTTTTGATCGGACAGCCGCCATCTTTCATGTTGATCAAAAGGATGAATCGTCATAATTTAACATGCAATTGATGGGGGAGAGGAACTTAGGCTCTATTATCCACACTGTTATTTATTATAGTCACTGTAGGTACACCAAATTCTCTACGGATTTCTACAACCTGCATTTTTTTTATAACTAATTTTTTTTTATCGCTATTTTCTTACCATTTATCACTAGTCTAGGGTGGAATCAGAAATGCAGTTTTTAATTTTGGTCTTCATTTTGCATATTTTTGATTTCAAATACTAAAATAATAATGTTGAAAAACTTGTGGAAAAAATCAACAACACACTATGATACAATACTGTGGGATTTCAAAAATCAAAACAAAAAAATTCTATCTTCATTTATTTTGTTTCCTAAATATCGCAACGCAATACAGTAGAAGCTCGATTATCTGAAATAATGTGGACCGGACCCATTTCAAAAAATATTTTATTGTTCCTGATTGTATACCTAAATAAACAGGGTTAGGCGCGAGAACCTTAAGGCATTTTTATATGGAGATGGAGAATTATTGGGAGTAGAAGTCTAAAAATTTGTACATCCATGATTTAAATTCTGACGAGCTGAACTAAGATATTTACAACCCTACACCACTTCCGGTTATACCAAAAGTTGCCGTCATCAACTTTCTTATTTTAAATGGGACACCTGTATATTATTATATTTTCAAATTGACTGAAAAAATGTAACAAAAATGCTGTTTATAATTAAAATTTGTAACGAGCGATTTATGAGTTATAAACAAATGAAAATCGCAATTTTCCATTTTCAAAGCAGCTAATTTGAAAACGGGTCAAGGTACTGGAAAACGACTACATGTCCCTATCTTAATTTTTCACGTAGTATCCTATTGTGTTGATGAAATATAAAGTGATGAAAAATGGCAATAAAAATGACAATTTTTTTTCATATTTCTGTACCACAGAATAGTACATGAAAAGGTAATATAGGGACATGTAAGCCGTTTTTCGATATCTATGCCCGTTTTCAATCCAAGTTGCTTTGAAAATGGAAAATTGCGATTTTCATTTGTTTATAATTCATTAATCATTCGTTACAGATTTGAAATATAGACACCATTTATTGGTATAACATTTTATTCAGGCAATCTGAAAATGTAATAATATTAGGGTGTTCCATTAAAAAAAAGAAAGATGATGGCAACTTCTGGTATAACCGGAAGTGGTGTGTGGTTGTAATTAATTTAGTTCAACTCGTCAAAATTGAAATCATACAAGTACGAATTTCTAGACTTCTACTACCAACACTTCTCCCTCGACTTCTCCATATAAAAGTGCCCTAAGGTTCTCGCGCCTTACATTGTATACAGGGTGAATCATAATGTAACGAATAAATTAATTTTCTCAATTAATATTATTTGTAGAATTGAAAACACTTTTTTTTATTGAATTTATGTTCTATTGATGTAACGTTTTTTTATACAGGGTGTGCCTTGGCTCATTAATGACGACATTTTCTATTTTTTTTTTTTAAATAGAAAAATAAAGCGGCGGCTTTAAAAATTTATTTTGTAATTTCTTTCTAAATTTCAACATTGCATTAAATTTTTAGGTAATAAAATACAGTCTGCAATCTCTATTTAATATTGCTATTCTATGGTTGCAGTTTGCACTTACACCTATTTGTCAATTTGTCAAAATTCAACTGTCTTATTATAACTATCATAGTCATATAGACATACTCACTGAATGTTAATTCCATTTTGGCTAAGTTTTCACTTTTTATTGATTTATTTAAGAAATTACATAATTAATATAATGATGAAAATGACACGCTAATAAGTCAAATTGTGGTGACAAGATTCAAAATGATTCTGTCATTCAAAAACCAAAACCAAAAACCGCAGACAATGAGAGTGAAAAAACATTGAAAGACTATTGCCAAAGCCAACTTACCCAACTTGCTTGTGCCAATGTTGTAAATTTTTTCTCACCTCTATTTTTTAAATGTTTTAAAAATGAATTAAATTGTGTTAATTTTACCATTTTAATCCATGGCTTCTATGCCATTTGTCGTAAAATGTTTTATATTTTAATTTTATAATAATTTTTATTTGTGACAGGGAATTAGAATTTGAAGTTGCTTTATGGAAATTTAATTTTCCGGCTAGAAAAAGATGAAATCAGATATAGTCTTCTTTTTCAATGCTGAGTAATGTGTCATTCATTTTTTCCACGAGCTTTTCAACACTCTGGATATCTGATAGTGACAATAACACTGAAGCTAATAAAAAAAACATGTTACATAATTATTGTGATAATTTCAAGTTGTAATTATAATGTAATTATTATTGTAAAAATATTGAAGGTTTGGAAAAACATTATTCCAGCCATATTTTGTCCCTTTATCATTTTTTTATTATGAACTGTCAACTGTATTTCATGAATTTACATGTGGGGACATGTATATGAAATGCCAAATAATTTCTAAGGCGGCGGTTACATTGGATCCGAATTCGTACGAAAATTTATTCTTACGAATTCGTAAGAAATTAAGTCGTACTAATATGTAAGATAGACTGGTTACATTCAATTACATTCGATTGCATACTAAAATCTGTTGAAACTCAACTTCACAAACACTCGAACTTTCGAGAATGCATTACACCTGAAGAAAAATAATTGTAACGTTGAGGTAGGTATTATTAAGTAAAAAATTATCATATCAAGTAATACGAGTATATTTTATGTATTTTTTCTATAACAGTCCATCAGTAACAATTATTTCATAAAATGTAGTAGGTACATAACTTATGGAAAATCTGGTTGAAAGTTCGAGAAATACGATTTTGTTGTACCACTTCCAGGATCACGATCATTTAATGAACTGGAGGTAGAATAATTTACTGATTGAACTGAAGGTGGCTGTGAAAGATCTGTTGAAGTAGATCTGTTTGTTCGAACATATCGATACGTTTTTGCCAGACTATCGTAAGTGACATTTTACAGGAGACGATTTTTTAGTGTTATTTTTACTCGGTTGTACAAAACCTTACCATTTTGTGTGTAAGTTCGTTATTAGGTAATATTAGTTATTCATAATAACCTTACAATACTATGGCAGAACTTCTGGAGACATGTGATGCTTACGATAGACCCCAAATCTCATTTTCAGCAAAAATGTCACTTACGATAGTCTGGCAAAAACGTATCGATATAATTTTCTATTAGTTGGAAGTTGTTTCATATACGGAACAAGACTTAAAACAAAATAGGTCATCTTCGTGTTGTTGAGAGGTATGTTTGGAGTGGTCCCATAAAGATTGCCTTTCTTGGACCAGTAGACCCGAAATTATTTTGGTCGCATGAGAAAATCGTACGAGTTTGTACGAAATTGTAAGAAATATATGCAAGTAATGTAACCATGTGCATAAACATGTACGCGTTTGTTTCTTTCTGATGATTTCGTAAGTATTCGTACGATTGGTTTTTCGTACGAATTCGCATTCAATGTAACCGCCGCCTAATGATGAAATCTGCCAATTACCAAATTGTATTCCAATTCGTACATAAAAATCAGCCGGCAGCTAAACAGGATTGTTATAAATGTCTAGAAAACACAATTTTATTGCACAAAGAATTTGAATGGTTGCTTTATTTATCTGATAAATTTTCAAAGTGAATATGACACAAGTTCAGAGTAACAGTCTCCTCAGTGATATATTTGAATATTGGGCAATACGCCCTAAAAGTTCACTTCAACAGGTTACCAACTTTAATAAAACATGACTAACCAGTTTAGAAAAGTACTAATAACGAGATACACTTGAAATTTTCATTTTTAATGTTGGCAAGATTCATACACAATAAAAAACATTCAAAACAAAAAGTTGCTGTAGACTTTTGGGTCATTTCATTTTGAATTATAACCTACCGAGTATAAAAAATGGTAATGACTTTATTTTTATTGGTAAGGCTACATGAGTGAAATGTGATGGGCATTTCACAGAGTTAAATAATATTCGAAACAGTCAAACACTAAAGACCCAAACCATTTAATTTAATCATGCCAGCAGCTCTCATTTAGACACATTCATGTAAAGCCTCCATACTGCCAAAGCAATTCAGTTAAAGAATCATTTACCCAAATAATGATCGAGTATGTATGATGACGATGAGTTACTAATGACCAGTAGAACCCTTATCTTTTGTTAAGGTTGCAGTGCTAGGAAAAATTACCAAAAAAAAATGTAAAGCTCCCTTGATGGAACATCTAATTATTAAAGTAAAAACATAATAACATAAAATCAATAATGAACTTTACTTTACACTTATTTATTACAGATCGGCAATTTCTTCTTCTTCTCCTCCAATAGCTTTCCAAAAAGCCGTCGCCATTTGTTCAGCACAATGCTTTCGTTGACTAGGAGTTAAATTTTGTATGCTCGTTCTCACAGTATTCAGCTGCGAAATTAAACTAGCAAAATCATCCAAACCGTCATTCAAGTCTTCTTCATCAAACTGCTCTTCCAGCTCGGGATTTCCATCCGCCGTTTCCGCCTGAGATTCCGTTAAGTCGTTCAAATCGTCTTCCTTCTTCGGCTTGCCTTTCTTTTTGCTTTTCATTTTTAAATTAGGCCAAGTGTGAGCGTGCAAGGCTTCTATGACTCTCTCGACACCTACCTTTTCTTTGAATGCATCATCTTCTTCGGTATCTTTCTTAACAGTAGGAAACAATTCGACGAGTTCGTAGCCATTTTTTAAGCACCACTCGAGAGCTTTGTCGATCGTGATTTTAGTTTTGGAATTGCAATAATTCGATAATAACAGTTTCACCTCGGGGTTGCACTCTTTTTCGATGTCTTGGTATTGTATCAAGTCGTCCAAGCCTGAATCTTTATTAGAATCCATGTGAATTAAGAGTGCCTCAACACACTTATTGAACTGTTCAGTACGAACATAATTAGGTTGGACTCCTATTAAGTCTACTTCTGCTGTGTAATATTTAGTGTCTATGGACCACGGTTGAATAGTGAGACTATCTGAAGGGTTTATGTTGTTCACTCTGGTGATTAATTTTATTATCGAACTGGGTTTTGTCTTACTATCACTTACAATTACAACACTCGGTTTGTCAGTCATTTTTGTAGCCGCTGGTGATACCTGACGGTAATTATTTAGTTCTTGTTTTCACGTTTATATTAATCACTCGCTAGTTGTTCTCAAACGCGTATTTCATGAAAAATTAGAAAAATAATGTTGCAATGCAACCTATCCATGTTTATTTACATGTTTAAATATAGAAGTCTAATGGATACGATGATAACTATTTTTCACTTTAAAGATTTAACTTTGTTTTTATTTTGCCAACCCACTACTGAATGTCCAACAATAATCTGATAATTTAATTTAATAATATTAGTATTGAATTGTCGCACTTTTCTACGAACAAGAACAATCAAAAATCAACTTTGAAGCATAACCTAACTAATCAATGATTTATTCTTCTTTTTTGTAATAATCACCTTCGTAAATCTCAATCGCTTACTCACGTATCGTAGCCAACTTATTTATAATAAAATAATAGACACGACAGTGATGACGTCAGTGGGCGGGGCCAACGGCCAGGGTTACAAACAAACCAAAAAAATTCACCTTTGGAAAATCTTCGGTTTCTTCGTAAAACAAACTGAGAATGGTGGACATCTTTATTAAATGTTTTCCAGCCATATTACCTTTATTTTATTACTTGGATTTACCTACTTCCTAATTTTAACTAAACTAAAATATTCAGTATTCTCATTCACTAATGGCATCATTGGCATCACTAATTACTTCGATGTCAATGGCGATTGGCGACTGGCGGTGGCGGGGGAGAGAAACATCACTTCAAACACAAAGGAAAAAACACAGAACCAGAACCACTTAGCCACACGCCCTGTGACGTTACACTGACGGCGGCTTTTAGAAAGAAACTTAGAAAATAAGGTAATATGATATGATAATAATAAGATAAATGGACTAATATGATAGCCCATAATTATTAACGTTGACTTCAGTTTAGTTTATAAGGCTCACTGAAAAATTACAGAGCTGCTAAAGCACCGACAGCCGTTGTGAGCTAATAAGAGCCGTATATTCTTTTGGTCACATTTAATTTCAAAGCTACCTATTTTTTTGAAATGTGATCAATCCCCACCGATCATACGAATCACATATTTATTAAATCAAGATTCGAAAACTCACATAAAAAAACGCGTTTATTTATATCCCAACTAGATTTTGCCAATGTATACAAATGTCGCGTTTTGATTGGTGGAAGTCAAATGTATGATCGGCATGCGTATCGTGGTCGTTCATAAATAACGAAACGACTTCTGTCATTTTATCACTATTTTGATTATTGAAGTATTGTTGAAGTCATAAAATATGACAGTTTAACAATTAGATCATTTTGTTATCTCTTGTTGGTCGACTATTATGGTCTATATGTCAGCTTGCGAGTGAAAACTCGTCCGCGCTGCGCATAGCGTCACTGTGGTGATTGTAATCCAAGCTCTAATGGAAGAATTGAAAATATTTTAAGGTGGAAGTCAACATTTGTGAAGTGTAATGAAAAGTGGTGGTGCTTACTGTGATACGATACAAATCATTTATACTTAATTGCGTTTACCTATGCTAGGAAATTAAAAAAGATATCTCTTTGCCTTTCGTTTTTCTTGCGTGATTCTCACACTCACTAATTATCTGACAACAAACTATTTTTGCCGTCAGAAAAACCTAAGGGTGGTCAAGTTAAACTAATTAAAATTACTTCAACATCTACAAACTTCGAAATAAGCTACTAAATCGCGACTTATGTCATTTACTACTGCCGAGTCGCATTTCGCACATATCACTACACTGACGTCACAGACTGCGCGCTGACATACCTTGTTTCTTGTTTATTTGTTTTGAATCATGCGCTCTGACCCAGGCTGGCATTTGGAGTATTTGGACTTGGCAGTGGCACTGGAGAAATCAATAATAATAAAATAAAATAATAATAATTGAATTTACCATTACCAATTACCATTACCAATGTCGGAATTCGGAAATAAATTGGTGTAGAGGTGAAGTGAAGCATGTATCTATAGAAAAATAATGTGCGGTTTTTTTCTTCGTTAATGTTGTAATGTTTGAAATTATGCAATAACAATACCATCATTAGGGAGTGTATTATTGAGGCCCATTTGAAAAAAATATTAACATCATGAGTTTAAGGGAAGCAAAAGTGGATATTAGTACTGTGGAATATCAGGAAAAGATTATGAAAACCGAACCTCTAGAAAATGATGAGTTTGATGACTCTGTTACCTATCATGAGGAAAAGATTATCAAAACTGAGCCCCTAGAAACTGATAAGTTTGATGACTCTGACCCTGAGGAAAAGATTATCAAAACTGAACCCCTAGAAATGGTCGAACTTGATGACTTATTCCTCATCTCCTCAAAGTTGAAGTGTGAAAATGAACAAAATTATTCAAGCTGCGGTCAATCCTCTTCAAATAAAATCTTCCCCCCAATAAAAAAAGAACGCGAAGAATCACAAGATGATCTTTATCAATTTCAAACAGAAAATGTGAAATTAAAAGAAGAAATTGACATGGTAGAACATAAACCAGAATGGGATGTTACTGGGAGAAGTAGTAACGCTGGAATATGTGAAGGGAAGAAAAAGTACAACTGTGCCCATTGTCCATATAAAACCAACTCGAGACCTAATTTCACCGAGCATTATGTCCGTAAACACAAGCAGTGTACTGAAATATATGAATGTCACGAATGTTCCTATAAAACCAAAATTAAATGTACCCTAGTCAAACATTATACCCACACACATTCGAAATATGCTCAAGTGTACAAATGTCAGGAATCCCAATGCGCTTATGAAACAAAAAATAAGAGCCATTTGAAGCAACATTATAAGTATAATCATTCAAATGATGTAAAAGTATACAAATGTGAGGAGTGTTCTTATGAAACAAAATGGAAAAATCATATTACTATACATTATAAACGTAAACATTCAAAAACAGAAATTAAAGTGTATAAATGTGAAGAATGTTCCTATAAAACAAAAGTTGACGTAAATTTGACCGCACATTATAAGTATAAACATTCTAAAGATGCAGAAGTGTACAAATGTGAGGGGTGTGCATATGAAACAAAAAAGAAAAATCATTTGGTTCAACATTACAAATGCAAACATTCAACAGATGCAGACGTTTATAAATGTGAGGAGTGTTCTTATGAAACGAAGTATAAACATGCTTTGATCAATCATCATAAATATAAACATGCACAAGAAGTAGAAGTGTTCAAATGTCTGGAATGCTCTTATGAGACAAAATATAAAGGTGAATTGACCAAACATTATAAAAACAAACATTCTAAAGATGCAGAAGTGTTCGAATGTACAGAATGCTCTTATGAAACAAGAAATAAAGGTGAATTTGCCAAACATCATAAACATAAACATTCTCAAGATGCAGAAGTGTTCAAGTGCCAGGAGTGTTCTTATGAAACGAGGTATAAAAGTGAATTGACCAAACATCATAATCGTAAACACTCAAAAGATGCAGAAATGTTCAAATGTCAGGAATGTTCATATAAAACAAGATATAAAGGGGAATTGACCAAACATCATAAGTATAAACATTCTAAAGATGCAGAAGTGTTCAAGTGTCAGGAGTGTTCTTATCAAACAAAAATGAAAAATGATTTCACTAAACATTATAAACGTAAACATGCAGAAAATGCAAATGTCTACAAATGTCAAGAGTGTTCTTATGAAACGAGATATAAAAGTGAATTGATCAGACATCATAAAATTAAACATTCTCAAGATGCAGAAGTGTTCAAGTGTCATGAGTGTTCCTATGAAACAAGATATAGAAGTGAATTGACCAAACATCATAAACGTAAACATTCAGAAGATGCAGAAGTGTATAAATGTGGAGAATGTTCATATGAAACTAGAAATAAAAGTCATTTTACCAGGCATTATAAACGTAAACATTCAGAAGAAACCTTGGAAGAAACAGATGTGTTCAAATGCCAGGAGTGTTCATTTGAAACAAAAAGAAAAAGTAGTTTGACCCAACATCATAATTATAAACATTCAAAAGGTTCTGATGCACAATTAATAATTGTAAGGAATGTGTCGATGAAACCAGAATTAAATACGATTTAACCAAACATTATAATCGTAAACATTCAATGGAATTGTACAAATTATGTCAAAAGTGTTCATTTGAAACAAAATGTAAAAGTGATCTGACCAATCATTATAAGGTTTACCTGCCTCCTAATTGCATACACTAAACAATTGTCATAGTAATAAAATATAATATTCGAGATGTAGTAAGAAAATCTTATACAACACTACTTATATTTTACACTAATGAAATTCGGAATAATATTATTTTAAGAACTCTGTATAATGCTATAATGTTAATGTAATGTAATATGCTAATATTATCTTCTTTGCTTTGTGGGTACTGATTTTAATTTTGATGTGTCGTTTTCGTTTTAGAGCCTATAAATTTGAAAACAACACCCTTTTATTTAATATGCTTACTAGCAGGGCTGTTTATTTGTAAAAAATCTTGTAAACTTTAACCCTAGTAATTGAATGTGTTTAAACATTTTATTAATATATCATTTGTTTTATAAGGGTATGAAATTTCGTTTGATTTATAAAAAAATACTCCGGTAAAAATATTAGTGTTCAGCAGACACATTTTTGTGGCTGTTGTATTTCGAATTTTGACTTTATGAACATTAATAATTATTAATGATGAATAAAATTCTAATATTTTAAAATTATTCAACTGTAAGTATATTTACAAAAGTATGCGCGCGGTTATACAACTTGTAAGCAACCGGATAGGAGATCTATCTAGAAGGTGTAGCTTGGCAAAACCTAGTTGGGATATAAATAAACACGCTTCTGAGGGCCGCCCGGGTGTTGAGTTTGAGTTGCGTGAGTAGGATGTAGGATCCCGCGACATAAGTCCGTGTGTCTGCCAAGTCAAGAGGTCAACAAGACCCTTTTTCATCGTTATAGAAGTATTTGATGCAATAGCTAAATTTTTTGATGCTTAGTCATTTATCGCGGCGGAGAATTAAAAAGAAGATCGTCTTTTAGAGGTTAAGTAATCGTGCCGTGAATTTAGAGGTTAGCAAGAAAAACCAAATTTGTGATTTTATTCTAACCTAACAGTTCGTTTTCTGAAAATATTTCAAAAAACATTACAATGGAAATAGATGGCGAGGAAGAAAGTTCTGAGAGCAGGGTCAATTTCGTTTCCTGCATAAAATGGGTTAGAAAAGGCGTCGCCAATCCAAATCCTCCAAAAGTAAGTACACATTTTTACACTACCCCAATTTCTTGTACATTTACAAAGATTTAAGGTGCAGTTTTGTGTAGGTTCAGCTATCTAAAGACGAGCTAGTTAAAATAATCAAAGACGCGAAAGAAAAGTTGAGGTAAGTCGATCAAATATTATTTATAAAGCCGAGTTTTGTATGGCCAATCATTTTTCAGTATTTCCACATCGCAAACTGAAAATGGGCAACCCCAAGCCGAAAATGAGCAATCAGAGCCTGTCTCTCCTGGCGGAGATGAATTTAGTTTGGAAAATTATGACAACGATGACGGTTAGTATTTATAACTATTATATTGAGCACCAAGTAATTGAAAAAAATTATATGTAATGTGATTTTTTAGACTCGAATACCGCCAATTTACTTGGAATTCAAAATCTTGCTGAATTGCCCACACAAGCGGAAGATAATTTCTCAGATTCTGATGATTCTGACAAAGAAGATGATGTTATTAAGCCTAGAGATAACTTAATACTGGTCGGACACATTGATGGAGATGCCAGCATGTTAGAAGTCTATGGTAAGTTTGCTAGGTACTGAACAGTCAATCAAGAACATAAATGCGCTAGAAATATGCTGTGCATATTATAGTACTACCTACCTAGGTCTCAATGTGTTATTTAGAGGTTTATGAGTTGATTAAAGATAAACTATGAAATTACTATACAGGTGTCGCTAAAAGGTACCACCAACGCTCTACCACAAATTCCTGAGCAAAAAATATGATTTAATTGAAATTATCTACAGTAGAAACTCGATTATCTGGATTGCGATTATCTGAAATCCGCTTTATATGGAACAAAATTAATTTTTGAACAAAAAAAAAATCCAAGCCATTTCAAATAAATCTACTTCATAACAGATTTAATACCAAACAAGCTAAACAAATGATAATGAAGGAAAATAACGTTAGAAAAGCACCCAGGTTTGATCTAATTGCTGGCAGAATATCGCAAGAACTCTCAGAAAAATGCATAAAATTAAGAATTTTTATATTTAACGGAATTTGAATACAAACAAGCCACTTCCCCAGCACATGGAAAGTTACCCAAATCATTATTATTCTGAAATCCGGGTAAAAAACCAGAGGATGTCTCTTCATACTAACCTATAAGCCTACTACCCATTCTCTCAAAAGTTTTTGAGAAGATCTACGTCAAGAGACTCAAAATAATAATGGAAGAAAGGAAGATTATGGTGGTACCTTTTAGCGACACCCTGTAATGAATACTTATTTCCGGATCCGGTTAAATGCTTTTCCATAATTTTTTTTAGCTTACAATGAAGAGGAGCCTTCTCTTTACGTCCATCACGATATCCTTCTTCCTTCATTTCCGTTGTGCCTGGAATGGTTGAACTATGAACCGAACATGCCTCACGGAAACTATTGTGCGATTGGCTCTATGAGCCCCATCATAGAAGTCTGGGACATGGATATAATAAACTGCATAGAACCGGCCTTCACCTTGGGAAAGACGCCCAGTAAAAAGAAGAAGAGGCAACGCGTAGGTCATAAAGACGCCGTTCTAGCTTTGGCGTGGAATCGGAATTTCGATCATATTTTGGCGAGCGGATCAGTGGATCAAACTGTCATGTTGTGGGACATGGAGCACCAAATTCCAAGTACGACCATCACCGCCTTCGGTGATAAGGTTCAGTGTTTGCAATGGCATAAATTGGAGGCGCAGACTCTTTTAGCAGGTAAAAATATTTTAAAAGTCACTGTACTGCACAGGATGCAGTTTTCATATTGAAAGATATTAAATTTTAACCAATGAGCTTGGTGGATGATAAGTTAAAAAAAATGCATGTTTCAGGTGGTTGTGACTGTACGGCTAGAGTATTTGATTGTCGTACTCCAGAACCTCATCAAATATGGAACTTGGATGGAGAAATAGAGCAGTTGGTCTGGAACCCCCTTCAACCTTTCATGTTCATCGCCGGCACTAACAATGGTCTATTACAGTGTTTCGATTGTCGAAAAGGTGAAACAATCTGATGAATCGTTATAAAATTTATATTAAAATGTTTTTATTCCAATCAGGTAAACTCTGGTCGTTGGAGGCTCACAGTAAAGAAGTGACGGGACTCTCGATTAGTGGACAGTGTCCGGGTCTGATGGTGTCTGGGTCACCTGACGGCTCGATCAAGACTTGGGATTTTGGCGAGGAAGGTGTCCCGAAACTGGTGAACGAGAGGGATTTTAGTATCGGCATCGTACACGCTTTGGATTTGTGTCCCGATTTGCCGTTTGTAATCGCAGCCGGTGGTGATAACAAGTCGTATAATTTCTGCGTTTACGATTTACAGAATATCGATCCAGGTGTGTATTGTTTTATTTTAGTATCTAAGGTGTTGTTAGTTATTTTTATTTATTTTTTTTTTCAGTGCGACAAACTTTTGAATCTAGGCCATTGAGGACGGAAACAAATGAAGGGGAAAGCACGTCAACTTGATATTATTATAGTTGTACATTGTTTTTATTTGTTATGAAATTGAATAAAAAAATGTATTTATTATTTTTTTATCATTCAAAGCAACAAATCAACTAAAATTAATAATCGTTGCTAATATGGGGTAAGAAAGTAATTGTTAATGTTCCCTGAAAATAGGTAACTCTACAGAAATTAACTCCCAGTGCTAATTTACTTATTATGGACTGTATGGTTAATTTAACTTTGAAGTTAGAAATAGGTCAAATAGGTGTATTTGACCTATTAATATAATATAAACAATATGGCCAAATAGCCCTATGTAAAAATCCATTTTTCACCCTCTTGGAAAATGTGACCATAATATTTGTCTAGACCGCAGGAAATTCTTAGTGGATCCTCGCTCTTAGGAAGTTAAGGTAAAACTTGCTTGTTTTTGGTTGAATTTTGCATTGCCAAAATTAAAAACAGATCTTCATTTCAGTTAATTTAAAAATTTAGCCAGTGATGCATTATTTAGGATTTTGAGCAGTGTGCCGTTCTAGCTAGCAGAGTTCCTAGTTGTATGCGAAAAGGTTATCTGATTTGAGACGTTTACAGCCAGAATGGACTAATCAAGAGTGGAGATAATAATTTTTGAAAATGTTTCATCTTTGAATACACTACAAAAATGATTTATTTATTGTCAACAGGTAATGCTTATAATAGAATAACATTAAAACAGGAGAAAAAAATAACATTTTTCCCCATTTTATAAATTTTTTAAGTTTGTTAACAACAGCAACACAATTTACTGCCTTGAGCAATCGTCTTACAAAATAAGTGTACAGACTACAAATATCTCACTGGAACCTAAAGACCAGGTTTTTAAGCTCACGTTTGAACGAATTTAAGTTGCTCAAGTTAGCAAGGCCAGATGGTATTACGATTTTGTTCTATTTACGCCTTAAGCGTGAAACGGTTGAATAATCTAATGATTTCTGGCAGTGCTAAATTCAACAAGTTCCCTAGCAAGTCTCAAATTAACAATTTACCACATGTACCTTTACCTTTTTTACAAAATAAAAATCACAATGCACATGCAAGGATTTGACCGACTCAATTTCTAGCGAAAAGGCTATATGAAAATAATAATTATGATAATCATAGTTAATTTTTTCCCCACTTTTGAGGGCAATAAATCTAAGGAACTTATGCTGTACAGATTCACAGATTCCAATAGTTTAATGGACATTTCTTTAGTTAGAGACCATATGATTGACCCCTATAATAATATGGGCTTAACTACGGTTTTGTACAAGTGGATAATGGAAACATCAGATTTAAATTAGCTCGTAGAGCGTTTCACAAATCCGAGCAATTTGTGAGCCTTCGAGTCGAGGTAACTGCCCTTAGGTGATGGTCAAACTCAAAGTTGCTTTGAAATTTAATTCCCAAATCCTTAATGCTTTCGACAGACTCCAGAAGCCGACCACCAATAATGTAATAATCAGAATGAAGTCTATTCTTTTTGCTTCTGGAAAAGGTCAACATCCTACACTTACTGCAATTCAATCTCAACTGATTCTAGCAGGAGTAAATAGTATCAAGGTCTTTCTGTAAACAGAACTAATCACACATATTATTAATGTCATCTGCAAAAATCAAAATTTTAGCCACTCTAAGGTTTCCACAGACAATATTTATGAAAAGAATAAACAAATGAGAGCCCTGTGAGACACCAGAGGTATAGTAACTAATGAATGCGACAAATTTCCTTTAATTTTACCAGTTAGTTCACGATCTGCTAAATACGAGAAGATCCACTTCAGGGTAAGTACCACTATTTTATACCAAACGAAATAAATAATCAATATGGCGGGGTGGCCATAAGAAAAACAAAAGTTGGCTATGAAAACTCTGGGATCTAGTCGGCTTTGAAAATTTTTGTAGGTAATGTCAAATGGATAGCTCTAAATGACGGCTTATGTAAGCCTACAATAAAATAATTAATTTCCAATAATAAAAATGATGGCAAAAATAAGAAATTTTCATTTTTCAGTTTTTTCGGGATATTTCAGCAACGATTGAAAATATTTAAAAAAATTCAGATTCTTATTAAGCATCAAATTGTGCAACTTTTCTCTAATTTAATCGACCCTGTATCTTTTACCGTTCCCGAGATCCCCATGTAATGCCACTTACACTTGACACACTGTATAAATATCTAGAAAACTAAAGCTACAACGACAAATGTCTACAGGAATTTTTTTGCCTATTTTTGCATTTCCTACATGCCCTATCAGTTTGTAACACTAATTCATTAACACCCTGTATATCGTGGGCAGGTGAATTTTGGAAAACTACTTTTTCGTGATCTGGGTCATGATTGGTGGACATTTGATGAGTTTGGGTGATTTTCGAAAAGTATTTTGTTATTAAAAAATACACTAATAAATTAAACAATTGTAATTAAAATATATACTAGTAAGGTACCTATTATGGGTATTTCAAAGTGTAGACCCCCACATCAAAAATATTTTTGCCTCGATCGACTAAGTAAGGTCCCAGCTCAATTTTCCCCACTCACGTTCCACCGATCCGCGGGGCGGGAGGGAGAAAGGGGCCATTGTAGTACAGGATACCGGTTTTTCGTGGATTTACTCCGTCAGTTTTGATCCTACCAAAGAATTCTTCCCAATCCCAAAACGGAAGAGCTTGGCAGAACAGGTAAGCTCGTTCCAGGCGATAGTTGATCGGGCAACTTGCTCGCGAAATATAGCGAATTTTGATTGCGAAAAAAAATTTCAAATGGTTTCTTCTTGGCTGGTAGTACATGTAGGGGGTTCAGCTAATGTTTTTTAGAAGGGTATTTTGATGTTTTTTAAGGGCCTGATCCAATTGGGAGGGTAGGGAGAGCGAACGTTCAAAATTTCTTAATACCCCGATAACTCGACTGCGAAAGAGGCGTAGCGCAAAAATCAAACGTCGTTTTGTTCGTTTTTTTGCTCGGAATACAATGAACCCTATACGAAGCAACGTTCGCGAAAACTCCGCCGCTGGCACGCGAAATAAAAATCTAAATTTTTTTCAAAATGTTTTTTTGGTGAAGGGAAGGGGTGGAGGAGGAGTATCTTGTAATTTTCCTCTTTCCTCGAAGTTCAGCGGTTAACAGGAAGAAAGAATTTTCAAAATCGGTTAAAAATTGACGAAATACGAGGAAGCGCCGAAAATTCAAAAAATTTTCCCCCCTCCCGTTCATCACACTGCCGCGTCGGCTGATTCACGCGTCCGCTCAGGAACGTTTTTATGATTTTAACTCACGCAGGCGGGCGGAATATGGACCGATTGGAATAATTTTTAGCTCCTCAAGAACCCCCTATTACTCCTCTCAGTTTCCCTCGGTTACAGAGTTCGAAAGTAAGAACTCCCAGATCTCCCTTGAAAATTATCGCAGCGGGATTTTCCGAAGCAAAAATAAAAGTTGAAAGAAAGGGGCATCTTTTCAAATAAAAAATGTCTCCCCAAACCCTTCCCTTCATGCAAAAAAAACATTTTGAAAAAAATGCAGATTTTTGTTTTGCGTGCCAGCGGCGGGTTTTTTCGCGAAGGTTGCTTTGGAAAGGGTTCATTGTATTCCGCGGGAAAAGAACCGAACAAAACGCCGTTTAATTTTTTGCGTTACGCCGCAGTCGGAGTCGAGTTAGGTGTATTTAGGTTTTAAGAAATTTTGAAGTTTTGCTCTCTTTGCAGCACTTTGTAATGAAGTCCTGATTTCCGATTTAATTTTTTTGTCGTGTCAACTATTTATAATAATTCGCTCTCGTGATTTTCAAAATTAGCGAAAATATCATTTTAGTCGTTCATTAATAAAAATAGAAAAATTATATTGGTAAAATATTCACATCAGGCATATTTATTCCTGATTAATTCTTCAAATTATTTAATTTTTTTTAAATAGATGAAATTTTAAGCGAGCTCAGTCGAGGCAGTTGACTACAAAATTCAGAAACGATTCGCTGATACATACCTATCAACACGCTATCGCCAAACATAAAAACGAAATAATCTTTTTATGCAGCGCGTCCTTTCTCTAAAAAAGGCAGATACTTAATCTAGCGGATAAGGATAATATTATAAAATTACGGGGATTTTATTTTTAAATGAATTTATTCAGAGATCGGCATTCGGTGACTGAAAATCGTAGTCGAGATCCGTAGTTGTTTCAGGCACCGGAGTTCGCGCCGTTCCGCCCGATCCTGATTAAAAATTAACGGTCATTATCTCGCTGAAGCCGCGTTTGATTTTTTTCCCTTTTTAGTTTCGAACTGTTTTTCCGGGAGTGTAAATAGAAGCGTCCAATCTTCATCCCTGTGACCGGAACCGATGAGAGTCGTATCCACCCTTCAGCGCCGTACAAAGGTAGGTGGTCATTTTTGCCGCCTGTATTTTTCATTCTATTGTCAATTGACAATTTTTGAACGCACTATGTGTATGTATAAGTATACTTTTATTTCAAAATAGGATAAATAAATTACGAAACACCATTTAGGACCACTGGACCAATACATCCAGACTACACCAGGAATAATTTCTTGCAAACAACTATACAGGGACGGGGGGTATATTTTAAATCGTGTCTTTCATCCCCATTAAAATGAAAAATTAAATTATTAGATTTCCCAAAAAAGGAAAATTTTGACAAAATTACGAGAGGCTGCTAGAATGAGTACCTACAGGGTACAGTAGAAATACTTTATTGCAAGCAGTTACAACAGCGAATATTTCAAATCATGTGTCGTTCATTATTCCCATATTATTGACATTAAAAATTAAATAACTCGATTTCCCAAAATAGGAAAATTTTCCAAAAATTACGAAAGACCACTAGAACTATTACCTAATGTACAAAGTACCTACGTATAGTGCGTTCAAAAATTGTCAACCATCTTTTTAGCAGCTGTTATCACGCCAGTCTAAAGATAGTGAGGATGTATAGAAAATAAATTTTGTAACTTATTTTCGAAGTTAGAAAAAAGAATTGAAGAATTAAACTATATATGTAGTAGCACCCAAGAACTTAGATTAGTAAGTGGATTTTTTTTCAGGTGATATGCTGCAGAGTGCAATAGTTTTCATGATCTGTTTATTACTAAACTGATCATAAATAATATAATGAGGATTTAAATGACATCGAAAAAATAATAATATATCTTGAGGGATATTTGAGAGCTAAATCAAATGAGATGGTTGATCTAACCATGCATCAATTCGAACGTTTAAAAATTAGAAAAAATTCGTTTAAGGTGTCGTGTGCAGTAGGTATTAGAAAAAATCACTTGCGAACTACCCCAAACAACGCTAAACAAACGTATATAAAATTTAAAACAACCTTCTTGCGCATCATGCAATCGCATACATTAAGTAGTGTATTTTTATGCGCTTCAATTATGAATATTTTCACCGCTTTTATTTAAATTGGCTTTCTGAAATTTTCCACTTTACTTAAAAAAAACTATTATATTTAGGTACACTACTTTTAATAAATTCGAAAAAAATGAAAGGGGAGTTTTGAAAATCGAAAATTTTAGAGGAATAAACATTATTATATAATGTAAAAAATATTCGAATATCTCCGCCATTTTTCTTATTTACTTCTTGAAATTTTTCAGAGTTAATGGTTATTAGTATAGTTGTCTACTGGAAAAAATTTAGTTCAATTTCTCCAAAAATAGGCTCATAAATGGTTATAGAAATTTTGCCATTTTCATCCTTTTCCTACCCACGCCACTGGCTTATTAATATAAATAATGCAAATTTTATTGCATTAACTCAAATTTCAATTAATTTTCTTGCAATCTTAATAATTTGGTTCAAAAGTTTTTTTTCTAACTTGCTTTATTATAGAGGGGTTCAAAATCTAGTCATTTTTGCTAAAATTTAAAAGGCATCCATTTTTTAACCACCAGACCGATTTTGCTCAAATGTAATACCAGACGACTTCTTGCAGCTATATTACTACCAAAAATATAATTTCAGCCCCCTAGATTGCGACCCCTGCGACCAGAAGAAAACGCGCGTCTCGCCGTGCGTCATGGAAGTTTTTTTTTTTTAATTTGGAGGGACACCTATAGAAGCAGCGCAACTTTAGGAGATTTTTTTGCGAAAATCAAACGGCATCCCTATGTTTCACAAAAGTAGAAAATTTCGTTCACTAATCTTTTTTCCAATTCTGTTCATTTGGTTTCAAAGTTTTTTTTACATCTTGCTCATACAGGAGTTCAAAAAATAGCCAATTTTCCGAAAATTCAAATGGCCGATTTTGCTCAAGTGCAATTACCAGACCACTCCTTGTGAAATTCTTACTCCCACAAAAATTTCAGCCCCCTAGATTGAAAACTGCGACCAGACGAAATGATCACTTTTCTAAAATCACCCAAACTCATCAAATGTCCACCGATCATGACCCCCAGATCACGAAAAAGTGGTTTTCCAAAATTCACCTGTCCACGATTGATATGCATGATGATTCATAATATGTGCGCAGGACTTCAGGATATGATAGCTCGTTCAAAAATATGAAAAAAAGTTCTCACGGGTCCCGAAAAAATTAATTATTTTCAGTTTTTAATCTCAGGAACTGTTTGAGATGCAGAGCCTAGTTTTTGTACACATCTTGTCATTAATATTATCAATTTTTCATTTATAAGTTGGCTTCCTGGACTGGCCTGACGAGCATCCTCTAGTTATTTCTCGATGTGCTGTACTGATGAGGTCATAAAGAGACCGAAACAGTGTTGTCTACAGCAACAGCTTCGAGATGACTGGATGGCTCTGCGTGTCAGGTCTACCTCAGGAAGCCCTAGGTTAGAGCGTAAATGCCCGTTAAAATTATTTTTGAACATTTTTTTATCATAAAATGCTGTTTTTCTCGAAAACAGTTTACATTAGAGTATTTGACCAAGAGCACTTTTTTATGTCGAAAACATTGACAGTATAAAAAGCGCTTCCACAATGTCAATTTTTGCAGTGTCGTAGAAACTAGGGTCAAAATAATTTCAAGCAACCCCAAAATCTCCGTCACTGCCGAATAAAATAAATATTATCACACCTCAAAAAGTAAATAATATTAATTAATGATAAGATGTGTACAAAAATTCAGTTTTATATCTGAAATTTTTTCGGTTTCGGAAAAGTAACGGTTTCTTAGAAATCGTCAAAAAACTGAATAAAATATATTTTCTTGACACCCCCTGTATCTCGAAAATGGTGGGTTTGCGGACCCATGTTAATAGGGACTTTTTTATATTTTTGAACGAGCTATCACATTTTGAAATCCTGCACAAAATATATTATGAATCACCCTGATGTATACTTACATACATACAGGGTGTCCCAATATTCCATGGACATGGAGCAACCACAGATTACTGAGGTAAAAAAAGTCGCTCGGACCAAACTTATCTCTATACCAAAATGCTTCGTTTGTCCGCTAGAGGGCTTCAAAGTCTTTTGAAAATTTTCGTTTTTTTGAAATAGCTCAAAGTCGGCTGATTCAAATTCGATGAAATTTGGTAGGTAAATGTCTTATTGAAAGTACTAATTTCTGATGTACATGATAATTTGACGGAAACCCGGGAAGGGGTGAAACTACCCCTACCCTCCATTAAAATCGATCGTACTTGTTGATAGGGTAGCAGGAATGCTGTTCATGTTTTTTTGTTTGAAAGATACATCGTTTTAGCCCATTTTTGGTCTCTTACAAAAATCTGTATCTTTCCGAGGTGCTATGTGATAAAATAAATTAGTCGATGGTACCTAACCAAAATTTTATTTCATTTTTTTAATTTGAAATCAAATTTTCAAATTGTCAGGTGATTATTTGATCTAATCTCATAAAAGATGTTTAGTATGGTTCGGTTTTTTTTTCAGGTGTTTGCAAACGGTTTTTTTCAAACGCAGTAAACAGTTTGCAAAACGACGAGGTTCCAAGAAGAGTTCAAATAATTTTTTTGCGCAGGATGGAACTTTCTAGGGTCCAAACCGGCGCCCACATCGAGCATCTTTTATGAGATTAGATCAAATAATCACCTGACAATTGAAAATTTGATTTCAAATTAAAAGAATGAAATAAAAATTTAGTTATCATCGATTAATTTATTTTATCACATAGCACCTCGGAAAGATACAGATTTTTGTAAGAGACCAAAAATTTGCTAAAACGATGTATCTTTCAAACAAAAAAACATGAACAGCATTCCTGCTACCCTATCAACAAGTACGATTGATTTTAATGGAGGGTAGGGGTAGTTTCACCCCTTCCCGGGTTTTCGTCAAATTATCATGTACATCAGAAATTAGTACTTTTAATAAGAAATTTACCTACTAAATTTCATCGAATTTGAATCAGCCGACTTTGAGCTATTTCAAAAAAACTAAAATTTTCAAAAGACTTTGAAGCCCTCTAGCGGACAAACGAAGCATTTTGGTATAGAGATAAGTTTGGTCCGAGCGACTTTTTTTTACCTCAGTAATCTGTGGTTGCTCCATGTCCATGGAATATTGGGACACCCTGTATATGTAATAATAATTATATTATATGTTTATACAGGGTGTTTCTTAATAACATGCTAATACTTCAGGCCATGATTCCTCTGATCATTTTATGAAGAAAATTTCATATGAACGTTATGCCCTCAAGGGCTTAATTTTTTTTCTACAGGCTGTTGAATTTTTGATTTTTTACAAGTTAGTTTATTATTATCTCCGAAAATAATTTACATATTTTTTCAAATTTGGCATGTCTTTATAGGATATAAAACCACATATTTTAATTGGAAAAGTTTTTCTATTGCTTTACCAGAGTGGATCGACCACCTACAAACATGTCCTCTGACATTTTTGTCAAAAACATTGGTGCGCCAATGACATTTGGCCATACGGATATTTTTTCTGATTAGTCTGATCAATTCTACATGAAAACGGTCTCTTGCGTTTTTCTCGTCGGACGCTGTATTCTTGACCAAAACAATTAAATTAAAATTCGATTAATTTAATACAATTGGGAATAATATTTATTTTATTTTGAAAACAGAAAATATCAGAGTGGATCAATAGAAAATATTTTCTAACTGAAATATGTGGTTTTATAGTCCATTAAGACATGCTAAAATTGAAAAAAAAATACCTAAACCATTTTCGGATCAGATAATAAAAAATAAACTCCCTGTAGAAAAAAAAATTATGCCGTTGTGGACGTATTTTATATTCATATTAACTTTTTTTTCATAAAATAATGACCCGAGGTTTTATTTTAAAAACGATCCTGTCGTAGCTTTATCTTTCAAGATTAACCAACGAAATTTTGCACTCTTGTCAAACTTTCAAAACAATTTAGATTTTCGAAAAAAAATCCCAAAAGTCACGAATTACTTCTACAGTGCATGTCCCTTCAAAATTCCAGAAATCCGGTTCTTGTTATCTCATTTCAGGTCGCAGTTTTCAATCTAGTAGGGGACTGAAATTTTTGTGGAAGTAAGATATGTACCCAAGGATGAGTGACCTGGTATTGTATTTGAATTTTCGAGAAAAGGGCTATTTTTTGAACCCCTGTATAAGCTAGATAGAAAAAGTTTTATATCAAATTCAATATCTCAATATGTATATCAAATTCACAAGATTGGAAGTAAAAGACTTGAAATTTAAGTTAATGCAATAAAATTTGCATTTTTTCCATTAATGAGTCAGGGGGGTAGGTAGGAAAAAGAGATATTCGAATCCTTTCACATATGATGTTATTTATTTCTCTAAAATTTCCAATTTTCGGTTTTCAAAACTCCCCTGTATTAACTTTTATTCGAATTTATTAAAGGTAGTGAAAAAAATAACATTTTTTCAAATAAAGTTAGCCAGTGGCGGGCATGGGAAAGGGGCAAAATTGTTCAATTTCTCCAATTTTTTTTCTTTTGTTAAATCTAAAAATCCATTATATGGCACGTTTTCAAACGAAATGAAATTATATTTTCACAGTAAACCACTAGGCTAATATTACCTGACTATGGAAAATTTCAGAAAGTCAATTTAAAAACGGCAAGGTTTTTTTGGTGCTAACCAAAAAAAAATTGTGTTTCTCCATTGAGCTGCCCTTAGACAAGGGTACGAAAGACGTACCATCTATGTTCTGTGTGACTCGGGTAATTGGGAAAAGCTAGCGGGTTTATTTTCCCGAGGGATTAAACCTCTGCAAAAAACTGGCCCCCGAGAAATCCGTCTTAAAAAAATACATAAATATGATATTTATGGTAGGTACCTACCTACCATTCTTTAGATTGGTCAGTTTTATTACTCTACCATATATCGCAATTATTATTCTACCTGTCATTTCCATATTTTAAGTATTTTATTTAATTAAAGGCTTGTACTTAATTAGTTTTTTGATTTTTTTTCAGCGATTTTGATTTTCTTAATCGATTTCCATCCATGTATTAAAGAAAAATCGAATTTATTTTCGTCACTACACCAAATTAGTTTTTTATCGCTTATGGCTTAACTGATAAAAATAATAATAATTAAACTGATTATGCCATTATATGGTTCTATATTAATTATATGAATTCTCAAAGTTTCATTTCTTTAATCTATAAAATTAACCTCTATTTCGGAGGTGGACATAAGTGATGGACCATCCTGTACTTACCTATGATTATTAAGGAATTCTAGGGCTTATTTTTCAACAAAATTAGCAAGAAAATATGAAATAATAATTGAAGGGGTAAGAAGCAAACGGGTTCAAGTGCAATACTATAGAAATGGAGTAAATGAGTCCTAAACTTTCTTTGAGTATTTTCTAAAGCGTGTTTTGCGTGCTAATTGCATTTAGTATTATATATATATTTATATAATATATATATACGTATTATATTCATTGAAAATTGCTAAGGGCTATAGGCAAAAAGTCTCTTCTTAAAGTGTGATCTTTATTATAAGAAACTTAGCAATTTTCAATTAATATAATTTTTTGGCAATTACTTATTTTATAATATATGTATTATATATACCAACAAATTGCCACTTTTCAGTACTCAAAAACGTACTTATCTCATTTTTCCATTTTTTGTCACTTGAACCCTTTTGCTTCTTACCCCTTCAATTGTCTTATTAAGATTTGATCATTTTATTTATTAAAACTACAATGCTACAGATTAAATCAGTCTTTTTGCTTGTCTTCTTAAATGAATATTTTGAAATCGTTAAAATTTTCTTCAGGTAAAGATACCTACTTACTTATACAGGGTGTTTCGGGTTTGTATGTTCATATAACTCTGGCAAACCGCAGAACATTTATTTAAAATGGTTGTTGTTTTTTTCATAATATATTGCTATAAAACGGCTTATTTTGAGCATTCATTATTATTTTTACAGAGCTACATTTTAAAAGATATTAGCAAAATATTGAACAATAAATTTGGCAACGTTTAACACGATAACTGCTGGTATTTGGTAATCTCGTAAAATTTCTAACAATGTAGGTAGTTTAGGTATCAAAGCCGTTGTTGCCAGATGCTTTTTTCAGCATCTTGGAAAAGAAAAAAAATCTTATTAAATTTTCCAAGCAATTTTTTCAATTGATAGCGATCAAAGTACCCTTTTTATATCTGTAAAATCATCTAGTTTTTGCAAATACCGAAAAATAAAGATAGTAAAATGTTAACTTTGGCATTTTTTATCTCACCAAATTGAAGACCAGAATTTTTAAAATTATTTTTCCCGTACTCAACTGAGTGTCCCCTGCAATGTACCAAAGACTATATCCGTCATTTTGTGAACACCCTGTATAGTAATAAATATTAGTAGTAATAGTTATAAAACGATTGACTTGAAAATGACAAGAAATGTCATTTAAGAAGAACACTAATCAGTCTTTAATAAGGAATACAACCTGAATCGGACTTCAAATACGTAAATACAATTCAGTCCTTCGAATTAATAATCAAATGTCATAACATTGAGCCATTTTTTTCATTAATTTCCTTACATGAAATGAAGGTGACTTAAACTAATGAAACTACCCCCAAAGTTACGACATAAGATTATACAATAAAACATTCTCTACAAACAGGAGATTTATTCTCTAAACCATCAACCATTACATCGTCATTGCATGCTAAAAAGCAGCAAAACTCTTCATACAAATGACAACAATAACTCGTCATTAGACACTGTTATAAACCATCTAGAAAATACGAGACCAGAAACTGCGATGACGCCAGCCATCTAATTTTTGCTGGGTTTGAAAAAACAGTTTGCTCCTTGGCGCCAAAAAAATATTTTTCCTCCAATAATTATTGTTAGTGAAGAGGTTGTAGAACATAAATCTACAAAAATCAGCTTTGGGGGTGCAGCTCGTCCGGAGAATGCCAAAAAATTGTATTTTATGTCCCCTTCAAAACCCATTTTGATATGTCTCAATAGGTTGTTTGGTTTTCGAGTGATTTCTTTTTTTCTAGAGTCTGCTCGCCAACAATTTTAAATAAACGAAAATTCGCACAAATCAAAAATACAAAACTTGCCATTTCTTAAATATTGAATCACTCGAAAACTATAACATATACGAAAAAATTACAAGATATTCCTTATAAGCTTTCATTTTCCTTTTGTGGTTTTCGGTGGGGACGCTCTGCACCCCCAGAACTAATTTTAGTGGATCTACGTTCTATAACATAGTCCTTCAGCAACATTTTATTGAAGGAAAATCTTAAATAAGATTTTTTTATGAACTTTTGGTACATTTTTTACTTTGAAAACCAAAACAAATAGAACAAGAATAAACTTTAGGCACATCACAGCAACTACCATTTCTGTCTCTCTTTCCATTATATGAACACATAATCGGCATCACTACACTAATATGTAGAAATAGTAACAATAAAAAATAAATGTAATACATAAAACTATAATACATTTTTTCAAGATCAAGTTTTCTGAACATATGCCCCACCCCCCTCCCAAACTGTTTTGATTCAAAACAAGAAGTGAGGCTTGAGATATGGACAATTTTAAAGCGGCCAAGAAACGAGTTTCAAGGCCAAACTTGTAAATTATAAAATTAATGGTATTGCAAGAGAATTGCATAAAGCCAACCATGCTGATTAGTGGTTATCGACTGCATAACTAGTGGTTATTCAGTGTAAAACGATTTCACTTGGTCAGAGTAGTAAATTTAAAGGCTTGTTTTTGGCTGTATGCATTAATAAAGTCATTTCTTATACAAAAACAATGTAGTAATAATAATTGTTATAAAATATTTGTAAATTTCAATACCTACATTAATTTGTACATATACTACATATTATATTACATATTTACATTTTGTCCATAAGCATTCCTCATAGTCAGTTTCAACAAAAAAGAAAAAGTTAAAATAAAGGCACAGAGAAAGAATATAATATTTACATAATTAGTTTTTGATATTATATTATATACCTACACAGTGTTCAGAAATATGAGATCATAATACATATGTATGTTACAATTGTATATTGTATAGTTAATTACAATTTACTATACAAAATATAATCTAAATTACAAGTTACAGTTGCTAAATTACAACTGAATATCTGACTAATTTGAATTACAACTGGAAATCTTACACGATTTGAAATAGTCTTCATCCTCCTGTGGTATACATACAGTACTTTTTAGCGTTTGTCAACTTGAAAATATGCCAAAATCATAGCAGAGTCCAACTAGCAAACTATCAACTGCCTTCAGTTATTGTAGAAAAGAATATATTTCAGCCAATCACACCCCAGGCAGAATCATTTTTAACAAGTTCAAAACAAAATAGAATGCGAACTTGTTAAAGTTTATAGGGTTATTTAAAAGATTGATTATCACTTTCTAGGTAGTCATCTTCATTGGATTTTTGTAGAGCAATTTCACTCATGATAATATAGGAGGTGGTGGATTCATGGCACCTTGATTAAAATAATTTTCAAGTTTTCCTCAGTTTCTTCATCAGAACTTTGACGTTGAAGACATTCTTCATTTTCATTAAAATGTTCAATTTCTACTGTTTCATGATGAATTTCTTCGCTTTCTTGATTGTCTGAACTTTCCCCATCAGAACCTGAATCCTCGAAACATTCAATCGGTTCAATCGGAACCAAGTAAGTATCATTATAATCACCTACATCAACAGATTGATCATCACTTTCTAGATCGTCATCTTCTTCATTGGTACCTTGTAAAACACTTTCATTCATGACACCTGGAGTAACGTCATTTTCAAATTGTTCCTCAGTTTCTTCATCAGAACTTTGACGTTGAAGACATTCTTCATTTTCATTTAAATCTTCAATTTCTACTGTTTCATGATGAGTTTCTTCGCTTTCTTGATTGTCTGAGCTTTCCCCATCAGAACCTGAATCCTCGAAACATTCGATCGGTTCAATCGGAACCAAGTAAGTATCATTATAATCACCAACATCAACAGATTGATCATCACTTTCTAGATCGTCATCTTCTTCATTGGTACCTTGTAAAACACTTTCATTCATGACACCTGGAGTAACGTCATTTTCAAATTGTTCTTCAGTTTCTTCACCAGCACTTTGATGTGGAAGACATTCTTCATTTTCATTAAAATCTTCAATTTCTACTGTTTCATGACGAATTTCTTCGCTTTCTTGATTGTCTGAACTTTTCCCATCAGAACTTGATTCCTCGAAACATTCGATCACTTCCATCGGAACTAATTAAAGTTATAAGTTCTTCGCTGTAATTACTTGACTTGGAAATATAAAAAATTAGGTCTTCACAATAATTGACTAAAAAATCTTCTTTTCTCTCTGCTAACTTGGCCTCTCACAATAATAACAATAATTATTGACTACTAAAACTAAGTCATTTCAATACTACTTATTTTAACTGACATAGGTACTTTTGAGGAATGCATAATTTCTTAGTTTAACCCGGTACCTACCTACTTTGAACTTTTTTATATTTTATCACATCTCTAAATATAAATATTTTCCCTGAGGTGTATAAAAGTTGATTTATATCTACAACCTGCATGACAAAGACAGTCTTGTTACTTGTGATTATGTAATATTGCAATTAAGACGATTCTATGTACAATAGAAAAAAATCTACTTATTATTCTACTCTCGTTTATGAAAAGAACAAATAGTTGAGAGTGCAACTATAGGGTGATTTATACCTCATAAATAGCAATAAATTTAAAAATCTGGGGAAAGAAAGATCCCTTCCCCTTTAAGAAACAATCACACAAAATACAAATAAATACACTCAACTCTCTCTAACTCGGCAATGGCATCACTTTAACTCTAATTATTAGTTAATTATACATTATTTTATTAATCATTTAAATGGCAGTGCAATAAGACTAAGACCTGAACTGATTTCTTCCTTTTTACTCGTCCCATTTAATTTATAATCGTGACCAAAATGTTTTACTCTCCCTAACTAAACAAATTAGAATAATAAATTGCATTTAAAGATAGTTGACTGTTGTAACAATTACAATTTACAAATCGTAAATCAACGTCTTTGATTATTTTTTATCTGCCTTTTCGGCTGTTGAATATGGTTGCATCTATATTTCAAGTTGTACATTTTCTTTGTGGAGGGTCTTTCTTTTGCGGGCTGACATTTCTTGAGAATTATCTTCTTTTGGGAATCTGCTTGTGGGTCTTTTTCTACTCTACCGTTTGCTGATATGCTGTCGAGTTTTTTATTCCAGATGGATAATATTTCAGCGTGACGTTCATTGAAAAGTTTATGCAGATCGTGTGCTTGGAACACAATTTCACGAAATAAATCGTTGAATTCGTTTACAGACATGACTCTATCCAGCATCCCTTTATCGTCGTGTACTCTTAGTTTGATTGCTAATTCGACAAGAGTGAAAAGCCGCTTGCTAGTTCTCTCACCGGGAAGTCTGGCAAGCTCCAAATTGGCCAGATTTTTAAAAGCGAAGACGGAATAATTACTGAACGTGTCCGAATCTCTAGCCCTATCTTGGTACACGGCTAAGGTGTAAATTTCATCCAGGGGAACTTGGAACGCCACTCTGTTATAAAACCTCGTACGTAGACATGGTATAAACTTCAAACACAATCTGTTATGATATCTTGGCACCCGGTCATTATCTTGCATACAAAAAATGCATTTATAGCCATTGAGCTGCTCGTTTACACAATAGTTCAACATATTTCCTCGTACTTCTTGAATAATTCTGAGATGGGAATTTCCTCGTACTTCTTGAGTAATTCTGACATGAGAACTTCGTAAATACCTGTAAGGAATATGTGCTTTTTGATTGATAGGTGGTATGTCTTCGTCTGAGTCTTCGTCGGAGTCTTCGTCCGAGTCTTCGTCGGAGTCTTCGTCGGAGTATTCGTCTTCATCGCATGAATCTGATGATGAAACATCCCTAACATCAACACCACATGAATCTGATGATGAAATGCTTTCATCCCTAACACCAACACCAACATTGTCACTGTATGAAAATAAAAAATCACAATCTTCGTCAAATGAAGCTTTAACGTCTGCCTTTATAACCTCATATAATTTGTCCATCAAGTTGTCATTTGACCGAGGATAATCAGCGCATTCCTTTTTAACCTGATCTATACCTTCAACTATATTGTCTTCATGTTTGATATTATCAGATAAACATTCATCGGTGGAAAGCGGGAGTGTGGCACCTGGAGGAACTTCATTTTTTTCAAAACCTTCTTCCTCAATATATTCATCAGAAATTTGATGTTGAGGACATTCTCCATTCAAACCTGCTTTGGAATCTTCAATTTCTACTATGTCATGACGAATTTCTACAATTTCTCGATTGTCTAAACTTTCACCATCAGAACTTGAATCGTCGTAACATTTGACTGCTTTAATCGGAATGAAGTAAGTATTATTAAAATTATCTACAGCAGAAGATTGATTATCACTTTCTAGATAGTCATCTTCATTGGATCTTTGTAGAGCCTTTTCACTCATGATAAGAAATTCAGGAGAAAGAGGTGGATACATGGGACCTGGATTAAAATAATTTTCAAGTTCTTCCTCAGTTTCTTCATCATAATTTTGATGTTGAAGACATTGTAGAGCAGTTTCACTCATGGTAACATTGGATGAAAATTCATCAGTAGAAAATGGAGTCGTGGCACCTTGATGAACGTCATTTTCAAATTGTTCCTCAGTTTCTTCACCAGCACTTTGATATTGAAGACATTCTTCATTCAAGCCTGCATTGCAATCTTCAATTTCTACTGTTTCATTATGAATGTAAGTATCATTATTATCACCTACATCAACAGATTTATCATCACTTTCTAGATCGTCATCTTCTTCATTGGAACCTTGTAAAGCAGTTTCATTCATGACACCATTGGCTGAAAATTCTTCAGTAGAAAATGGAATCGTGGCACCTGGAGGAACGTCATTTTCAAATTGTTCCTCAGTTTCTTCACCAGCACTTTGATGTTGAAGACATTCTTCATTCAAGCCTGCATTGTAATCTTCAATTTCTACTGTTTCATGATGAATGTAAGTATCATGATTATCACCTACATCAATAGATTGATCATCACTTTCTAGGTCGTCATCATCTTCATTGGAACCTTGTAGAGCAGTTTCATTCACGACACCATTGGATGAAAATTCATCATTAGAAAGTGGAGTCCTGTCACCTGGAGTAACGTTGTTTTCAAATTGTTCCTCAGTTTCTTCATCAGAACTTTGACGTAGAAGACATTCTTCATTTTCATTGGAATGTTCAATTACCACTATTTCCTGATGAATTTCTTCAATTTTTTGATTGTCTGAACTTTCCCCATCATCAGAACTTGAATCCTCGCAACATTCGATTTGTTCAAAAGGAATCAAGTAAGTATCACGATCTTTATCATCAGATTGTTCATCTCCTCCCATGTAAGACCTTAAATAATTTTCATCATCTTCGTTGGAACTTTGAGTAGTTTCATTGGAAGAAAATTCTTCGTCGCAGGAAAGTAGGGTGGTGGTACAGTTTAAAACAGAATAAACACAGTTTTCGAGTGGTTGTTCTGTTTCTCTAACAATGTCGTCACTTTCCCCATCAGAACATCCTGTGGGACTCATCAGATGCAAATTAGTTTCACTACCTTTACCATCAGATTGATCAGCTTCCCCTTGGTGAGAGCTTAAATGATTGCCATTGCCTTCGTTGGAACTTTGAGTAGTTTCATTGGAGGAAAATTCTTCGTCGCAGGAAAGTAGGGTGGTGGTACAGTTTAAAACAGAATAAACACAGTTTTCGAGTGGTTGTTCTGTTTCTCTAACAATGTCGTCACTTTCCCCATCAGAACATCCTGTGGGACTCATCAGATGCAAATTAGTTTCACTACCTTTACCATCAGATTGATCAGCTTCCCCTTGGTGAGAGCTTAAATGATTGCCATTGCCTTCGTTGGAACTTTGAGTAGTTTCATTGGAAAAAAATTCTTCGTCGCAGGAAAGTAGGGTGGTGGTACAGTTTAAAACAGAATAAACACAGTTTTCGAGTGGTTGTTCTGTTTCTCTAACAATGTCGTCGCTTTCCCCATCAGAACATCCTGTGGGACTCATCAGATGCAAATTAGAATCACTACCTTTACCATCAGATTGATCAGCTTCCCCTTGGTGAGAGCTTAAATGATTTCCATTGCCTTTGTTGGAACTTTGAGTAGTTTCATTGGAAAAAAATTCTTCGTCGCAGGAAAGTAGGGTGGTGGTACAGTTTAAAACAGAATAAACACAGTTTTCGAGTGGTTGTTCTGTTTCTCTAACAATGTCGTCACTTTCCCCATCAGAACATCCTGTGGGACTCATCAGATGCAAATTAGAATCACTACCTTTACCATCAGATTGATCAGCTTCCCCTTGGTGAGAGCTTAAATGATTGCCATTGCCTTCGTTGGAACTTTGAGTAGTTTCATTGGAAAAAAATTCTTCGTCGCAGGAAAGTAGGGTGGTGGTACAGTTTAAAACAGAATAAACACAGTTTTCGAGTGGTTGTTCTGTTTCTCTAACAATGTCGTCACTTTCCCCATCAGAACATCCTGTGGGACTCATCAGATGCAAATTAGAATCACTACCTTTACCATCAGATTGATCAGCTTCCCCTTGGTGAGAGCTTAAATGATTGCCATTGCCTTCGTTGGAACTTTGAGTAGTTTCATTGGAAGAAAATTCTTCGTCACTAGAAAGTAGGGTGGGGGCACAGTTTAAAACAGAATAAACACAATCTTCAAGTGGTTGTTCTGTTTCTCTAACAATGTCGTCACTTTCCCCATCAAAACTTGAATCGTTGTAACATTTGACTGCTTTAATCGGAATGAAGTAAGTATTATTAAAATTATCTACAGCAAAAGATTGATTATCACTTTCCAGGTGGTCATCTTCATTGGATCTTTGTAGAGCCATTTCACTCTTGATAATATAGGATAAACATTCAGGAGAAAGAGGTGGATACATGGGACCTGGATTAAAATAATTTTCAAGTTCTTCCTCAGTTTCTTCATCATAATTTTGATGTTGAAGACATTGTAGAGCAGTTTCACTCATGGTAACATTGGATGAAAATTCATCAGTAGAAAATGGAGTCGTGGCACCATGATGAACGTCATTTTCAAATTGTTCCTCAGTTTCTTCACCAGCACTTTGATGTTGAGGACAATCTTCATTCAAGCCTGCATTGCAATCTTCAATTTCTACTGTTTCATTATGAATGTAAGTATCATGATTATCACCTACATCAATAGATTGATCATCACTTTCTAGGTCGTCATCTTCTTCATTGGAACCTTGTAGAGAAGTTTCATTCATGACACCATTGGATGAAAATTCATCATTAGAAAGTGGAGTCGTGTCACCTGGAGTAACGTTGTTTTCAAATTGTTCCTCAGTTTCTTCATCAGAACTTTGATGTTGAAGACATTCTTCATTTTCATTGGAATCTTCAATTACCACTGTTTCCTGATGAATTTCTTCGATTTTTTGATTGTCTGAACTTTCCCCATCATCAGAACTTGAATCCTCGAAACATTCGATTTGTTCAATAGGAATCAAGTAAGTATCACGATCTTCATCATCAGATTGTTCATCTCCTCCCATGTAAGACCTTAAATAATTTTCATCATCTTCGTTGGAACTTTGAGTAGTTTCATTGGAAGAAAATTCTTCGTCGCAGGAAAGTAGTGTGGTGGTACAGTTTAAAACAGAATAAACACAGTTTTCGAGTGGTCGTTCTGTTTCTCTAACAATGTCGTCACTTTCCCCATCAGTACTTGAATCATTGGAACATTCTGTGGGTCTCATCAGATGCAAATTAGTGTCACTACCTTTACCATCAGATTGATCAGCTTCCCCTTGGTGAGAGCTTAAATGATTGCCATTGCCTTCGTTGGAACTTTGAGTAGTTTCATTGGAAGAAAATTCTTCGTTACTAGAAAGTAGGGCGGGGGCACAGTTTAAAACAGAATATACACAGTTTTCGAGTGGTTGTTCTGTTTCTCTAACAATGTCTTCACTTTCCCCATCAGAACATTCTGTGGGACTCATCAGATGCAAATTAGAATCACTACCTTTACCATCAGATTGATCAGCTTCCCCTTGGTGAGAGCTTAAATAATTGTAATTGCCTTCGGTGGAACTTTGAGTAGTTTCATTGGAAGAAAATTCTTCGTCGCAGGAAAGTAGGGTGGTGGTACAGTTTAAAACTGAATAAACACAGTTTTCGAGTGGTTGTTCTGTTTCTCTAACAATGTCGTCACTTTTCCCATCAGAACTTGAATCGTTGTAGCATTTGACTGCTTTAATCGGAATGAAGTAAGTCTTATTAAAATTATCTACAGCAAAAGATTGATTATCACTTTCTAGGTAGTCATCTTCATTGGATCTTTGTAGAGCCATTTCACTCTTGATAATATAGGATATAGGAGAAAGAGGTGGATACATGGGACCTTGACTAAAATAATTTTCAAGTTCTTCCTCAGTTTCTTCATCATAATTTTGATGTTGAAGACATTGTAGAGCAGTTTCACTCATGGTAGCATTGGATGAAAATTCATCAGTAGAAAATGGAGTCGTGGCACCTTGATGAACGTCATTTTCAAATTGTTCCTCAGTTTCTTCACCAGCACTTTGAAGTTGAGGATATTCTTCATTCAAGCCTGCATTGCAATCTTCAATTTCTACTGTTTCATTATAAATGTAAGTATCATTATTATCACCTACATCAATAGATTGATCATCACTTTTTAGGTCGTCATCTTCTTCATTGGAACCTTGTAGAGCAGTTTCATTCATGACACCCTTGGATGAAAATTCATCATTAGAAAGTGGAGTCGTGTCACCTGGAGTAACGTTGTTTTCAAATTGTTCCTCAGTTTCTTCATCAGAACTTTGAAGTTGAAGACATTCTTCATTTTCATTGGAATCTTCAATTACCACTGTTTCCTGATGAATTTCTTCGATTTTTTGATTGTCTGAACTTTCCCCATCATCAGAACTTGAATCCTCGAAACATTCGATTTGTTCACTAGGAATCAAGTAAGTATCACGATCTTCATCATCAGATTGCTCATCTCCTCCCATGTAAGACCTTGAAAAATTTTCATCATCTTCATTGGAACTTTGAGGAGCAGTCTCATTCACGATACCATTAAATGAACATTGAGCAGTAGAACATGGAGCCATGGCACCTGGATGAACGTCATTATCGAATTGTTTAACAGTTTCTTCAGCAGAACTTTGATGTTGAAGACATTCTTCATTCAAGCCATTGGAATCTTCAAGTTCTGCTGTTTCATGATGAATTTCCCTGATTTCTTGATTGTCTGAACTTTCCCCAACAAAACTTAAATCCTCGAAACATTTGATTGGTTCAATCGGGTTCAAATAAGTATCACGATCTTCATCATCAGATTGCTCATCTCCTCCCATGTAAGACCTTAAATAATTTTCATCATCTTCCTTGGAACTTTGAAGAGCAGTTTTATTGACAACACGATTGATTGAATCACTACCTTTATCATCAGATTGACCAGCTTCCCCTTGGTGAGAGCTTGAATAATTGCCATTGCCTTCGTTGGAACTTTGAGTAGTTTCATTGGAAGAAAATTCTTCGTTACTAGAAAGTAGGGTGGGGGCACAGTTTAAAACAGAATAAACACAATCTTCAAGTGGTTGTTCTGTTTCTCTAACAATGTCGTCACTTTCCCCATCAAAACATCCTGTGGGACTCATCAGATGCAAATTAGTATCACTATCTTTATCATCGGATTGATCAGCTTCCCCATGGTGAGAGCTCAAATAATTGCCATTGCCTTCGTTGGAACTTTGAGTAGTTTCATTGGAAGAATTTTCTTCGTCACTAGAAAGTAGGGTGGTGGCACAGTTTGAAACAGAATAAACACAGTTTCCGAGTGGTTGTTCTGCTTCTATAACAATGTCGTCACTTTCCCCATCAGAACTTGAATCATTGGAACATTCTGTGGGTCTCGTCAGATGCAAATTAGTGTCACTACCTTTACCATCAGATTGACCAGCTTCCCCTTGGTGAGAGCTTAAATGATTGCCATTGCCTTCGTTGGAACTTTGAGTAGTTTCATTAGAAGAAAATTCTTCGTCGCAGGAAAGTAGGGTGGTGGTACAGTTTAAGACAGAATAAACACAGTTTTCGAGTGGTGGTTCTGTTTCTCTAACAATGTCGTCACTTTTCCCATCAGAACTTGAATCGTTGTAGCATTTGACTGCTTTAATCGGAATGAAGTAAGTATTATTAAAATTATCTACAGCAAAAGATTGATTATCACTTTCTAGATAGTCATCTTCATTGGATCTTTGTAGAGCCTTTTCACTCATGATAAGAGAGGATAAAAATTCAGGAGAAAGAGGTGGATACATGGGACCTTGACTAAAATAATTTTCAAGTTCTTCCTCAGTTTCTTCATCATAATTTTGATGTTGAAGACATTGTAGAGCAGTTTCACTCATGGTAACATTGGATGAAAATTCATCATTATAAAGTGGAGTCGTGTCACCTGGAGTAACGTTGTTTTCAAATTGTTCCTCAGTTTCTTCATCAGAACTTTGATGTTGAAGACATTCTTCATTTTCATTGGAATCTTCAATTACCACTGTTTCCTGATGAATTTCTTCGATTTTTTGATTGTCTGAACTTTCCCCATCATCAGAACTTGAATCCTCGAAACATTCGATTTGTTCACTAGGAATCAAGTAAGGACCACGATCTTCATCATCAGATTGCTCATCTCCTCCCATGTAAGACCTTGAAAAATTTTCATCATCTTCATTGGAACTTTGAGGAGCAGTCTCATTCACGATACCATTAAATGAAAATTGAGCAGTAGAACATGGAGCCATGGCACCTGGATGAACGTCATTATCGAATTGTTTAACAGTTTCTTCAGCAGAACTTTGATGTTGAAGATATTCTTCATTCAAGCAATTGAAATCCTCAAGTTCTGCTGTTTCATGACGAATTTCCCTGATTTCTTGATTGTCTGAACTTTCCCCATCAAAACTTAAATCCTCGAAACATTTGATTGGTTCAATCGGATTTAAATAAGTATCACGATCTTCATCATCAGACTGCTCATCTCCTCCCATGTAAGACCTTGAATAATTTTCATCATCTTCGTTGGTACTTTGAAGAGCAGGTTTATTGACAACACGATTGATTGAATCACTATCTTTATCATCAGATTGACCAGCTTCCCCTTGGTGAGAGCTTAAATAATCGCCATTTCCTTCGTTGGAACTTTGAGTAGTTTCATTGGAAGAATTTTCTTCGTCACTAGAAAGTAGGGTGGTGGCACAGTTTAAAACAGAATAAAAACAGTTTTCGAGTGGTTGTTCTGCTTCTATAACAATGTCGCCACTTTCCCCATCAGAACTTGAATCATTGGAACATTCTGTGGGTCTCATCAGATGCAAATTAGTATCACTATCTTTATCATGCAAATTAGTATCACAATCTTTATCATCAGCTTGATCAGCTTCCCCTTGGTGAGAGCTTAAATAATTGCAATTGCCTTCGTTGGAACTTTTAGTAGTTTCATTAGAAGAATTTTCTTCGTCACTAGAAAGTAGGGTGGGGGCACAGTTTAAAACAGAATAAACACAGTTTTCGAGTGGTTGTTCTGCTTCTATAACAATGTCGCCACTTTCCCCATCAGAACTTGAATCATTGGAACATTCTGTGGGTCTCATCAGATGCAAATTAGTATCACTATCTTTATCATGCAAATTAGTATCACTATCTTTATCATGCAAATTAGTATCACTATCTTTATCATCAGCTTGATCAGCTTCCCCTTGGTGAGAGCTTAAATAATCGCCATTTCCTTCGTTGGAACTTTGAGTAGTTTCATTGGAAGAAAATTCTTCGTTACTAGAAAGTAGGGTGGGGGCACAGTTTAAAACAGAATAAACACAGTTTTCGAGTGGTTGTTCTGCTTCTATAACAATGTCGCCACTTTCCCCATCAGAACTTGAATCATTGGAACATTCTGTGGGTCTCATCAGATGCAAATTAGTATCACTATCTTTATCATGCAAATTAGTATCACTATCTTTATCATGCAAATTAGTATCACTATCTTTATCATCAGCTTGATCAGCTTCCCCTTGGTGAGAGCTTAAATAATTGCCATTGCCTTCGTTGGAACTTTGAGTAGTTTCATTGGAAGAAAATTCTTCGTTACTAGAAAGTAGGGTGGGGGCACAGTTTAAAACAGAATAAACACAGTTTTCGAGTGGTTGTTCTGTTTCTATAACAATGTCGCCACTTTCCCCATCAGAACTTGAATCATTGGAACATTCTGTGGGTCTCGTCAGATGCAAATTAGTATCACTATCTTTATCATGCAAATTAGTGTCACTACCTTTATCATCAGCTTGATCAGCTTCCCCTTGGTGAGAGCTTAAATAATTGTCTTTGCCTTCGTTGGAACTTTGAGTAGTTTCATTGGAAGAAAATTCTTCGTTACTAGAAAGTAGGGTGGGGGCACAGTTTGAAACAGAATAAACACAGTTTTCGAGTGGTTGTTCTGCTTCTATAACAATGTCGTCACTTTCCCCATCAGAAATTGAATCACTGGAACATTCTGTGGGTCTGATCAGATGCAAGTTAGTATCACTATCTTTATCATGCAAATTAGTATCACTATCTTTATCATCAGCTTGATCAGCTTCCCCATGGTGAGAGCTTGAATAATCGCCATTGTTTTCGTTAGAACTTTGAGTAGTTTCATTGGAAGAATTTTCTTCGTCACTAGAAAGTAGGGTGGTGGCACAGTTTAAAACAGAATAAACACAGTTTTCGAGTGGTTGTTCTGCTTCTATAACAATGTCGCCACTTTCCCCATCAGAACTTGAATCATTGGAACATTCTGTGGGTCTCATCAGATGCAAATTAGTATCACTATCTTTATCATGCAAATTAGTATCACTATCTTTATCATGCAAATTAGTATCACTATCTTTATCATCAGCTTGATCAGCTTCCCCTTGGTGAGAGCTTAAATAATTGCCATTGCCTTCGTTGGAACTTTGAGTAGTTTCATTGGAAGAAAATTCTTCGTTACTAGAAAGTAGGGTGGGGGCACAGTTTGAAACAGAATAAACACAGTTTTCGAGTGGTTGTTCTGTTTCTATAACAATGTCGTCACTTTCCCCATCAGAACTTGAATCATTGGAACATTCTGTGGGTCTCGTCAGATTCAAATTAGTATCACTATCTTTATCATGCAAATTAGTATCACTATCTTTATCATGCAAATTAGTATCACTATCTTTATCATCAGCTTGATCAGCTTCCCCTTGGTGAGAGCTTAAATAATTGCCATTGCCTTCGTTGGAACTTTGAGTAGTTTCATTGGAAGAAAATTCTTCGTTACTAGAAAGTAGGGTGGGGGCACAGTTTAAAACAGAATAAACACAGTTTTCGAGTGGTTGTTCTGTTTCTATAACAATGTCGCCACTTTCCCCATCAGAACTTGAATCATTGGAACATTCTGTGGGTCTCATCAGATGCAAATTAGTATCACTATCTTTATCATGCAAATTAGTATCACTATCTTTATCATGCAAATTAGTATCACTATCTTTATCATCAGCTTGATCAGCTTCCCCTTGGTGAGAGCTTAAATAATTGCCATTGCCTTCGTTGGAACTTTGAGTAGTTTCATTGGAAGAAAATTCTTCGTTACTAGAAAGTAGGGTGGGGGCACAGTTTAAAACAGAATAAACACAGTTTTCGAGTGGTTGTTCTGTTTCTATAACAATGTCGCCACTTTCCCCATCAGAACTTGAATCATTGGAACATTCTGTGGGTCTCGTCAGATGCAAATTAGTATCACTATCTTTATCATGCAAATTAGTATCACTACCTTTATCATCAGCTTGATCAGCTTCCCCTTGGTGAGAGCTTAAATAATTGCCTTTGCCTTCGTTGGAACTTTGAGTAGTTTCATTGGAAGAAAATTCTTCGTTACTAGAAAGTAGGTTGGGGGCACAGTTTGAAACAGAATAAACACAGTTTTCGAGTGGTTGTTCTGTTTCTATAACAATGTCGTCACTTTCCCCATCAGAAATTGAATCACTGGAACATTCTGTGGGTCTGATCAGATGCAAGTTAGTATCACTATCTTTATCATGCAAATTAGTATCACTATCTTTATCATCAGCTTGATCAGCTTCCCCTTGGTGAGAGCTTAAATAATTGCCATTGCCTTCGTTGGAACTTTGAGTAGTTTCATTGGAAGAAAATTCTTCGTTACTAGAAAGTAGGGTGGGGGCACAGTTTAAAACAGAATAAACACAGTTTTCGAGTGGTTGTTCTGTTTCTATAACAATGTCGCCACTTTCCCCATCAGAACTTGAATCATTGGAACATTCTGTGGGTCTCATCAGATGCAAATTAGTATCACTATCTTTATCATGCAAATTAGTATCACTATCTTTATCATGCAAATTAGTATCACTATCTTTATCATCAGCTTGATCAGCTTCCCCTTGGTGAGAGCTTAAATAATTGCCATTGCCTTCGTTGGAACTTTGAGTAGTTTCATTGGAAGAAAATTCTTCGTTACTAGAAAGTAGGGTGGGGGCACAGTTTGAAACAGAATAAACACAGTTTTCGAGTGGTTGTTCTGTTTCTATAACAATGTCGCCACTTTCCCCATCAGAACTTGAATCATTGGAACATTCTGTGGGTCTCGTCAGATGCAAATTAGTATCACTATCTTTATCATGCAAATTAGTATCACTACCTTTACCATCAGATTGACCAGCTTCCCCTTGGTGAGAGCTTAAATGATTGCCATTGCCTTCGTTGGAACTTTGAGTAGTTTCATTAGAAGAATTTTCTTCGTCACTAGAAAGTAGGGTGGTGGCACAGTTTGAAACAGAATAAACACAGTTTTCGAGTGGTTGTTCTGTTTCTCTAACAATGTCTTCACTTTCCCCATCAGAACATTCTGTGGAACTCATCAGATGCAAATTAGAATCACTATCTTTGTCATCAGATTGGTCAGCTTCACCATGGTGAGAGCTTAAATAATGGGTAGTTTCATTGGAAGAAAATTCTTCGTCACTGGAAAGTGGGGTGTTAGCACAGTTTAAAACAGAATAAACACAGCTTTCAAGTGGTTGTTCTGTTTGTCTAACAGCTCTTTGCTGTATTAGTTTTCTATACTGTAAATATGCACTTGAAGGTAGTAATTCTTCATTCCATCCTGCATAGTAATCTTCAATTTCTGGGGTTTCTCGATTGTCGCAAGTTCCATCACCACTTTGAGGTCTGCTATTGGGAATCTGAATATGGTAACTTTTATTGCTTTGTAAGTCACTCTCAGAATCGCTTTCTAGATCATTTTCAATGAAGACATATTCATCGTCACTGCAGCTTTGGGGTTCCAGTTGTCGTTCCTCATAATCGTAGACTACATAATCTTCCTCATCATAATCGTAGACGACAAAATCTTCCCCATCGCTAACTATTTCTACGCTTTCGGTTACAGGTTTTGGAAATTCGGCCATTCTTCTAAATACTGCTGTCGTTTAGGCTGTAAGAATAAAAATAACAAATTATTATACATATTACATCTACTGGTATATTTAGTAAGTGCCACTTTCAAGACTGGCCAAAGTACTGAAAATTCGAAAATAACAAATTATACATAAATTATCCCATTCTGACCTAGAGGAGTGAAAATGGTACCTACCTGTGTATCAAATAAATAATAAAATAATTATGCATAGTACAAAGCAGCAGGTTTGACCAGTGACTTGACCAGTGACAAGACCACACTACATTTTTTGTATAACTAAAACAGTTGAAGATGTAGCAGATGAGTTTATTATTACACACCTCTATTGTATACCAATTTGGTGATCTCTATTTCATAGAAACCAAAAATTATTATACAGAGTGGTCCATTACTTACGTCCACCCCCTAAATAGGGCTTAATTTTAAAGATAAAAAATTGAAACTTTGAGGATTTGTCTACTTGATATAGGACCACAGAATGACATAATCAGTTTCATTAAAAAAATTTAGTTCGAGCGCGCCAGCGATAAAAAACTATAATATGGTAGTAAATTGTCGAAAAAAAATTTGATTTTTCTTCAATCCATGGGTAGAAATCGATTAATAAAATCAAAATCGCTTGAAAGAAATGTGAAAAAACTAATTATAAGGCAATAACGCTTTCTGAACGACACATTTGCCCTAATGGTATGATAGAGATAGGGACATCTCATCAGTCTGTCACATCACCACCACCAGAGGAGTGTGCCGATCAGAAAGAAAATCACGTAAATGTCCTATTATCCTAGATTAGTCTAAGTTTTACTTTGAAACTAGATACCTATGAATCTAAACGTTTCAGCTTTGTGTTTAATTGTCAAATTATCGTGCGCATCCGGGTGTTGTTAAAGTGTTTTGGAGAAGTGCTTTGAAGGAATCCAATAATTAGGTATTTGATTTTATTATAAAACTTTACACTAAAATTATTTTGATAATAATTTTGTGGGTTGTTTTTCTTTGGTAAGTTTTGAAACAATTACTTATATTCTTATAACACTTTTACTTTTTTATAAAATCTTCTACTCTTTTCTAGTTGGTTCATTTTCTTTTGAAGAGAAAGTGGACATGCTATTAATTTATGGCGAAAGTCAACAAAATTCTGTTCAAGCGGAGCAATTATAAGCCCAAAGATATCCAGATAGGCCACATCTGAACAGAAATGTTTTCCCTCGGCTTGTCAACACACCAAGGACTACTGGATCTCTGAAAGCCAGAACAAAAGAAGTGACAAATCAAGTAGGTAACAACGCATTAATTAGCACGAGAAGACTCAACGAAATTACCGATATAAGTCTTACATCAATCAAGAGAATCTTAAAGAAGCATAAATATCATCCATATCATATCCAGTTGCATCAAGAGTTACATGGTCAAAATTTTGAAAATCGGGTTCTGTTTTGTCAGTGGGCTCAACATTTTTTTTTATAAAATCCTGACTTTTTTCAGCAAGTTCTTTTTACAGATGAATGTTCATTCAAGAGCAACGAGAGCATCAACAAACACAATTTACACTACTGGGCAACTGATAAACCACACTGGATGAGTTTGGGGCAGCATAATCGGGGATGTTTTGATCGGCCCATTTTTTTTCAATGTTCACTTGAATGGGGAAGTATACTTGAATTTTTTACAACATAATTTACAGGTACTCTTAGAAAACCTTACCCTTGAATGTTTTAGGCTTGTACTTTCAGCAAGACGGGGCGCCAGCACAATATGCTCAACGAGTTCGGGAACATCTCAATCATCAGTATCCTCAAAGATGGGTTGGACGTAGGGGACCAACTGCATGGCCTGCGCGATCTCCTGACTTCATCCTATGGACTTTTTTACGTGGGGATCTGTAAAAGAGATAGTTTACAATAAATAATGATCCTGTAACTACGAGAGGGACTACGAGTGCAGGTTCACAGTGTGCCCTATTCCAGCAAGAGCTGTTCTTCTATTTACTTAGGTCTTATTTACTTTGTCATAAAACTTTATTGGACCTACCATTTTCAGATTATATTGATCACCCTATTACACATCATAAATCATTTTTCTATGTATTGAAAAAAATCGATTTTTTTCGACAATTTACCACCATATTAGAGTTTTTTATCGCTGGCGCCCGAACTAATTTTTTTTAATGAAACTGATTATGCCATTTCGTGGTCCTATATACATAGTGATGGACCATCCTGTACAAAGGTAACTAAGACCGACTCTCTATAATTATGTAATTTTAAATTTGCGCATAAACTGAGCATACAAACTGTGTTGTAATTAGGTAGGTATTAATTTATGGAGCTGATTATATGACTCTGAATATGAAATTATCAAGTTTTGCATTAATTTATATTTGTAGTTTGTGTACAACTTTCCAATAAAATGTTCATTACAAATAGGTGTGTTTATTATTTTTTCATTATAAATACCTTTTATGAATAAACACCAGTTATATTCACCTTAATTCTTTATTTTCATATAAACAAAAATTGTTAATGTAATAAATTATGTCTATTCTGTGATTCCTCATCCTCACTGTACCTACAAAATTTCAAATCTGAAATCAATGCTGATATTTCATGTGACCTTGGCAAACTATTCAGAAATAAATCCACGTATACAGGGTGTTTCATTAATCAGTGAAGAAAATTCAACTGGAGATTCCATATGCTGAATTTTAAGGGGGGTTTGTCATAAAAAAATTTAAACCCTCCCCTAAGAAGTTACATCCCCTTAAAGTAGGGTAAAAAATTCCCATTTATCAATTTTTTTCCGAAATGACTTGAAATAAATAAAATACGGCTAGGTATTCGAATACTACTACCAAGAAGCCTCCATAATTACATAATTTTATCCACCCTTGTTCTCTGCAAGAGTGTGAATCATACTACCCCTAAAAGTTTTTTTCCAGAACTTTTTTTCTAATATTTTTGATTTATTTTTAAATCCACACTCTGGAGGGCCAGTTTAATTAGAAAAAAAATTGTCTCTTGAAAATTTCACGGAAACTCAATACTTTTTCACTAAAGAAATAAAATAAGCGGACTTACATAAATTATAAATTGTGATTTCACATACAAATTTATAAAAATATGTAAATATGTAAAATATTCATAGAAATAAATAAACATTAAATAACACAAAAAACATAATTAACAATAAACACAATCAATTTAAATTAAATTAACAATATTTTGTTAAGACAGTTCTCAAAATGGTCACAATTTTCTTGAATACATGCCCTTATTTTATTTCTTTAGTGGAAAAGTATTGAGTTTTCGTGAAATTTTTAAGAGACATATTTATTTTCAATTGAACTGGCCCTCCTAAGTATGGATTTAAAGACAAAAAAAAATTAGGAAAAAAGTTCAGGAAAAAACACTTTTAGGGGTAGTATGATTCACACCCTCGCAGAAAACAAGGGTGCATAAAACTATGTAATTATGGAGGCTTCATGGTAGTAGTATTCGAATACCTAGCCGTCTTTTTTTTTATTTCAAGTCATTTCAGAAAAAAATTGATAAATGTGAATTTTTTACCCTACTTTTAGGGGTGTAACTTCTCAAGGGTGGCTTTAAGAATTTTTTTTATGACAAACCCTCCTTAAAATTCAGCCAGGAATCTCCAGTTGAATTTTCTGCACTGATTAATGAAACACCCTGTATAGGATGAACCAAAATTTTCAATTTTTATCACACTGTATTAGTAATTTTTAATTTCCATGACACAGAGAATTTTTTTTATCCACATTTTTTCTAACAATTCGTTTTTGTAAATGAGCTACAAATCTGCAATTTTTTTAATGCGAAAAAAATTCATCTGAGGCGCTGTTAAGATACAGAGGCCTCCTGAAAAGTGAAAATATCTGCACCAGGACCCCAAACACCTAAATCTGGCATTGTGTCCAACACGATTGTATAAAAGACGAACTGATAAATTTATTACAATGTGGTTGCTTCCCTTAGACAATACAGGATGAGGCGCGAGAACCTTAGGGCATTTTTATATGGAGAAGTGTTGGGAGTAGAAGTCTAAAAATTTGCACATGTATAATTTCGATTTTGACGAGCTGAACTAAAATATTTACAACCCCTCACCATTTCCGGTTATACCGGAAGTTGACATCAACTTACTTATTTTAAATGGGACACCCTGTATATTATTACATTTTCAGATTGTCTGAAAAAATGCAATAAAAATGGCGTTTACAGTTCAAAATTGTACCGAGTAATTAATGAGTTATAAACAAATGAAAATCGCAAATTTCCATTTTCAAAGCATCTTAGATTGAAAACGGGTCAAGATATCGGAAAACGGCTTACATGTCCCTATCTTAACTTTTCACGGAGTATCCTCTGGTGCGGCCCACTCTGACGGTGGTGGGTCTTCTCACAGGACACTGCCACCTAAGAGTACACCTACATAAACTGGGGATATACAGAGAAGACCCAATTTGTAGACTCTGCAATGAAGAAGACGAGACAGCTTCTCATGTGATATTCGAGTGTCCAGCACTCGCACGAACGCGCTATGCGGTCCTGGGACCAATCAGTCCCGGGAGCCATCTGGCGGAAAAAACCTTGGTTAGCGGGCTGCTAAACCTTGTCAAAGGAACGGAGCTCTTCTAATCAAGGAGAATCTAAATGTGAGAAATACAATAAGCCCGCTGGCTTCAGTGTTTGGGACCTAATAAACCATCTCTCACATTTAGTTAAAATACCAAATACCAAATACCAATCCTCTGGTGCTGATGAAATTTGTATACAAACAAAGTGATAAAAAATCAGCGATTTAAAAAAAAAAAAATTTTTCTGTAGGTACTCCAGCGTAGTAAATGAAAAGTTAAGATAGGGACATGTAAGCCTTTTTCCGATATCTTGACCCGTTTTCAAGCTAAGCTGCTTTGAAAATAGAAAATTGCGATTTTCATTTGTTTATAACTCATTAATTACTCGGTACAATTTTGAACTTTTACAATTTATATTTTGATACGCCATTTTTATTGCATTTTTTCAGACAATCTGAAAATGTAATAATATACAGGGCGTACCTACTATTTAAAAAAAGAAAAATATAGCAACTTCCGGTATAACCGGATGTGGTGTGGGGTTGCAAATATTTTAGTTCAGCTGTCAGCTCGTCAAAATTGAATTCTAAAAACCTACCAAAAAAGGTGGATAAAAGTTATCATAAGAGCAGCTAGCAGTTAGCAGAATTATTCACGATTTTGAAATATACAGGGTGTTTCATGCAGTGATATTGGGCCAAGTTTAAAGGAGTTTCTTTCTTAAATCGAAATGATGCAGTTTTGTTTAAAAGATACAGGGTGTCAAAGTTTAAAAAAATATAACAGTTTTTTTTTTCATAAACTCTGCATGAACAATAAACAAACTAAGCTTTCTAATTGGACTATTTCAGGATTTTCAGGTTTTGTAGATGTCTTCCAGTGACGTAGATATTCACTTTTCCCTACCTATCTTTTACACCACCGACTTTATTGTGAATACAACAAAGTTATTCAATAGCCCATGCATTTTAGAACAAAAAAGTATTTATTATCATCATTTTTTTCAAACGGCAAAGAAATCAAAGAAAGAAATTTTTTTCAAAGAAATCAATAATTTTGAATTGTAGCTAAATTATAAATGGTCAACATTACCTGACAAAACTTAAAATGTCTAAAAAATGATGCGCCGTATGAAAAAAATAAGGAATACTTTTTTGGTCTAAAATGCATGGGCTATTGAATAGCGTTTCGGTATTTGCAATAAAGTCAGTGGCGTAAAGGATAGGGAGGGAAAGGGGCGCTAAACCTGAATATCTACGACACTGGTAGACATCTACAAAACCTGAAATAACCAAATTAACGATCTTTGTTTGTTTGCTGTTCATGCCAAGTTTAATCAAATCGATTTAAATTTACAAAAGTTATATTTTGAACTAAAATTTATTTTTTCAACTAATATTTATGAGAGGAACTATCCCTTTAAATTTGGCTCAATATCACTGAAACACCCTGTATACAGGTTTATCCTAAGTAAGTGCGAAAAATTTTAGGGGGTGATTTCTTTGCCCATTCCAATGACAAAAATTTCCCATGAACGAAAATGCACCTTTTTGAGATACAGAGTGTTGGAAAAAGATTATTTTTCTATTTTTTTTTAATGTGTATCTCGGGAACCGTTTGAGGTAGGTACAGAGCTCAACTTTGGTACATATCTTACCATTGATATTAGCTACTTTTTTAATGCTGATTGTTGGGTTTTCCGTGTGACATTCCCGATATTGCAACATTGCCAACACTGCATGGGTACGAGTGAGGCCCATCTATGAAAAAGAACAGAGAGCTGGACAAGACAGAACGAGCAAAATTCATGAAAGAGCACTAGGTTTCTCCTCTCTTAGATTCACGTTTTCGAATTCGCATCTTCAGGTGTCGGAGAGCAACAGATCTCTTCATTTTTCACATTGTCATAAAAATAGAGTTTTAAACTATAAGCTCGGCTTGTTGACAGTTGAAATTTTTGAAACAAAACATTTTAAAGAAGTTGTATAGATTTGAATTCCTTTTTAGAGTACATGTAGATATGAAAATTAATCTCCAACCAGTCAACATTTGCAGCCATTTTAAGCTTTTCGTAAAATGTCGTCATTTTCAGAAAAGGCCTCGGAAAAAGCTGCTTTCATCATATTTCTGACACATAACTCTTCTTTGTGACAAATAGTACTAGAATGAGTACTACTAAGTATTCTGTGTACCTTGAGGACGTGATTAAAGGAAACTTTTCTGAAAATTACAACATTTTATGAAGAAACTTAAAATTGCTGTAAATGTTGACTGGTTGAAGATTAATTTGCATATGTACCTATATTAGATCTGTCCTTAAGAAGGGAAAAATCGAATTTTAATGGTCTTACCCCCCAAATTGGTTAATAAAATATCAGAGTTTTTTAAATTTTTTCCCTCCATATTTATTTTTATCTTTTTTATCGTTGCCCTAATTATCAGCAAAAAAATTGTATATTCTCAGAAATTGTTGACAGTAATGTTACCTTTTCGTCGGATTTTTTGGAATTCAATACAAGCGTTTTGGGCTAATCTCAAATAGTTTATTTTGGATAATTTCATCCAACTCACATTAACTTATGATCGAAAATCTTGATGCACTCTTTCTCATTACTATAATTCATTTCCAAAACATAATACGAATAAATATTCAGGACAAACAATCAGAATATGTACGAGATGCCGGGTTCTTGAAATTGGCTTTTGTGGAGGGTGCAACATGCTCGAACAGCAAGTGTAGCAGGAAAAACAGAACATTTTTAAATAATGAGATTAATCGATTTGGCTGCAGGGGTGGCCTTGAATTTTTTTACGTGATTAATTTTTTTGCACAAAGAATTCTTACGATTGAATTCTTTCAATATTTAACTCTCCAAATCACGTTTTTTTTGACTTTTTCCCGCGTTTTTCACAATATCCAGAGAATGAAGATGTGATTCATCTAGACCAAAAACGCTTGCATCGATCCAAAAAAATCCGACAAAAAGGTAACATTAATTGTCAGTATTTTCTGAGAATTTACGATTCTTTAGCTGATAATTAGGGCAACAGTAAAAAAATCACGAAAAATCAATGCTTTTCTTATGGGAAAAAGTAAGGCTTGGATTTAAAGCGGTGGGTAAATATGGAGGGAAATTATTTTTTAAATTCTGACAATTTTTTAAAATTATTTCGAACCAATTTGGGGGGTAAGAGCATTAAAATTCGATTTTGCTCTCTTAAGGACATATCTAATGTATACAGGATCAACCTTTGGGAGCTGATACCATTTATATAGGCTAAACTGTCAGTTTGACAGTTTCCATTTTTTGTGTATCTGTGTTTTAGGAAAAACTCGACATTTTAAAAATATTTTCAGCATAACACCACTTCCGGTTATACCGGAAGTGGACACGAAGTTCGTTATTTTAAATGACACGGTGCAGTTTTTTTTACGGATTCATGTTCTTCATCAAAAACTAAGTGACTTTAGTAAAACAACATAATATCGATCTTCAATTGTTTTTGAGTTATTTGGATTTTTATGAATTTTTTGACACTTTCAGAGTCTCTCTAAAACCGTGTTATCTACGAAACTGTATGACATAAATTGATGAAATAAATTTTAGTTCACTAAAAAATTAACAAGTTATAACACAAAATTCGAGAAATCGGAAGAAACGCGCAAAAAGTGATAGAAAATGATTTGTGAAATTTTGAAATTTTACAATTAAAAAAAAATCATTTTTTCAAATAGCACCCTGTTTATTTTTTTATTTCATTAGATTGGCAAAAAAAAAAACTAAACAAAATCGATGTGCATGATAAGGGAATAAATATTTTTTCATTTTTCAAATACTATTTGAAAAAATGATTTTTTTTAATTGTAAAATTCGAAATTTCAAAAGGCATTTTCAATCACTTTTTCAACGTTTCTTCTGATTTCTCGAATTTTGTGTGATAACTTGTAAATTTTTTAGTGAACTAAAATTTATTTCATCAATTTATGTCATACAGTTTCGTAGATAACCCGGTTTTAGTGAGACCCTGAAAGTGTCAAAAAATTCATAAAAATCGAAATAACTCAAAAACAATTGAAGATCGATATTATGTTGTTTTACTAAAGTCACTTAGTTTTTGATGAAGAACATGAATCCATAAACAAAACCGCACCGTGTCATTAAAAACAAAAAACGAACTTCGTGTCCACTTCCGATATAACCGGAAGTGGTGTTGTGCTGAAAATATTTTTTAAATGTTGAGTTTTTCCTAAAACACAGATAGATACACAAAAAATGGAAACTGTCAAACTGACAGTTTAGCCGATATAAATGGTATCAGCTCCCAAAGGTTGACCCTGTATACAGAGTGTCTCAGCTCATTCGAGTCTATCTCTGTAGGCCAAACGATGAGTTAGTTTTTTTTTTTTTTTTAATTCATGCACAGGACCATGATTTTAAATTATTTTGGACTATACAGATGTCCCATGTGACAAATGGCATATCAAAGTTTTGTTATGGAATGCGCTTATTGCATTTTTAGAATATCTGAGAAGAAATTGGTTTTTACAGTTGGAGTTTCAATTGAGAAGTTTGTGAGTTATAACAAGTGAAAATCGCAATTTTCAAAGTTCAACGTGTACAACGAAAACGGCTCACGATAGAGAAAAACGGCTAACATGTCTCTATTTTAACTCTTTATGTACTATTCTATGGTACCGAAATATTTGTACTCTCTCTTTTTATTTTTTATTCAGCGACGCATTGAGGAATCGCAGATTTTTTTCACCCCGTATAAACATTTAATCTACATCATAGGATAGTACATGAAAAGTTAAAATATATTTATGTAAGCCATTTTCCTCTATTTTGGGCTGTTTTCGTTGTATTGGTTAGACCTTGAATTTTAAAATTGCAATTTTCCATTAAAAAAAAAAACATAAATTTGATATGCCATTCTCATATAGGACATTCGGTTTAGTCCAAAATAATTTTAAATTTTCATTGTGATCCTGTACTTGAATTTGCAATTTTTTTACTAAAAAAGCGATTTCAGGAAAACGGCAAGCAGACACTTATGTTCCTCCAAACGTAAGTTTCTGCTTACCGTTTCTCCGAAATCGCTTTTTTAGTAACAAAATTGCAGCAGCAGTTAAAAAAATGTAAAATTCCAATATCGCGTCCATAAGAAACAGAAAAAATAACTATCGTTATGGAAAATCTACAGTACCACGATTTTTTTAACACAGACAGTAGCTAGTTTCAAGTTATGATCAAAGGGGAAAGTAGCAAACTTCAAGTCTGACTGTTTCACAGGAAAAGCTATGAATATGAATGAAGGAAAAGCACCAATTTTAGTTTTCCTCTACATAGGCTGGTTCACAAGCTCACCGACAAACTTTGGAAGATGACGACAGATGATGACATTTTAAGAATTTTTTTTGTATTTTAACACACATTTCACTTTTTTTAAGAGCTTTGAAGGGATTTGTAGGTTTTGATTCTATTAATTTTTATGTTTCAAAATCACTTAAATCGGTAAACTATTAATTAACAAACTAAAGGATGAATGTTTGACTTGAATTAAAACATTTTGAGACTGATTCCTAATTTGAGAAGCAGCATTTTGTACTCTCCTCTCTCTACCTGTGGTCGTTCTTGATGTCCTTGTGACGAATAATTTGCTTCAAAATGTCCCGAAAAATAAAAATCCATAAGATTTAAGTCAGCGGAACATTTGTATTTGCGCTTGTTTCTAAGGCAACTTTGTTTTGTTATTAATAAAGAATAATAATGAATTGGACTCATTATTATTATTAAATTCACTTTTTTCTGCAGAAAACTTACAAGTCTTCTAATTTGGACAATTTATCCAAATGATTTTTTTTTCAAATTACACGAGCTTTCATCGTTCAGGGTTTGAGGTGAGCTTGTGAATCTCCCTGTATTTTAAGCTATGGAAAAATATTCAAATCTGAGGTCTGCATTTCACGTTTCCTCAAAGCGCAGCATTGGCCCAATTTAACAGTCCAAATAACTAAGTTACCAATAATGCATAGAAGATTATATGAAGTGTCCGCTAAAAAGTTCGCACTACAGGCTGTCCGTTTTTCGAGATTAAGCACGGGTATCTCGGTTATCTTGAGAGATACGAAGTCGGTCAAATTGGGGCAAAGTTGCGTATTTTTATGCCGAGTAATAATCTGAAAAAAAATTCAGGATATTTTCAGTCGTTGCTAAAATACCCTGGAAAAACTGAAAAATCTAATTTTCTTATTTTTGAAAATTAATAAATAATTTTTTGTAGGCTTACGTAAGCCGCTAAGAACTATCCATCTGACATTTCAAAAACTTACAAAGCCACCTAGATCCGAGAGTTTTCACAGTCAACTTTCGTTTTTCTTATGGCCGCCATATTGGATTTTCATGTCGTTATGTATTAAATAAATTAAGGAAACCAAAAATCTATCACAATCAAAGAAAATTTTCAAAATTTAATTTTTCTTTTTTCGAAAAAAATAGGTACTTAACCTTTTTTCAACCGAATGTCAGAAATAACCATATAGCAATGTCACGTCATATTGCGACGTCACCCGACGGTGATAAAATTTTCTTTTTTTTTTAATAAGAAAAAAAATTTTAAGAAATTTTTGTTGAATGTGATTGATTTTTGGTTTCCTTAAGAAAGGTTTCTTTAAGAAAAACGAAAGGTGACTGAAAACTCTCGGATCTAGTCGGCCTTGAAAACTTTTGTAATGACAGATGGGTAGCTCTTGCCGACTTATGTAAGCCTACAAAAAATTATTTATTAATCTCCAATAACAAAAAAGATATGATGAAAATAAGAAATCTCGATTTTTCAGTTTTTTCAGGATATTTCAGCAACGACTGAAAATATCCTCAATTTTTTTTCAGATTATTACTCGGCATAAAAATACGCAACTTTGCCCCAATTTAACCGACCTCGTATCTCTACTGATAAGCGAGATACCCATGGTTAGCCTCGAAAAACGGACGTAGGTATATGGGAAAATTTTTTGTTTTCCATTTTTTTTTGGTCATAAGTTTCTGCTTAAAAAAAATTTGAGCACACTAGATCCATTAAAGGTAGTGTAAAAACGTGCATTTTTTAAATTAATCGCAGTCATAATATTTTGAATTCAAAATTACTGAGAAAAATGAGCAAAAAGTTGAAATTTTAAAAGTTACCAGTTTTCAAAATATCATGTTCTTGTGACTTTGAATTTTAGAAAAACATTTTCTGTTGAACTAAAATTTCCACCATGGATCTAGTGTGCTCAAATTTATCTTTTATCCAAATCTTTTAAAAAGGAAAAACTTATGAGAAAAAAATTCAAAAAAGGTGGAAAACAAAAAATTCCTCATAATATGGTGCGAACTTTTTGACGGGCACTGTATGTATATGACTCATCCTGTATGTAGGGTGTCCCAGCTTATTCGAAGCGGTCTCTGTAGGCCAAACGATGGACTTTTTCAAAAAAAAATTTGAAAATTCAAGTACAGAATCACAATCGCCATAATTTAAAATTATTTTGGAGTATACAGAGTGTCCCATATGAGAGTGGCATATCAAAGTTATGTTTTTTTAAATGGAATGCTCCTATGTTATTGCATTTTTAGATTGTCTGAGAAGAGAAAATAAGATTGGCTTTTACAGTTGGTGTTTAAATTCAGAAGTTTTTGAGTTATAAACAAGTGAAAATCGTCATTTTTCAAGTTCAAGGCCCTGTACAACGAAAACGGCTAAAGATAGAGAAAAACGGCTTACATGTCCCAATTTTAACTTTTCATGTACTATCCTATGGTATAGAAACATTTGTACTTTCTTTGATTTTTTTATTTGGCGACGCGTGGAGAAATCTCAGAATTTTTCAAATTTTTTATCACCCTGTATAAACATTTCATCTAAATCATAGGATAGTACATGAAAAATTAAAATAGGTACATGTAAGCCGTTTTTCTCTATCTTCAGCCGTTTTCGTTGTACATACAGGGTAAGTCATTGATATGGTAAAGCTCGATTGCACCTACACCATTAAAGATATCGAAATGAACCAAAAAGTGCTGTATATGGGAGGGTAAAGTGCAGTTTGTAAAATTATTTTCAGATACACAGGATGGCCCAATATCGCTGTACGCCATACAACTTTGTAATTTTAAATAGGACACCCTCTATATTATTACATTTTCATATTGTTTGATAAAAGTCAAAAAGAATGGTTTGTAAAGTTGAAGTTTGTAATGAGCGATTTATGAGTTATAAACAAATGAAAATCGCGATTTTTCATTTTCAAAGCAGCTTATATTGAAAACGGCTCGAGATATGGAAAAACGGTTTACATGTCCCTATCTTAATTTTTAATTTGGTATCCTATCATGTAGCTGAAATTTTTATACCGGGTGATGAAAATAATCAAATTTTTTACCACTCTGTATAAAAATTTCATCCATCCAATAGGATACCGCTTGAAAAGTTAAGATAGGGACATGTAAACCGTTTTTCCATATATCGAGCCGTTTTCAATATAAGCTGCTTTGAAAATGGAAAATCGCGATTTTCATTTGTTTATAACTCATAAATCGCTCATTACAAACTTCAACTTTACAAACCATTCTTTTTTACTTTTCTCAAATAATCTGAAGATGTAATAATATAGAGGGTGTCCTATTTAAAATAACAAAGTTGTATGGCGTACAGCGATATTGGGCCATCCTGTGTATCTGAAAATAATTTTACAAACTGCACTTTACCCTCCCATTTACAGCACTTTTTGGTTCATTTCGATATCTTTAATGGTGTAGGTGCAATCGAGCTTTACCATATCAATGACTTACCCTGTATAATAACTTGAAAAATAACGATTTTCACTTGTTTATAACTCAAAAACTTCTGAATTTAAACACCAACTGTAAAAGCCAATCTTATTTTCTCTTTTCAGACAATCTAAAAATGCAATAACCTAAGAGCATTCCATTTAAAAAAACATAACTTTGATATGCCACTGTCATATGGGACACTCTGTATACCACAAAATAATTTTAAATTATGGCCATTGTGATCCTGTACTTGAATGTGCAAAATTTTTTTTTGAAAAAATCCATCGTTTGGTCTACAGAGACCACTTCGAATAAGCTGGGACAAAGTACTAGTACCCTGTATACAGGGTGTTAAGAAAATGACGGATAAACTCTTCAGTACATTGTAGGGGACACTCAGTAGAGTACGGGAAAAATAATTTAAAAAATTCTGGTCTTCAATTTGGTGAGATAAAAAATGCCAAAGTTAACATTTTACTATCTTTGTTTTTCAGTATTTTCAAAAAATAAATTATTTTACAGATGTAAAAAGGGTACTTTAATCGTTATCAATTAAAAAAATTGCTTAAGATGTATTACTGGCTTGGAAAATTTAATAAGATTTTTTTTCTTTTCTAAGGTGCTGAAAAAAAGCATTTGGCAACAACGGATTTGATACCTTGACTACCTATAGTCCAATAAAGTCTAAAAAGTCATACGTATCGATTAAGAATACACCTCCATTTGATAGTTCGATTTATTTTGTTTCATATACGTGGTTTTTATAGTAACCGTCCAGTTTGTCTAAACACTCCATCCCGCATAAATAAGTATACGTCAACATTGGTTTTGAATGAGAATTAAATGCACAACACAGAGGATAGAATGTCATTACGTGAATAAATTTTATGTAGTTGTCAGTGGCTCTCAAACTGACGTAAGCGGTTCAATTCATATTTGAATGATTTCCTTCAATAATTTACGCTCGTTCACAACTTGACAATTAACTGTTTGACATTTTCTGGTGAAATTAAAAATATTAATTCGGACGGTTAGTGTGACGTCACATCTGACTTTTTAAAGTTAATCCTACTATACATTGTTAGAAATTAGACGAAATTACCAAATACCAACTGTTATCGTGTTAAACGTTGCCAAATTTATTGTTCAATATTTTGCTTATATTACACATAAATCCGGAGCTAACCCGGCCCGACTAAAAATTTAATTTTCATAGCTAACCTGGGCTAACCTGGGCTGACCAACAAAAATCCGGAGCTAACCTGGCCTTACTGCAAATTTAATTTTCAGAGCTAACCTGGGCTGACCTGGGCTTGAATAAAAAAATTTGAGAAATATTTTGAATAAAAAAATTGAAAAATTAATTTTGAAAAAAAAAATTTGAATAAAAATTAAAAAAAAATTTTGGGAAAAAATTTTGAAAAAAAAAATCGAAAAAAAAATTAGATGATTTTTTTTAATTACATAAACAATTTTGAAAAAAAAATTTGAATAAAAAATAAAAAAAAAATTTTGGGAAAAAATTTTGAAAAAAAAGATCGAAAAAAAAATTTGAAATAAAAAATTTTGAAAAAAAAACTGACAAAAATCCGGAGCTAACCTGGCCCGACTAAAAATATAATTTTCAGAGCTAACCTGGGCTGACCTGGGCTTGAATAAAAAATTTTGAAAAATATTTTGAATAAAAAAAAAAAATCTTTTAAAATGTAGCTCTGGATTTTTTTAAATTATTTTTCCCGTACTTTACCGAGTGTCCCCTACAATGTACTGAAGAGTTTATCCGTCATTTTCTTAACACCCTGTATATGGCATCGCCATATTTTTCGACTATTATTTGAGAAAAAAATTAAATCTATGATCATGGCAGGTATTAGATGAGAAGTATTTTATAAAAACATAATATCAGATGAAGTTCCTTTAAGAGGATTAATTGGGATCTTTATAATTTCTTATTTCACATGTTTTTAAATCAAGGTTGGCTACGGAAAATCTGAATTATGTTAGAACTTCTGGAATGCTGGAGCTTCGAATTTTACCTATGACAAGCAAAATTTATTAAGTCAATAAAAAGGCAATTTTTTTTAAACGTTCAGTATGTTTTTAATCAAATTTGACTTTGATCTTTTATTCCAATTGCTCTCTGCTGCCAAAATAGCAAAATTTGGAGCAGCCATATTGAACTTACAGTTAAATAAGCATTAACTTTTTTTGAATGGTTTTATTTGGAATTTTCACATTCCAAATTTCATTGTTTTGAATATTTTTCCTTGTACCTAATGTCATTTTGTGTTTTTGCAATTATACCTTTGGCATTTTATTTAATTGAAAAGGTAGTATTTAAGTGATACTTGATTTTATAATTTTAAAATTTTTGACAGGTAATGAAAATGTGATAAGAGCTTTTTAATTGGATAATAATTATTCGATATTTTTACTAAACCAATTGAACTGTTTTTATCTGTTGAAAATATTTAATTTATGTAATAATAATAATACAGAAAAAAAAACAAGTACCTAGCTCAAATCTAACACAATTACTCTTCCAAGAAAAATTTGGTTCTTTGCTTCAAGATTTCTACTATGTACCACAAAAAAAGAAGATTTACTAGAATTTTTAAACAACAATATAAAAGCAAACTATTCAGTAGAAATTATAAATCCGAAGAATAAAGGATATTATCAAAACTTCTAATTATTCATTTAAGGTAGGAGTTCCAATAAATCTTGAAGATAAATATAAAGATCCGGAAATTTGGCTAACAGGCTCCTTAATAAATAAATTTCATTTTACTAAATCAAATAAAAATTATTTAAAAGAATCAAAAATTTCAAATAATTTTTTAGAACCTCAAAAAAAAATTAGACCCTTTTGATACGAATTTATTCACTTTATATAAAAACATAGCTATTATTTTTATTTGTTTATCTGAACACTGGTTTTCTGAAAATTAAATAATTTTTTTTTATTTTGAAAATTTTAATTTAAGTAGGTAAGTGTATTTCAGAAAATCTTTCATAAGGGTTGGTACATGCATTTATACAAAAAATAATATTTTAACAAAAAAATAGATAAATTTGATAAATTACTTTCAGGAAATAGACTTGGAATTTTCGATTATTAAAATTTTAAAAGCGAAAATATTCATAATGTTTTCGAAAAAAAATTCACGAATTTAATGAAATCGTTTAATCTAAATCAAATTATTAATGAACCAACAAGAGTAACTTCATCTAGTAGCACATAGGTATGCTTAGATAATTTTTTTATAAATATTCAAATTAATAAGAAATCTGTTTTCAATTCTGGTTTATCTGATCATTATGGACAATTTATATCAATTACAAATTCAAATTTCATTACCAATAATCAAACCATTAATAATAAATTTCGTTTATTTAATGACAATATTAATTTTTTTTTGAAAATTTAACCCATAAATTTGATAACTCATTACTAATGATTATATTTTAGATGATAAATTTACATTAATTATAGATAATTGTAGCCTATTTTTTACGTATATGAACTTAGCGAAACACTTTCAACAAATCGACGCGCGCATAGTGCCATTATTTGCCGTTTTTTTGCCGTTAATAAGTTGTGCAAAAAAAAATTTGCCGCTCTTATTTTTAAAAAAATACAGGGTGTTTCGCTAACTTCACGTGAATTTAGCGAAGCACTTTCTGCAAATGAATAGCAAATCGAGGCGTGAGAGCTGAATCATTTGCCGTTTTTTTGCCGTTAATTAGTTGTGTAAACAAAAATTTTGTAGTTCTTATTTAAAAAAAAAAAAGATTCATTAAAAAAAACTAAAAAAGAGTGTTTAACTGTGGCCAAGTATGCATGGAGACAGCGAAGCATATATTTATAAAATGAAAACAGCAAACAGCTCTGGCCGTTAATTTCTGCCCAAACAAAAAATCACACTGCTTGATAAACGGTTTTTAGGGTGTCTCGCTAACTTTCATTGGCACTAAGCTAAATATTGTTTTTTTTTTTAATTAATGAAAATATATAACGGCAAAATCCAAAAAGGTGTGAATAATTAAAACAGCCCTAGCGGCTAATTCCTGCACAAGAAAAATATCAAAATGTTTGATATACAAAGGGGTTTTAGGGAGTGTCTTTACTAATTTTCGTCCGCTCTGAAATTGATTTTTTTTTAATGAAAATATATAACGGCAAAATCCAAAAAGGTGTGAATAATTAAAACAGCCCTAGCGGCTAATTCCTGCACAAAAAATATATCAAAATGTTTGATATACAAAGGGGTTTTAGGGAGTGACTTTGCTAATTTTCGTCCGCTCTGAAATTGAATGTTTTTTTTTTTAATGAAAATATATAACGGCAAAATCCAAAAAAGGGTGAATAATTAAAACAGCCCTAGCGGCTAATTCCTGCACAAAAAAAATATCAAAATGTTTTATATACAAAGGGGTTTTAGGGAGTGTCTTTGCGAATTTTCGTCCGCTCTGAAATTGAATGTTTTTTTTTTTTTTTAATGAAAATATATAACGGAAAAATCCAAAAAGGTGTAAATAATTAAAACAGCCCTAGCGGCTAATTCCTGCACAAAAAAAATATCAAAATGTTTGATATATAAAGGGGTTTTAGGGAGTGTCTTTACTAATTTTCGTCCGCTCTGAAATTGAATGTTTTTTTTTTAATGAAAATATATAACGGCAAAATCCAAAAAGGTGTAAATAATTAAAACAGCCCTAGCGGCTAATTCCTGCACAAAAAAAAATATCAAAATGTTTGATATACAAAGGGGTTTTAGGCAGGGTTGGCATGATATATATCATTGATATATATCACGATATATATCACGATATATATCAATGATATTTATATCTCGATATATATCATGATATTTATTATTAAAAAATAAATTTTTGCCTGATTATAAGAAAATTCCTGACTCTTAATTTAACAATCGGTTATAATTTTCGATAACCGTTTATCTCAAATTGGATATTTTTTTATATTCTAGGGTAATAATAGTAATAAATTTCCAAATACCTAGGTAGGTATTACTATTAATTTGTGAATTACATTTTTACAGTTTTTAAGATAAATGCATGAGATGCTAAAGAAAGATCATTTTTAAGATTCTTCAATTTAACATTTCAAAGATTATTCAATTATTAGGTGGCATGACTGACATTATGTGGACATTATATCGGATATATATCCGATATATATCGGATATATATCGGATATATATCCGATATTTGATATTTATATAAATATCATGATATTTGCCAACCCTGGTTTTAGGGAGTGTCTTTGCTAATTTTCGTCCGCTCTGAAATTGAATGTTTTTTTTTAATGAAAATATATAACGGCAAAATCCAAAAAGGTGCGAATAATTAAAACAGCCCTAGCGGCTAATTCCTGCACAAAAAAATATCAAAATGTTTGATATACAAAGGGGTTTTAAGGAGTGTCTTTACTAATTTTCGTCCGTTCTGAAATTGAATGTTTTTTTTTAATGAAAATATATAACGGCAAAATCCAAAAAGGTGTGAATAACTAAAACAGCCCTAGCGGCTAATTCCTGCACAAAAAAATATCAAAATGTTTTAAGGGCTGTTTTAATTATTCACACCTTTTTGGATTTTGCCGTTATATATTTTCATTAAAAAAAAAACATTCAATTTCAGAACGGACGAAAATTAGTAAAGACACTCCCTAAAACCCCTTTGTATATCAAACATTTTGATATTTTTTTTGTGCAGGAATTAGCCGCTAGGGCTGTTTTAATTATTTACACCTTTTTGGATTTTGCCGTTATATATTTTCATTAAAAAAAAACATTCAATTTCAGAGCGGACGAAAATTCGCAAAGACACTCCCTAAAACCCCTTTGTATATCAAACATTTTGATATTTTTTTGTGCAGGAATTAGCCGCTAGGGCTGTTTTAATTATTCACACTTTTTTGGATTTTACCGTTATATATTTTCATTAAAAAAAAAAAAACATTCAATTTCAGAGCGGACGAAAATTCGCAAAGACACTCCCTAAAACCCCTTTGTATATCAAACATTTTGATATTTTTTTTTTGTGCAGGAATTAGCCGCTAGGGCTGTTTTAATTATTCACACCTTTTTGGATTTTGCCGTTATATATTTTCATTAATTAAAAAAAAAAACAATATTTAAGCTTAGTGCCAATGAAAGTTAGCGAGACACCCTAAAAACCGTTTATCAAGCAGTCTGATTTTTTGTTTGGGCAGAAATTAACGGCCAGAGCTGTTTGCTGTTTTCATTTTATAAATATGCTTCGCTGTCTCCATGCATACTTGGCCACAGTTAAACACTCTTTTTTAGTTTTTTTTAATGAATCTTTTTTTTTTTAAATAAGAACTACAAAATTTTTGTTTACACAACTAATTAACGGCAAAAAAACGGCAAATGATTCAGCTCTCACGCCTCGATTTGCTATTCATTTGCAGAAAGTGCTTCGCTAAATTCACGTGAAGTTAGCGAAACACCCTGTATTTTTTTAAAAATAATAGCGGCAAATTTTTTTTTTGCACAACTAATTAACGGCAAAAAAACGGCAAATGATTCAACTATCGCGCGGCGATTTGCAAATCATTTGCAGAAACTGCTTCGCTAACTTCACGTGAAGTTAGCGAAACACCCTGTATTTTTTAAAAAATAAGAGCGGCAATTTTTTTTTGCACAATTAATTAACGGCAAAAAAACGGCAAATAATGGCACTATGCGCGCGTCGATTTGTTGAAAGTGTTTCGCTAAGTTCATATACGTCTATTTTTTTAAGGTTTCCACAAATTACAAATAAACTAAAAAATGTTCTTGCAGAAATATTTTCAAAAAAAATTCAAAAACTTCAAGCAGAATTATAAAAGCTGCTAAAATTAAATAGGTACATAGAAAGCAAAATTATTAATAAAAAAATAAATCAAGAACTATTTGGAATTTTATTAAAACCCAAAAAGATAAGAATAATAATTTCATTAAAGAAATTTTAAAATCTAATAATTCTATAATATCTGATTAAGTAGAAATTGCAAATTTATTCAATAATTATTATTTTTTTAACATTGCCAACTAGTTTAACGAATATTGAAACAGAAAATATAAGATTAGCTTTAATGAAATATTAATTGCTTGCAGAAGTTTGAAACCAAAAATGTCTATTATAGTGGCTATGATTAGTATGATTTAATCCCACAAAAAATTTTCAAACAAATTTTGAATAATTTTCCAAATATTTTCTTTCGAGTCAATAAATGAATATTTCTAAATATTTTTTAAAAGTCTAATTTATATAATTCCAATTTATAAATCTGGAAATAGATAATTAATAATTTCTAACTACAGACCAATAATTTCCCTAATTCCATAATAATTATCTAACTAAACTGATTGAAAATTTTTTTCTGGAAAATTATTAGATTTCTTAAATAAAAAAAAAAAATTATCAACAACAATTTGGCTTTTTAAAAAACATAAACACGAACTTAGCAATTAATTATTTAACAAATAAATTATACTCAAAATTAGATGATAATAATTATACAATAATTTGAATCTCTTGTGACTTTCATCAAGTTTTTGACAGTGTAAATTTGGAAATTCTTTTATTAAAACTAGAACATACCTATGGGTATATTATTATAGGTACAGCATTAAATTGGTTGGAATCATATTTGATTAACAGAGAGCAAAGAATAATAATAAATGATTTTGAAAACAATAAGACATTTTCTGATTGGAAAAAAATTAAATGTGGTGTTCCTCAAGGTTCCATTTTAGGGCCATTATTATTCTTATATTATATAAATGATTTACCTGCTTTTTTAAATATTTCAACTTTATGATGATGATACTTTTCTAATAATTTCAATTGAATCTAACAATAATACCTATTGATATTAATTTTAAAATAAATGAAATCTTGGAAAAATTATTTACTTATTGGTGTGAGTTGAACAGGATTAAAGTTAATTTTCAAAGGACAAAATGTATTAATTTTTCTAATAAGAATAGTAATAAAAATACAATTCAATTAAATAATAAAATTTAATATTGAAAAAGTCGAATCTTTAAAATTATTAGATTTCAATTTAGATAGAAATCTTAATTGGAAATTACATATTAATACAATTAAAAAAAAAGTGCAAAGTTTGCTTCCAACTTAGATTTTTAAAGAAAAATAGATTTAAAAAACAGTGTATTATTAAAATTTTTATACTATTTTAAAATACGGAATAATACATTATGGAAATTCTTCTAATTGGTTGATTATCTTTAAAATTCAAGAAAAATTGCATGAGAATATACCTACTAGGCAATGTTAATCGCATGACATCTTGTAAAAATTATTAAAAAATTTAAAAATTTTTATCATTTCCAAGTCTATTTATTTACGAATGTCTCTGTTACAGTCTCTGTACATATAAATAAAAATTGATTTATTTAAAATTAAAACACGAAAATAATTACAAAAAAATACAGGTGTCCGTTTTTCGAGCTTAAGCATGGGGATCTAGGTTATCTTAAGAGATACGAAGTCGGTCAAAATGGGGCAAAGTTGCGTATTTTTATGCCGAGTAATAATCTGAAAAAAAATTCAGGATATTTTCAGTCGTTGCTAAAATACCCTGGAAAAACTGAAAAATCTAATTTTCTTATTTTTGCCATATCTTTCTTATTTTTGAAAATTAATAAATAATTTTTTGTAAGCCGCTAAGAGCTATCCATCTGACGTTTCAAAAATTTTCAAGGCCGACTAGATCCGAGAGTTTTCACAGTCACCTTTCGTTTTTCTTATAACCGCCATATTTTCATGTCGTTCTGTATTAAAAAAATTAAAGAAATTAAAAATCCGCAAAAATCTATCACATTCAAAGAAAATTTTCAAAATTTTATTTTTCTTTTTTCGAAAAAAATAGGTAACTTTTTTCAACCGAATGTTATAAATAACCATATAAGTCAAGCAATATCACGTCATATTGCGACGTCGCCCGACGTCGTTCGGTGATAAATTTTTTTTAATACGAAAAAAATTTCAAGAATTTTTTTTAATGTGATTGATTTTTGGTTTTCTTAATTTTTTTAATACAGAATGACATGAAAATCCAATATAGCGGCCATAAGAAAAACGAAAGGTGACTGTGAAAACTCTCGGATCTAGTCGGCCTTGAAAATTTTTGTAATGACAGATGGGTACCTAACTCTTGCCGACTTATGTTGTAAGCCTACAAAAAATTATTTATTAATCTTCAATAACAAAAAAGATATGATGAAAATAAGAAATCTCGATTTTTCAGTTTTTTCAGGATATTTCAGCAACGACTGAAAATATCCTCAATTTCTTTTCAGATTATTACTCGGCATAAGAATACGCAACTTTGCCCCACTTCGTATCTCTTAAGAGAATCGAGATCCCCATGCTTAAGCTCGAAAAACGAACACCCTGTATAATTAAAAAAAAAAATTCAAAATATGTAAATTGAAAATATTTTATCACAAAAATGTTAGGTACTGCAGCTTAAATGAAAATCTGAACAATTCTTTGGATTTGTAATTTCAAATTATAACTTTATAATTAATTTTATGATTTATTTTTGTTAATTTTTCACAAAAAATACAATAAAATGTACTTACAATAATAATGAGGAATTAATTAATGTTATTATTATTATTATTATTATTATTAAATCGAACTCCAGGGTTTCCAACTTTAAGAAAAAATATAATCACAGCCACAGCCAACCCCGATTTAAAAGCATCCTGCTGAATGGTATAAATACATATTGCTGATTACTCAGCTCATTATTGTTATACTCTACTTTTTTACACAATAAAAGTGAAATTGTTACTTTACCTACACTGAGACTGACAATTATTTATAGAATCTCCGACTATTTGGGTAGGTAGGTATAACAGTGAGTTAGTGACTCTTGACTTGACTCACATACCAAGCTACCAAGTCAAGAACAAGATGGCCTCTCTGCCTCTCCCTCTACAATGAAATGTCATTTTTTCACTACAATTTATGAGAACCAATAATTATTGTTAGAATAGGTAGATATTAAGCATAATAGGTAACTTTATAGTGGAAACTCTTGAACACATTAATTCCCATTTGTTTAAAGCTTGAAATTATTATTAACTTTTTTTTTATTTCACTCGACAAGACTTTATTTGTCCAATTCCTGATTGTATTAATTTGTTGTAGGTATATCTATAAGTATAGGTGTATCAAAAAATTATATTTTGAGTTTGAGATCACAATATTTTTATTTTATACCTTTGTGATTGATCAATTTCTATTATTAGGTAAATATTGAATGCAGCAAGTAATTTACAAATTTATGAAATCAAAGAAATCACAAAATTCACAAATATTTTATCCATGGCCTGTAACTACAGATTAAGGTATTGTGATAAATTACTATTGCGATTCAAATTAGGATGATTCACCATCACCACCAAGAGCGCTGGGGGGCGTTTAAAACAAACAATCAAGCCCAACCAAAATATTATTGTACCCAGTTAGGTATAGGTAGGTACCTACCTAGTTTGTAAGAAATTCTAATTAAGTAACTTTGTTCCACCATTACCATACCTACCTACCTACCTACCGAAGTTTATAGATTCACTTGAATGCATTCTAAAGATCGTCGAAATTAAAAACAAAACAAACATGGCTGCTGTTTTGTAAGGAATATTTTATACGCCTATCCCCTATTATAGCTATACCACCCTGTAGCTACGTGCGTAAATGTCAAGGTCACATTTGTTTATTGCTGAGTTTTTCAGCTGATAGTCCGAATTGCATTAAAAACTTCGCGTCTTTGTACTACGAAACTTGAAATCAATCTAGCAATGTTTTTGTAATAATTATAATGTTGTTCAATAAATAATAGATAGCAAATCGAAGGTAATCTGGATGAAAAATAAAATGGTTGCCCTACATTACTGCCGTCAATAACACCCTCACGACCTCGCCCTTCACACGACCGTAGCTGTTTGTGTTGACGTTTATCGTTTATAAATGAAACAAACAAGATTTACTTTTAGAAGGAACGTCATTCAAATACCTACTGAAAAGTCTTTAAATTAATAAATCCATTTACAATAAAAGGCAATTGACACGTTATTAATAAAAAAATAGAAAAATTCTTACCAGGCAGATTATTTTTGTTTTCACAACTCACCTCACCCCCTACTGCACACACGCAGTGAGTCAGTGAGCGTGCTGTCTGGAGGCTGGCTGAGAGAGAAATGAAAGAAGAAAATGAATGCAGGCAGAAGGCACAATGCAGTGCGTGCACTAATTATAATGCAGTGAGCAGTGAGTCAGTGACAGGGCCCCGAAAGGGAAGTGAGAGTAGGGAAGGATGAAATGAATAAAATGAAATGAAAGATTGAACTGAAAGGGAAATGAAGTGAAACAAAATAGTTGTGGGCGAGGGGCGAACTATTATCATTTTTGTTTTGTTGACCAATGAAATGACTTCAAACCAGAACCGGAAAGCGTCCTTTGCCCCTTGCCCTTTTGAATGTCACGGTCATGTCACTTCACTTCGGTCCTTAGATAAGGTTTCCTTGCCTATAAGCTTCAGTCACAGAATAGAATAATAATATAATTTCAATCAGACACCATTTCAAAATTCAAGGCCGCTTGCATAGTTTGAGATTATTATTATTACCTACTTATACACTGTGTCTCTTGAATTTCTGGACATAGGGAACTCCCATGTTAAAATAAACTATTGGAAATATTGGCTCCCCTAATTATTTTACAGTAAAATGTCAAATGTAAAACTTCTTAAGGAAAAAAAGCTGCTTCTTATGCTATAATTGGATTTTCATTTGGTTCATCCGTTTTCGAGAAAATCAGGAAAAACTGAACGGTTTTTCGTAGTTTTTGCTTTGCAAAAGTTTTTTTTGCAAAAGTTGCTTTACTTTTGACAGATAATGCTAAAAATTATTAATTGTCAATAACTGATTGTTCAAAAGTAATTAATTCATCATTAAAACTTTAATGTCCGTATTCATCAAACTTCAAAATATAACTCTGGGGTTATATTTTGAATTTTCTGACAGCTGAGTGGTCTAATGCTCAAACCCTACGAACGCTACGAATTTTGAACCAATCACATGTTCCAAAATATAACCCCAGGGGTTATATTTATTGATGAATACGGGCCTAAGTGGCAAATTATTACTTTTTAAAGAAAAACTTGTTTATAAAAATGAAATATTACCTACACCATTGAAGAAAAAGTAAAATTTATTGAATGACATTACTCTGGCAATTCACTATAACAGCCAATGTTATAAGGAATCATTAGGCTAACGGGATTTTTGTGCTCGTTTTTGAAGCTAATACGTCAAATGATTTTTGTTAAAACATTTTTGCAATTACTTTCAAGTCAAGAATAATTTTTAGCATTAATCTGTCAAAAGCAAAGCAACCTTGAAAAACTACGAAAAACCGTTCAGTTTTTCCTGATTTTCTCGAAAACGGATGAACCAAATGAAAATCCAATTATAGCATAAGAAGCAGCTTTTTTTCCTTAAGAAGTTTTACATTTGACATTTTACTGTAAAATAATTAGGGGAGCCAATATTTCCAATAGTTTATTTTAACATGGGAATTCCCTATGTCCAGAAATTCATGAGACACAGTGTGTATGTCACATTTATAAGTACTTACAATATGAAATATTCCTTTCTCTTGATAATATTGACTTGACCATTTACATTTATATTTTTTAGGAAATAATTTTAATCTGAGTAGTTATAAAAATTTAACGATTAACAACATAAAATAAATGAACTATTTTCAAATTGAAAATACTGGATTACCGCGCATTTTAAATTGTGCGAAGGTGCAAAGACTCAGCCGAGCAATCGCAGTTGAAAAAAATCATCAGATTTTTTGTCAAAATTGTGTCCGTAATGAATGGGATACAGGATACAGAACAACTGCAGCTTTACGACCTCAAATAAAATCGATTAAAAAAGAACAAAGCATATTATCTTAGTACAAAAGTGCTTCCTCAAAAAGTTAAGAGTATTTGGGTATGGCATGGCACCTTAAAGAAGAAAATTTGAAAGATATTTCAGTAACCAAAATAACTGCGATCAAACTGAAAATTGGTATACCTACCTATACTTAAGTAAGTAATACCTACTCAGTTTCTAAGGAGAGATCAATCAAACAATACCAATACCAATACCAAATACCATCGTCAAAGTCTTGTAGGGGGACTGTATTACCACAGAAGGCTAAGAATCAGAAGGCAAACTTCAATTAAAAAACCGAGTTCGCGCATCTACTCGGCGCATAGAGATACTTACGCCATGTTTAGAGAGGAACTCAGCGGCGGAGCGCAACGGAGTCAGCTACTCTCTATCGCTCGTTGCTTGTAATGGCCGCCAGATGTGTGGCTTGACTCTAAAAGGACAAGGGCGCCGCCGGCAAGTTTGCCTTCTGATTGTCGTCGGCTTCTGTGTTATTACATTGGCAAAACCTAGTTGGGATACAAATAAACGCATCGCTGTCACAGCCACAGGACACTTAATGCCTCAAGGTCGGCGGCGGTCGTTTTTTAAGAGAGCGATATCCTCCTGGAAAATAGGTTGTGTGCTGAGAGACCCTCCAGCAAAATTTCAACCCGATCAATGCAACTTTCAGGCATTTGGAGTCATAGGCTATTCCCGAAATTCACAAAAAACAACACTTTCACAGTAACGAATCCCGATTATTTTCAATAGGCTTCATGGGATCGTGCGCCGTTTCAATGGAGCCAAATTTCAACTGCCCACCATGGAAAACGGAGGTTCTAGCTAGAGTGTTCTTAAAGCCGCGGAACGCCGTTCACAGACGGACAGGACCGGGCGGTGACGGGATTACGTGCGTATTCGCTGTTATTGTTATTATAATAAAGAAATAGAAAAAACGATCAGTGAAGTAGATAAATGGTTTCAGGACGGGTGAAGAATTTCCCACTAAAGCGAAAGAAATTCACCATCCAAAGCTAGAATATAGATGGCCAAATACACGAACGGTCAAAGGCCATTAAAATTTATATCATCGAAGAAGCAGAAGAACGTCTCTTTAAATAGATTAATTTTCGTTGTAAATAGAAATCACAAAAATAATTGATGAATACAATACGGTTATCAGGATTTTCCGCAATCTGCCTTTGATTTCAATCATATTTTTCAAGTTTTTGGTTTAAATTGAAGCGTAATCTTTAAACACAGTAGAAAACTCATTGAAATCTCACAGCATGACCATGGTCCCATGGTGTAATGGTTAGCACTCTGGACTTTGAATCCAGCGATCCGAGTTCAAATCTCGGTGGGACCTCAACTTTTTTTCTTTTTTAAACCATAATAATTAATAATAATTATTATTATTACTATTATTACATTTTTTAAATAATATTAACTTGATATTTTTAAATGTAATTTTTTTCATCTGAGAGGGATTAAATAAAGTTAAAAAAAATTGGTAGGTATACTTTTACTTAAGGTAGATAGGTAGGATAGGTACTTAATTA